>CM010617.1:29097464-29697464 GCA_003430845.1 Xanthoceras sorbifolium
GACAGGTTGACAGGATCATTATATTCTCGCCCCGACATATTAGGAGTGTTCTCGTCACCTTTACTCGACATCTCACCTACAAGTCGAGCGACAGTAGGGAGGGTTAGTAGTCAAAACTAACTAAGTATCCTACATGCCCTAAAACTCACTTCCTATAAATGTTAGCATTCAACTAGGAAATGTCGTGCGACATATTCCCCTAGCTACTATCGTACGACAAAATACCACAAATAAATTCCCTCAAACCCTAAGTCATATTTTCAGATCAAAACCTACATTTTTTTCAGATCTTCCTAAAATCAAAATCTCTACTTGAAGAACAAAAATATGTCCAGAAACCAGAAAACACAAAACGTAGGAAAAACAAATAGCAAAAAACAAAAACTTACCAAAAAGCAAAGAATGACCACTGCTCCGCCGGAATAGACACGAAAAAGACAAAACGAGCAGCAACGACGCCGGAAACGAGAAACGCAGGCGACTAGTTCTTGAGAGAGAAAGAAAGAGAGAAAGAGAGAGAGAGAGAGAGAACCAAAAAATGAAAGTGGGAGAGAAAGGGAAAAGGCGGCAATAAAAGGAAATGCATGCGCTGACGTGTCAGTGTCTTATTGGGCACGCACCCCCATAACCGTCATCATTAATAAGGCGTGCGCACTTCCCATAAAGTCACAATTACTTTGGCGCAGCTATCGAAGAACCATTAGATGGCCAACCACTCACACCGCCTCGACCACGACATTGTCGTAAGACCAGGTCAAGTCACAGTTACTGTGATCTTCTCATGAAACCCTAGAACTTTCCTTCACAGGTGATAGTCGTACAACATAAAAGAACCACCATAAAAATCTACAATAAGATCCTAGTCTACATGTCGAACGACACAAACCCCTTGACTATTTTCTTAAAATCCAAGGCGTTTGGGGGCAAACTGTAGTAGCCAAAATATGTCAGGCCCAAAATATAAGCGAGGATCCAGCCCAGAAGCCCAAAGTATATCTCGAAAACCAGGCCCAGAGTCCAAAAGTGGTATGACATCCATATAGTACGACATACACTCGATGTGAGACATCCATGTAGTACGACATACGCTCGATGTGAGATCTTCATGTAGTACGACATACACTCAATGCTCCACACATCCAAGTAGCAACAAGGGAAATAACCCAGTATCCACGCTTAGGAGAATTACGTCGCATGACATACTCATCTCAGGTCGACGTCCAATTGACATGTCGCACGACATACGATAGTGATTGTCTGTTCAAATTGTCAAATCCATATGTCGTACGACACAGAATCTGCTTTGTTCTGTGAGAGACCAAATCATGATCTACTTTAAAGACGGTCCTACAAAACCATAATTACAATCTATAACGCCAGATCAAAGGAAGCATCTACAAACCTCTTTAGTTGGAGACAGCAAGGAGAGATAATGATGGAGTCCCTCAAGGGCAGAAGCATTCATCCCCTATAAATGAAGGATGGTTCTCCAAAGAGAAAGGGACTGAAAAACTGAGATCTTAGAGCTATCTACATTCAGACAACACCCTCCGGCCATTGTCCATCATCTCCGACCACCTTCCGATCATACTCCGTTTATTCGACCTTACATCTCCTTCTACCAAGGAGACCTCAATAGCTAACATAACAGGAAGTATTACTCACTCATCTCCATTTACGAGCATTCTATACTTATTAGCACTCGCTAACTTGACAGTCGGAGTGACTTTGGCCGCACCACCCCGGTGTCCCAGAAGTCCTGCGGGTCACGTGCGTTCTATCTTTGCAGGTTGTAGTGCCCGTGTCCTCGAGCGATTTTTGAGGACTACAATTTTTACTCGTGAATTATCAAGCGTCCTCTCGTATGCAAGGCGAGAGGATAAATCAATATTGTGACAGGCTAGTCAAAAGTGGAATCGTCATAGAGAAGCCGCTGCTAGTTGTATTCATGGTCCATCAACATTAATTAGTATTGTAAAATAGCAATTAATGGATATGTTATCGTAATAAATGCGGAAGTGAATTGCGTTAAGGTATCCTGAGTTTATCCATAATTACACGTATAATGCTAGTTTACTGTTTATTACACTCAAGTATTATTGACCGTATTGACCACCGTTAAATTAACAGTGATTTTAACCGTTTAAAGGTAAATTGGCTTTTTACCCATTATTTTTTTAAGAAAAAAAAAAGAAAATTGCCTGACCAATCAGGACGTACCACATCATCTATATTTTTAATAAAAAAAATTAAAAGGAAGGGATTTTGGTGCAAATAAGAACTTGATTTTTTTTTCTTCTCATACTTCTCTCTTCTCTGTAAAGTCACTCTCTCTTCTTTTTTCTTTTTGTCTGGTCTCTCTCACTCGCTCTCTTTCCCTCCTTTTCTCTTTCTTTTTTTTTTCTTTTTTTTTTTTTCTCTGATTCTTCGCTTTTCTCTACATCTCACATACTCTCTCCATTCTTTTTTCTTTTTTTTTTTCGATGTCCCCACCTCTCTCTCTCTCTGTCTCCCTGTTCTTTTCCATCTTCATGCTATTCTTCTTCTTCGTCTTTTTTTTTAAAAAAAAAATTGTGAAAAAAAAAATAGATGGACTTCTCTATCATTGCCAGATGGAGCAACGCTTCATCACCCAAATGGAGCATATCTGCTCATATCTCAATTTTTTACTTTTTTAATATTTTTTTTATTTTTGGGTTATGGGTGGTTGATGAGTTGATTGGGGGAAATGGATAGCTGTGATGATGGACATGGGGGTATTTTTTTTGGGTTATGGTTGGTTTGAATGAGGGAGATGATTTGGGTCAAATTTGTGAAATTTTTTTTTTATTTAGTATGTATTTTTTTTATTTGGTTTGAATGAAGAAGATGACGAGTGAAAATGAGTGTAATGACATTATACGTATAATTATAGATAAATTCAGGGTCTCTTATTGCAATTCACTTTAGATGTGGACACGTAATAATTAATGTTGATATCCTCGAACCACCTAATATCTGATATAATATCCGCAAATCTTATAATTTACTCGATAATAACATGATTTTGATGCTGAGAGTGTGGCTGAACAATGATGTTATTCACGCCGATTACATTATTGATGATATAAGCCCTCCAACGGAATATCTCTTCTAGCTAAGCATCCATTTCATCTATGCCAAGAACAAGGCAAGAGACCTTTACTATCTAAAACTTTGTCTCTCTCACTCACGACTTTCAACTTTTTCTCTCTAAAATTGTTTACTAACTTAACATTGGAGTATAAACGTTTGTAACCGATTGATGCTCATAGTAAATTTTTCTCTATTTACAGTAGAGGTGGCAATAGGATTTAGATTGTTCGATTCAGTTCAAATCTGGTCCAAAAAAAATAGACAAAAAAAATCAAAATTTGATTGCCTCTTACTTCGATTTTCGGATATGGAAACTTAAAATCACTGTGCGGATTTGGATAAATCCGAATATAAACATAATCTGAAAAAAATTGAAATATATATAAATTAATAGGTAAATAATGAAATATCTTAATAAAGTAATTAAATATTAATGTAACAGAATCTAATCAGAATATTTTTAACAATGCATCTTATTATTATTAAAATCTAAATATTAATTAAAGAAAATTTCAAAAAGTTAAAGAGTTTTAAAAATTATCCAAATGCAGTGCGAAATTTGAAATTCAAAAAATCCGAATCCAGTTCGAAATCCTAAAAAAATTCAAATTCGGTATGAAATTCGAAATCCAAAAAAATACATCTGATCCAGTCCGAAGTTTCGAATTGAGATTATTATTTTTGAAAAAATCCAATTCGAATCCGGTCATATTTTTTTTTGCACAAAGTTCGATCGAAATTCAAAAAATCTAAAAAAAATCAAGTTTGGATTATTCGAATCTGATTCGTTTGACACTACTAGTTTACAGGACAACAAATGATTTATAAAGACGAAGTGAGAGACAATCGTCATCATCAGAAAGGGCTCTCGCAATAACGACAAACTTCTCAACTGCTTGAACGCTCACATTAGCAAAGACCTTTCAAGGCATTTACAGTTTTAGTCCTACATATTACTTTAATTGTTTGACTTAATTGTTGACTAAATTTTACTGTCAATAAATATATTATTTATAATTTTATCTCAAAATTTACATAATAGTTATTTAGATAAAATTTGAGTTTTTTAGAATTACTCTTAAAATTAATTATCTTTTTCTTGATTTTCCTTCTCTTCCTAATTTGGTCATGGGCGGTGGGGTAGTATTCAACAAAATGTTCATTGGTACATATCCAATGGTTTGACTTATTCTAGTCCAATCCAATCTCTATTGCCTCATAAGTCATAAATTACAAATACAATAGTGTTATACAATTCAAAAAGTTAGATCAAAAATCAGTGTGATCAATAATTTATCCCAACCTATATTATTTACTGTATCATCCTATATTTTATATGATAGGTGACAGCTCATCGCCCCTATTGAATTAATTTTTGAACAAATTTTTTTAATCACGTAGCAATACTTTTATAAATATTGTGTTGAACTTTTATATTTTGTTAGTGTATCTAGGGTGGATCTTTGTGCCATCAACTCAAATAATATAACGTGACAGGTTTATCCTATGACATGAGAGACTAATAATATTAATATGTTTATGTGTACGGAAGCTTTTGTTGTTTAAATTTTTCAAAGCTACCGTTAAAATTTAAAGTTGCGTTAAATTCAACTTCAACTTCTAATTTAAATGAAAAGCTAGTTATAATTTTTAATGAAAAATTTTTTTTGAACCAAATCATCTTATACTAAAATTATATAAAAAAAAAAAAATCTAAACTTAAGCATTAAAAATTAGAAAATAATAATGAATTAAAATAATTAAATTTTTTATCTTCAATATTTCATACCAAAAAAAAAAAATAAAAAATAAACCAGACCAATTTATTTTATCTTCAATATTTTAAAAAAATAGTTAAAAATTTACTAGTATTTATTTTGTTATCTAAGAATTTTTATAATTAATGTTAGAAGATAATTAATAATATAATTAAGTTGCACATCACTTGTAGTAAAGTGGTTAGTGCACATCCCTCCCACTTATCGGTAGATCCCTACAGTTATTAATATTGTATTTGTATACCTTTCAAAAATATAATTAAGTCTATTTTTATATTAGAATTAAAATAAAAATATTTAAATGTGCTTAGTATATATAAATAGAATTTCTATCAATAAATTAAATAAATTAATTTTACTAAAATATCAATTTTAATTATTTTATAATTACACGTTTATCAAAAATTTTAATACAGATTTTTTAAGTCACAACACTTCCAACAATACAGATTACCAAACACAGTTTTTTTCATAAACTACAGTTACATATACATTTTAAAAAAATATGTGACTCTACCAAACTGCCACTATTCTTTACTCGTATATGCAATTCTTGTAGGCGGCTTCTTTTCAAGCGTAAGAAACGGGTTTAAGTTATGCAACGTGAAAGAGTGATAGTAATTCGTAAATGGAGGAAAAGGACAAGAAGTAGTGTTGGCCATGGTTTTGAACCAAGTAATCGGAATCTGAATTCACGGTCCCAGTTTTAATTTTTTATTTTTAGAAATTGAAATTGCCAGTTCAAAATTTGCGGGGAACCGGCGATTCCGCCGGTTCCTTTTTTTTTTACAAAAAAAATTAAATTTTTTTTTGTGTTAGGAGTAAAAAAAAAAAAAATGATTTCGGTTTGGAACCGTCGGGTGAGACAGTGTCGCTTAACATCATTTATTTTTATTATTTAAAAAATGAATAATCATGAACTTTACTAAAAATTAAATGAGATTGAATTTAAAACTTAAATAATATATTTATTTTTTATTTTTTTTCAATTCCAAATATAATTTCATCTTATTTATTGTTAAAAATAAAAAAATAAACAATTTAATATTTATTTTCTTATTATGATTAGTTACTATATAATTTATTTGATATGATAAGAAAAACTAAAAATAAATAATTTTAAAAAATTAAATATTTTTTACATAAATATTAATAAATTTTATTACTAATATGTTATAATAATAATATAAAAATTATCTTTATTTTATTAAAAATAAAAATATAAAAAAATAAATAATTTAACATTTATATTTTTATTATAATTAATTACTATATCATTTATTTAATATGATAAGAATAATTAAAAATAAATAATTTAAATATTTAAATATTATTTATATAAATATTAATAAAAAATTATAACTAAAATGTTATAATAATAATATAAAAATTATTTTTATTTTAAAAAACTAGGATTCAGTATGGATATTAAAAGTGATATATAACAATAATAATTTTTTTAAAGTCATTTATCATAAATAATATATAAAAGAAAGAAAATTATATTATATAAAAATATATTATTTTTAGGTAATTATTAAAAAAATAATTTATTAATTTAAAAATAGATAGAAAATCAGAATTTTTTATTTTTATTTTAAATTATTCAATCGTTTAAAAAAATAAATAATTTAAATGGATTCAAGTATTAAGCGGAAAAAATAGGAAATGACTCGTGACGGTGGTACGACTGTAAAAGACTGTAAAAGTGCAGCACCACGTAATCCAAATATCTTTAGTAAGTACACACATTAGATATTTTCTCACACTCCAATAAATATCTGCTTCAAATCAGCTCTCATCGACGTGGCAACACCATGGTCCCATGACACGTGTAAAAGCGGTGACAACTGTATCATTTCTTTGATCCCCAGCACCAACCAACCAACACCCATCTCTTATTTCATTTTCACCCTCTCAAGTCTCTCTCCAGTCTCCCCCTCCCTCCCTCTCTCTGTCGTCAAACAAAATTTTATAATTTCCGATTTTTAGAAATCATCATCATAATCATCAATCCATCTGATTTCAAAGCAGATTTTTTTTTTTTTTACTTTGAATATTGTCTGCATGGATGGTTTCAGGGAAACTGAAACTCAGACGAGTTCAAGGACATCTGAGTCAAGTCATGAGCAGCAGTCTCAGGTTGATGAGACTTGGAGCCTGGTATATATTATTTTTTTTTTCTTCTTTTGAGTTTTGGACATCCTTTGTCTCTCTTTTCTTTCTATCAGCTAATATACTCTGCATTTTTTAAAATTTTTTTTAGCTTTTAAGAATATTAAAATACCAACAATCTCAAGTATTTTCAACCACTTTCCTTTAATTTTAGTGATATATTTTGTTTTCTTGATGATTGTATTGGATTTTAGCGGAGGGCCGGCTAGATTAGGTTATCTGTGTTTTCCTGTTTTTGTTTACTTTTTATCAGGGTTGAATCTAAGTTGATTACTATTAGCAATTACTTTTTGATTGTAAACCAGAGTTTCTTGCGGTTTATCATAATCAGGCCTCTTGTGAATACTGTATTTAAGATTGTTGTAAATTAGGAAACTTTGATCCCTGTTTTTACCTTTGCTCAATGGAGAACAATTTATCTTAAAATGTTTAGTACTCTTCCTCTGTGCAATTGGCAGGGCATAAAACGTTATGAATTATAATTGTTAGATTTACTATAATAATTCCGGAGCTATGGTAAGACGTGTATTACTTTGAACGACGATTAAGATCATCAATTTTATTTTGTAGGAACATACCAGGCGGGGTTCAAATTTGTAGATATTACGGAAATATCTTCAATATCCTCAAAATATCAAGATATTTAAGTATACTTTTTCTATCGGTCCTCAAAAATATAGAAAATATGGGAATATTTCGGTCAAAGTATCGATATTTACTTCTTTGCATGTACGGAAACTGTCCGAAAAGTTCGTTATAGTTATTGTGGAGCCTAACCTTCGAAGATGATGAAAAAATTGTTGTCGTGTTTCTATTATGTGTTAATAAAGCCGGTAAATATGGAAAAAATTGGGAAAGTTGGGATATGTATTGATGTTAATAAACTATATGACTTTCTTAACTCTGGGTTGGTTTTTGTTTTCCGCTGCCTTGCGACAGTAACGAACTATATCGTTTTGTCTCTACTGAACTCTTTTAAATGTTTCTGTTTGTCATTTTCTAACTTGACATCTACCAAGCTCCTTTTGAGGGTTTCTGATTACAATAATGTTAATTGCATATCAGGATCCTCCAGCGGTAGAATCTATGTCTACAGAATGGACAGATGAGAAGCACAGAATGTACCTTAAATCCATGGAAGCATCTTTTGTTGACCAGTTATATAATTCCTTAGATTCTCTTGGTTGGCGCTCATCGAAAAAGAAGCCTTCAGAGATAACATCATCTAGGCAAATACATCGGACTTCTTCTAACCAGGTTTGAAAATTATCTCTTTTGTTTGATGATCTGCCCTCCCATTCTTTATGTATATATGCTTTATGCTTACTTACAAATGTCTTCCTGTCATTATTTTCATTGCTGCTCTGTATCTTTATTTTAGTTTAAGGTTCTTCGAGGTGGTTGTTGGCAGAAGATCAACTTCGAAAGACCTGACATTCAACTGACGAAAACTCAAGATCCTTCTGGTCTTTTGGCAAGTCCATGGATCCGGCACTTTAAACCTTCATGCAAGTCTCCAAGTCTCCCAGGTATTGCTACACTGAAAAGTCGAGCAAGCAATTCTAGTGGGAAGAAGGCAGAGTCTTGTGGATCAGCTAGTAGTTCAGAGCACTTTGTTGCATGTCATTCTCACTCATGCAATCAAGATTTGGTTGACAGCAATACAGGTGCTTACAGCTATATTTTGAATATATTGGTTCATACTTCTGTATATATCCATTTTGTATATATGCTTGTTCACTACTATTACTTTTGTGAAATATAACTTTACCTCCTCTTAAATTGTATAGAGTTCCAAAATCTGAAATATCAGTGAGTTATCTAAGTTTCATTCATCTAGCATTTGACTTGTCTATTTTCTCTACCTCTCCTATTTCACGCTTATTTGGAGTAATTTACAGTTTCTAAAAAGGCTGAAGATGGTATTGCCAGGTGTTTGGAACTTGCATTTGAGATTTTAATCCTATGGTTCCTAATTTGTAGAGTTGGAATAGTTGAAAAAATCTGTTCAAGGAGACGGGCACCAGTGACGTCAAGTTTTATTTGTCTTTAGGAATCTATAGTATTGGTAATAAAACTGAATTGAGATACTTCTATTTACAAATAACTGAAAGTGGTGTTATGGGAAAAAGTTCACGCAGTGAACCTGTTAGTTGGGATTATGACATAAAGAAGTTGAGGTATGGAGCTGTGTTCTAAAAGACAAGGATCACTTTCATGTGTAAATTGAAGTTTTGCAAGTGATTCATTTCACTATGGCAATTTTAATGCTTCAGTCACTAGCATAGAGATTGTCATGACCTATGCCACACTTAAATAACTTGATATCTGAGAATGCTTGGGTTCTTGCAGAGGTGTCAGATCAGAACTTCATTGATGAAGAAATCAAAGGTGAAAAGACAAGCAATATGTGCAGCTCAAAAAAGATGAAAACTCAGTTGGGCAATGCTTCAAGCCATGATCAGGTAAGATTTACAATTGATTTCTAAGCTTTTTTGTTCATTAGAGTCGAGATTACAGTATTTTGTAGCATCTCAATTTTAATTTTGGTCAAGCCTCCTGAGATGGTTTAGGTCGTTCCGCACAGCAAGAGTTCCGAAACGGGAAACAGCCCTGAGAAGTGGAACATGCATCAATAACCCTCAGATGAAGAATGCAAATTGGCTTGTATACTTGCTAACCGAAAGGGGTGATTCCAAGAGATATGTGCACATTAATTACGATGAGCTAACCAAGCTCAAATATGAGCAGCGAGCATATGTGCATATGGTACGGCATGAATAGGTGTAGCATCTGACCTGCTAGTTGGGTCTACCTGTTATCCACCCGTACATATACGAGTACTTTTGTACATTTCAAATTCTATTTTAAATTTTCCATCACAACAACGTGACGGCTGACATTTACAATGTAGCTATTACATTACTTGGAATGGAAAATTGGATATGGATTTTGAGATGTTCAATATTACTCAAATCTATGTAAGTTATCCTGTTTGGATCATTTTTATGTTCTATTGATAATTTTTTTTACGTGGTATGCTTGTTATTTTGATATGTTTGTTATCAGCTATTAGAAGATGCTGAGAATTTTCGCCATATTGATAATATCAGCATTTTGAAGGGTATTGGTTCGATTGTATTTGATTTAGCAACAGAAAAAGACGCTGTGAATGAAGTTTTTCAATCAATCAATGCGCTCTAGTTGATTAGTTTTTTTGTTGAATCTTCTGTAACCTTTTAGTGAATAAACTGTATTCAAGCACAAAACAAAAAACAAGTCCACTCTTGGGTGTTTAAGTTTCACCACGTGTACTCGCAAGGAGGGAGAGATTTTTCTCTCGAGTTGGGAAATTGTTATCTTGCAATTCTTCAGGTTTAAGCATTGGTGTTGGTCCTTAAAAAAAAAAAAAAACACAAAAAAAAACACAAAAGATAAGAAGTAAACTTGAAATTTGCAAGCAAGCTCTCACCAGCCAACGTGTACTTTGGGAATTTGGAAATTGTCTCATTCGTTAGAATCGTTACTCACTTGTGCAGAAAATCGCTAGAAGTACGTTTTAGAATGTCTCTAATTTTTATGCTAAAAGAAAAAAAAGAAAAAACGTCTCTAATTTTCTTTTTTAAGGTAAAATAAAAAAATATTTTGCTGTTAATATCCGTTATTTTATTTGTTAGTTCGATAATAATTTAATCTGAAAAGAATAAAATAGCCCTTGACCAGTAGCATTGACTTACTAAAGTTTACCGCGGGACAATTTAAGTTTTGCATGAGTGGTAAACGCGTTGGAATTTAAAACAAGGTTCATTACACGTACACGAATTACCTTTCAAAATCATTTTGAAGGACAATTTGGTTTTGTTGTGTGAGAAAGTTAATAAAGGAATTAAAAAAAGACACTATCCAATCATAACTCACCATGTAATTACCCAACAAATTTTAAATTAATAAATAAGTAAAAGTAAAATAATGGAAAAATTAAGAAAAATGGAAAACCTCCACTGGTGATGGAGGTTCCTCCAAGCCGATAAAGGAAGGAACTACTCTTAATCGTGGGAAGAGATCATTGATCTCCCAAACGTACGGAGGAGATCGTTAGTCTCCTCACATATGCGAAGGAGATATCAAGATGGAGACTGCTGTCTCTATATGTGGGTGGAGATTAATGATCTCTTCCACGACTGAGAGGATA
Organism: Xanthoceras sorbifolium; assembly: GCA_003430845.1. Taxonomy (NCBI): domain Eukaryota; kingdom Viridiplantae; phylum Streptophyta; class Magnoliopsida; order Sapindales; family Sapindaceae; genus Xanthoceras; species Xanthoceras sorbifolium. Next base: position 29,108,724 of record CM010617.1, read on the forward strand.
TCGAAAGCTAGTGAGGATACAATGAGGTTTCATTACATCCTTATCGAAACAATGCCACCATAAGTGTCTTCTTTCTCTTCTTCTTCCCCACGCCACCCACCCTCCCATATTTTAGAAAATATTTAATATAGTTTTTATTAATTTAAAATATAGATCGTTCATCTTTAATCTTTCTTCTCATTATTTTCAGTAAGGGTAATAGTTTTCACTTTATAAGATTGGTCAACCGCTAGTGTTGACGGAAGTCAATTAGCGACAATAATAGTTCGTGTAATAAAAAAAATAACTTTATGTTAAAGCCTCTGAAATGTTTGTGCAAATAACCCTTTAAAATACTTATTTGATAATTACTTTTTTTTTTTTGGAAAAAAATTACACAAGCTTATCTTGAGTTTAATATAAATAACATGATATTCAACTTTTGATGGTAATTACACAAATACCTCATACCGTTAGTTGACCAAAGTCAAACTTAACAAGTGACCTTAAACCAATTGGAGGGTAAAATTGTCATTTGATCTATCAAAAAAACAAAAACAAAAACCTAAATCTTTTTAGAATTATATTTTCCCAAAAATAAATTCTTAAATGACCCAAATTTTTATTAATTACATATCTGCCCCCAAAAGCAAAAGTTTAGAAAAAAAAAAAAAACATCACTACTGATGTTGTATCTCTAATCTCCTCCGCCAAGAAGACAATCTTCTCCTTTTTGGATGAAATCAGTCCCTTCCTTCTAGGGGAGATCTTTGACAATCTCCTTTAGGCGGAGAAAATCGTCAGTTGATCTCTTCCACGATAAGAGGATATCGTTGATCTTTTTCCATCGTGGAGGAGATCGATTCTTCAACATTCGTATTGTTAACCTCAACTTGTTATTGAGTAACAACGAGATGACATTTTTGATATTTGATATGAAACATAATTAAAAATACAAAAAATGTTAATAATAGCTTTTTTAGACAAGAAAAATAATAATAAAAACTACTCAGATGTGGAAAAACGCCTAGATCTAGATATGGTGGAGGAGGCTCACAACCTCCTCAATTTTTGAAGATAAGGGAGGCTTGCAGGAGACACTCGACCATCATTGTTAAAAGGGGAGGTTCTAACCTCCATTGTTGTTGAAAAGTGGAGACTCAAACTTCTCTCTTCAACACAAATACAATAGGAGAGGTTCAAATTAGTGTTGGCCACGGTTCGGTTCGAATCGGTTTTGATTTTTGATTTTTTGGAATTGGAATTGCCGGTTCAAAACCGGCGGTTCTAGTTCCTTTTTTAAAAAAAAAATTGAAAAAATTTTTTTTGTCTTAAAGTAAAAAAAAAATAATTGATTCCAATTCCAGAACCGGAACCGGTACCCCACTAGTTCAAATCGTGGTCATGAGTAGTTCAAACCTCCCTCTATTGGTGAAAGGAGAGGCTCCCCTCCCTTTATTTGTGGTGGATGAACCTCCTCCTACGGAGCCAAGTGGTGGAAGGCCACCTCCATCTGACCTCCTATTGTTTTCTTCATTTTTTTTAATAATAAAAATATTATTTTATTCACCTTAACGTATGGCTAGTTTGGTCTTTTTATTTTTTGGTACAGAAGAGGGCAAAGCCCAGAAACAATAGCACACAGACCGGACTGGAGCCTAGTTAGGTAATTTGGTCTTTTCATAAATCAACAAAAGTGAGTTTAATGGAGCTTTTGAGTAGATAAACTTAAAATTAGTCTCCAACTGTTTTTAAGTTGAACTTTCGAAGATCTTAATGTATTTACCCTTAATTTTTAATTAAAATGATTAAAAAAATTAAAATTATGTATTTTTTTTAAACTATTATAATTAATTTAAAATTTGGCGGGGAGAAAATGACTTTAACATAGTAGTAAGAAGAATACTATTAGAATAACTTCATATTACAATTAAAATTACATGGGGCAAAAATTATTTTGGTTTCTAACTTTTTTCGAATTATTACTTTTTGACCGATATTTCATTTTTTGGCTCTCTTGATCCCTAATTTTTTTCAAAATCAATCAAAATTGTTCATCTGATCAGATTTTTAACAGTCAACCCTAACAGAATTTACACATTGACCATTTTACCCTTAAATTTCTTTTAAAAAAAGTTGTTTAATGGATATCCACCGTTCATCCATCTTTGGGATGAACGATGGAGGATAAAATAAATAAATAAATAAATAAAAAGAGCGGATGGATCTCCACGTCCATTTATGGACGGTAAAGATCATATCTTCCCTCCATCACACCAGATTTGGTGCGAGCGACGATCTGGTCTAGAGCGATCAAATTGTCACAAGGTGATTAGTGGGAGCATATCGTTGTCATGCGACTAGATCGTCGCACCAGCTCGTCGAACGATCGTTACATTATAACGACAATATGGTCGAACTAGATTGTCCACGATGATTTGAGGGAGGAGAGAAGGGGGATATCCACCGTCTCTTCACCCTCTATTTGTTTTTTCTATTTTTTTATTACATATTTTTTTAAAATTCAATTTGGACTTTTGAATCGATCCCTGAACCAACCAAGAGCCCACACTTCTTTTGTTCATCGCACTTGCCTTACTCATTGCAAGGGGAGATGCTTTATTGTACCCACCGGCTTGATTTATTTAATAATTTGATTTTTTTTTATTTTTTAAAACCTATAAAAGACTAAAATATCTCTATCATTATTAAAATTGACTAACTATTAACTAACATAATGACTAAACTTATTAGTTTTAAAAACGTTAGGAACCACGTGAGTTAAAAAAAAAATATCGATCAAAAAGTAATAATTTTAAACTATTTTTACTCAAATTACATATTATCTAGTCACGGTTGCCTATAAAAAATAGGGCAAATTGCAATAAGATACGCTGACATTTGGTTATATTGCAATGAGATTGCACTTTTACTTAAACTACAATAGAGTACCTCGAATAATTCTCAATTGGTCCCTAATGTAATATAAAATATCACTTTTTGATCTAATTTTATTTTTTTAACTCATACAGTCCCTAACTTTTTTTAAATATATTAATTTAATATTTATGACCAAAATTTTGACAATCAAACCTAATATAAAGTATAAACTGGTTATTTTGTATTTTTATTAAATTATTAAATTATAATGATACTTTACCCTTTAATTTTTTAATAACTTTATTTATTTCGATAGTGTAATAAAATATTAATATACGTTATAAGAGTTTAATTTTTTTAAAAACACTTATAATAATTAAATAATAAAATAAACATGATAAAATTTATTGAAAATAAAAAATAAAAAAATTTAAAAATTTAAAAATCTTAAAAGTAATATGATTTCTTAAAAATAAAATAAAATTTAATATTGAACAATTATAAAACTCAAAATTTAGTAATCTTATACCCCCCCCACACACATATATGTAATAAATATATATATATATAACGGTTTTATTATTATATTTTAATTTTATAATATAATAATAAATGCATGTATATATTGTAAATCTATTATAATATATATAATGTATATATACTATATAATATACTCTAAAATATGTATATATAATATTTTTAACATTTTTATTTTTTTTTATTAAATTTGAAGTTTTATAAGTATTTAATCTTGAATTTTATTTTTATTTTAACAAATAACATTACTTTTAAATATTTTTAATTTTTAATAAATTTTATCATATTTATTTTTTATTTAATTATTTTTAAGTACTTTAAAAATAATATAAATTTTATAATAAATAACAATTTATTATTGAGTTATCTAAAAGATTAAATTGTTCAAATATAAAAATAGGTCAAATTTTTATAGTATTTTATTTTTATCTTTAATAAATTTAATTATTTTATTTAATCTTTTTTAAGTATTTTTAAAAAAATTAAATTTTTATAACGTACATCAATTTTTATTAGACTGTGAAATATGAAAATTGTTAAAAAGTTAAAGGGTAAAAATATCATTCTAATTTAATAATTTAATAAAAAATATAAAATTATCAATTTATACTCTATATTAAATTTGATCGTTAAAAGTTTTTATTTATAAAGATTAAATTAATATATTTTAAAATATTAAGGATCAAATGAGTTGAAAAGATAATAATCAATTAAAAAATAATATTTTAAAATATATTAGGGATCAAATTGATAATTATTCAGGATACCCTATTATAGTTTAAATAAAAGTATAATCTCATTCCAGCATAATAAAATGTCAAATGTCTTATTATAATTTACCCTAAAAAAATATCTCCGTCTGTGCCTACGTGGATGCATTCTTCTTTTCTTTTTTCAAAATTTTTCTATGATTGGATTATTTCAGTCACGTGCTGCTATGTGATATCGCAGCATCTTGGGCGGACGACACAACACCACACCCAGGTCAAATCGTCCAACCCATCTTTTTTTTTTTTTTTGCATTAGTTGAATGGGGATCTTGCGTGGTCAATTAGAAGGAGCCTCTGCCTCTTCCAAGTTCCAATTACTCACCTTCCCTTTATTCTCTATTTCGTTTCATCTCCAAAAATAGAAAAATAAATTATATTATAGAAACTCAAGACCTTTTCTTCTCCGCATAAAAAAAAAAAAAAAGCACGACACGCATATCCTTCGATTCCTCTTTGGCTGTCCGAGTCTCTGAGATACGTATTTCACAGAAACACCTCCTATCTTACTTCGAAAGAGGTACGTCTTCCGCATTATATTTTTTTCTAGGGTTTCGATTTGGTCTTCAATCCCAAGCAATCACATTTACCGTATTAATTTGTTTTCAATTTCCTATAGCTTTACCAGATTTGACGAGAATAAGCTCCTGCTTCAATTTTAGCCGATTAGGGCTGTATTGTGTTTTTAAAAAAAACTACAATGCCGCCATTTATGTCAGCCTCAAAAGCCATTTGTTCCGCGATTTCACGTAAAGCTGGTACCAGAAATTTGATTAATTCCGCCAAATACAATGCACAGTTGCGGAAACCCGATCCGATTCGTCGGTTCAGTAGCATAGCAGGAGTCGAGAGTCCGGTACTCAGTAAACTGATTGCTAGTCACAATAATGCTAATTTTATATCGGCGGGTTTGTGTAATGGTACCGGTATTGTGCAAAGGAGGCAGTTTCTTGGTTGCGGAGACGGCGAAGAGGGTGATGTTTTGTCCAAAGTTTATGAGGAGCGACGTGTTTTAGGGTACTTTTGCCTCAAACATTTTGATTTTCTTTAATTGGTTTTAGGTTTGTTTAATTTGATATATAGTTGTGGATTTTCTGGTTTCATATTTGTTGTTGATTTTAATGTGTTTTGCTAGGTGTGTATTTATGTGGTTCGGTTGATGAATTTTGTCATGGAGAACAATTATGGAAATTGTTATATTATTCTCATTAATGGTGTAGTTTTTAATATATTTTTGGGTTCACAGTGAAGATTTATACGTAATCGAGTTCAGTTAGTTTTTCTAATTCTATGGATGGCTTTATGATATGTTAGCGTTGTTTGAATTTTCTCATCATAGGTTTATTTTCATCTTGCTTTTTAGTGTCTACCTAGTATTTAATTTATGCATTGAGTTTCGTGATAGATTTATGTTTTTTCCTATTAATATACATTATAAATTGTGCTGTTGAAACTTGTTGATTCATAAGTAGATTTTATATTTACACTTTCAAAATAAATAAAAATCTTGAATGTTGTTTTTCATGTTTGCATTGCATCATTGCTTGTGCTCGTTATGGATTCTAGATGAGAATGTGACCAGCTGATATAACTTTGGTTGCCAGGTATTCTCCAGAGCAGTTATTTGATGTGGTTGCAGCTGTTGACTTGTATCATGGGTTTGTCCCCTGGTGTCAGCGATCAGAGATAGTGAGACATCATCCAGATGGATCTTTTGATGCTGAGCTAGAGATTGGTTTTAAATTTCTTGTTGAAAGTTATGTTTCCCATGTGGAATTAAGCAGACCAAAATCAGTAAAGGTAACAAACTTCTGTCACATATTTGAGTTTTTGTCTTCTAAAGTAATGATTGATGAACTTTTTCCTCCCATTTACTGAATAAGAAGATGGAGTTTGGTTTATTAATATGAGATATGTGTCAGGCGCACTTAAAACGTTTAACGTAAATTGGGTTAGATGTGACTGACATGGGTTTATGTAAGGGATATGTGTCCAAAATATGTACCAATACCATAAGACACTTACTTTATGGGCGTGTCGAATGATAGAAGAGAAGAATGGCTCTTTTGCCAACCCTTTGAGTTAACCATAAGCATCCATATATGTATATATATATATATATATTCACTTCAATAATTTTTGTTTTGGGTATTACAAAAGTAGTAAAATTATCTATATTTCACGTAAGTGAGTTTACTTGTGTATGGAGGTAGAAAATTTGGACAAATAAATGCTCAAGGAATTAAGTTGTGTCTTTATATTGTAAAGTGTTGTAATTGGATAAGAAAAGGCCCCAGAAAAGTTATCCACTCACAACATCCACACAAGTCTAGAACAAAACCTATAAATGATTTTATATGGTATGTTAACGTTCTGTATCTATGGATCTGAAACCTCTAAACTTATTATTATATGGGCGTTTGTTTGCAGTTTGGGCAGATGTTTTTAGCAATTATGGAAACTAACTTTAGAGGAGTAGCAGAAATTATTTTCTTTTTTCTGTGTGTGACTGTATACACATGTACATTTATTGAAATTTTTTAGAATAGCAGCTGGTTGACCTATATGAAAAATAAGAGAGAATAGCAGCATGTAATACCTATGATACATTCTCCCTGCTTGTATTTAGAGAAAATACACTTAATTTTGAGTCAATGGAAACATCAAGTCCAGAACTGAGTAGGAACATGGTGTTTTAATGAAGTGCTTGAGCAGCGGCTTCTTTCATATATACTGTTCAAGTTCAAACTTTTAAGCCAGAAGTTGCTGCTCTTTATTTTTTTTAAAAGAACATATGTTAAAGATTGAAGTACAGCCAGCTCTCTGAGTGGCTAGTTGGCCTATTAGGAGATTCGTTATCCATGGGTTATTCTTGTATGGGTATATTTTTGTTTATTACCCTAATTATGCCCTATCTGCAGTGATTTTGATTTTGATTTGATTTCTCTTTTGGCTGCTTGGTCATTGATGGTACTATTTCTTGTCTGCTTTACTTTCAGACAACCGTGTCAGATAGTTCCCTTTTTGACCATCTGATAAACATTTGGGAATTCAGTCCTGGCCCAGTTCCAGGAAGTTGCAGTCTCTACTTTTTGGTTGATTTTAAGTTCCAGTCGCCACTTTATAGACAGGTAACATTCTTTTTCTCGTTTAAATGTCTTCTTGTAGCTTGTCAACACTGACTAATTTCTGCATCATTTTCTTCTCACGCGTTTTTATTTTCATGAACAATTAGTCAGTGATGAAAATTCTAATTTCTTGAGGAACAGACATGATTAAAATGTTTAGCTTTTGCTAGAAATTGTGTGAAGGTAGATGTGGACAGTGTTCTAAGTGATTGCTTGTCTCTGGAAAGGAAGCATTAATATAAAGGCAAAGGTAACAATAGAGATACCACAAGTATTGTGGTCTCACCAATTTGATGGTACTGATAGTCGGGCTATGATGGCAATCAGAATGTAACTATGTCAGCGCCTTCATACACACAAATGATGAACGACTTTGAGGTTCCTTTTCCCCATTGCTGGAGAGAAAATGACAAGAGAGAAACTTTTTTTTTTCTTTGGGTTATGAGGGGAGGGGAGGCAGCAAAGCAAATTTAAGAGCTGGCAGAGAGCAGTAACGATATTGGTGAATGATGTTGTGGGTGTTTTTTTATTGTCTTAGGAGGGATCGAAAGAGCTGTTGATTGTGCTTCTGATAGCAGAAGTTTATTAAGTACAGCAAACAGTACATTTATTTCTCAAAGGTATAAGGTCTGTGACCAAAGACACCCATTACTGAGCTATTACCAGTCTAGGTAAAGGTGAACTCTAACATGTATGAAAAGCATTTGCCTTCTACACCAACTTCATTAGCTTCAGATTTTTCCAACAATACTGATTAAAATATGCCAAAAACTACAACAAAAGTAATTAAACAAGTGAAAGAACCAAGGTGTTGTTTCCTCTACAACCCATCTCTCTCTTTCTTGTTGGCTGAATTTGTGCCTTTCTCCCTCTGTGAAGCACCAAATTGTGAGAAATTCAAATGGAAAACCAAAAACATATATAAATACTAGCTATTTTCAAAAGACTCTCTCTCTCTCTCTCTCTTCAAAGATGCTACCTTGCAACAGATAATTGTTGCTCTTTACGATGAGAAACAAGGATACAGAAAGAAGTTTTTTAATACTTCGATGCATTGTATTCAAGTTTTTTGTTTAAACAAGTCTTTTCTCTCTCTAAAGGTATATCAGATGAATGGAAAATTTTTTTGTCAATTAGAGTTTCTGTGTGCATGGCAAACTTGTAAATGTAAAACGAATGTCTTTCATTTACTAATTGCCTGAGTCGAAAAAATATAAAAGTTGATACACATCAGCTAAACCAGGCAGCAAGTGCCTCAGCGAGTGTCTTGAACGAGTGACCTGGACGACTTTCGTTAGCTTTTCTCTGGAGATAGATTAGGCTTGACTATATACTAACCTTATGTCATTTTGTTTTTGGGAGACATGAAACTATGATTAATTTGGAGACCTTAACTCTCTTTCTTTTGATTTTCCACCTTTCTTTCTTCTCTTGTTCCTCTTTACTCTATCTATTGCTTCCTAGCTTCAATTCTATCTCTCCTCTTATGGCCTAACCTCAATCCAAGAAAAATGTAAAAAGGGGAGAATTCAAAAGAGAGGATTAGGGTTTAGTATTTTAGGTCATTAGTCAAAATGCATGTCTCCAAAAACCAAAAAAATGATAATAAAATAAATTAAAAGCATCAGGCCTATTAATTTTATAGGCAAACTTAATCTCTCAATTAAGTAATAGTTCAATAACACTTTTTGAATAGGTCAATGGTTTTAATTCATAGGTATAAAGTCTCTTTTTAACTTATGAAATGTATGTTAGTCACACAATGGTCTTTTCCCCTGGACCTTGCTGGCTCTGATTGAAGGTTTTATTTTTGCATTGTCTTCCTCCTTTTCTATAATTGGGCATGGGACTGAATATAGGTGCTTTGTGGTGTCTCTTGGTGCTCTCAAGTTCTTTCTCATTGTTTGTAAAGTTAACTTTTCAAATGATAAATCATATCATGTTTTGATCTGTTTATAATAAAGCATATCTCTATTTTAAGTTAGATATTTAGCCTATCGTATGATTTATGTGTCGTCTTTAGGCAACTCTGTAGGCATTGCAAATGATGCATCAGATGCTGTGATTTGTTAGGGTAAATCATAGACATGCTATTGTGCGGCATGTATCATTGATATCTCTTTTCTTGCTGCTTTCCTCATTTTAGCTCTTGATTATGTTGTGATATGTTTTGTGTGGCTCTGTGTGTGTTTGTGTATTGTTGTTTCTGGAGGGAGTTTCATGTAAAGAGCATTTGGATAAATCTAACCCAGGGCCATGCATATCATTGCCACTGCCATTTGTAATGTTTCTCATTTCCCATCACGATTTCAGTTATTATAAATTTAGTGGTGTAGAGCTTTAGATGCACGGTATCACATCACCAATATGGTTTAAGATTTGAGTTTTCCTGCTGCATTGATGAAGCATCCTAATTTTGCTGATGGCTCTGATTTACAGGCTGCATCCATGTTCTTCAAGGAGGTGGTCGCCCGATTGGTAGGCTCATTCAATGACCGCTGCCGTTTGATATATGGGCCAGGTGTCCCAATCCTTGAGAACTCTTATGAACAAAGAACATGAAAGTTTGCCCTTTCATTTAACCAGGAATAGTGCAGCATGAAATCCTCTGAATTTCATTACAAATACGGAATATTGGCGAGATCAACTAATAAATGGTCTCACCATGGGCATTGGCTGGTTTTTTGTTTCGCATACTGCCCAGCCAATCGATACTTTCTTGTGATAGTGATGCTAAAATCCACATCAGGCATTATTTCCTACTAGTTGGCTCACCCATTTATTTTAGCTGACAATACTCCGTGATGCCTTTTCTAATTTTCTTTCATAAACTAAGATTGACCGAAAGGCTACAGTATTGATGCATTTTTTTCCAAATGAAAAAAAAAAATATTGTAATAAATTTAGATTTTTACCTTAAAATTAATTTATTAAGCTTGTTAAATATTACAGTAATGACATGATGATGATGTTGTTTTAGTTTCTAATACTATTTTTTGAATATCATTACTTTCCGTTCAATGGAGTATGAAAAATTGTTGGAGATGTTAGTACAAAATAGTGATGCTTGATCCCTATGTTGTAACTTGCACGTGTTGCAACGTCTTTTATTTTCTTGTATGTACAGTCACTGAGATACAGAAACAGGGCAGCTAGTGCTGCTCTCTCTACTGTTAAATATTTATCAAAATTAAGAACAGAACCAATCTTTGATCGTAGAAGTTAGAACCAATATACCGAGACATAATCTACGTTTCAGATTACAACACAAAACAAGGAGAGTTAATGTCAAATTAAGGCAACCCAAAAAAAAAAAAAAAAAAAAGGAAAAAAAGAAGTACCAGTTTGCTCTTCCGTCAACAAAGGGAAGTAGGTGCGTGAATTGCAAGGACTCTTTGGGGTGTTGTACAGTTCCTTTGCTCTTCCATCAACAAAGGGAAGTAAGTGTCTGATAAAATAGACTCTTCTGGTTGTTGTCCAGTTCCGTGTATAAAGAAAGTAAGCGTGTGAATCGCAAGGAGACTTTTTGGGTGTTGTTGTGGAGTTCAGTTCCCCCGCAATTAAAAAAAAAAAAAAAAGAAACCAGTTCCTATGCTCTTTCCTGGAAAACTGAACTCCACAACAACACCCAGAAGAGTCTCTTAGCGATTCATAGACTAATTAGTTCCCTGTGTTGATGGGTCCAGCTGTACATCATCTTCCCAGCATTCAAATTAAAATATTTAACTTTCTGTTCTGCTTCTTCAACCCTTAACAAGTCGAATGTTTTTTGACACCGATGGTGGAAAAAAGGACTTCCTATCAAATTAGAGTATTTACAATTTAATCCCTAAAATTTTAAGAAATATCATCTTTTTTTACTTGATGTAATGTATAGTAGTACTTTTGGATTCAACTTTTTAAAAAATAATAATTAGTCAATCTTTAGTAAAAGTTATTTGTAGCTAGAGTATTTACTTTAATTATATGAAGGTGACACATGTCTTAATAAAGAAATAAAAAAAAAAAATCAATTTTTAGAAAAATAAAAAAATAAAGAAAAATAGAAATAAGGCCACCTCACCAGCATTGAAATTTGGAGGTCGCCTTTGAAGCTTTGACCGTTGATCTCTGACCAGCACCTTTTGCACTCGATCCTATCCCCACCGTACCACCTAGGAGACAATCAGAAGACTCTTAAAAAAGGAACTGAATTTGAATTTGGGTTAAGAGAATTAAGGTCTGCTAATTTCTTTTGCAAACATAGTACGACTTTAGGTTTTTGTTTTGCTATTGAGAATTTGTGCTCTCTAAAGGATGACTAAAATGTATACATGAGTCCTGCCTTGCCATCGCATTAGATTGTCCAAATAATTAATCATTCAAACGCAATAGAGTATTAAAGATCAATCTTGAGATAGTAAAATGAGTGGTGCTACTGGCAGCAACGGTCTAAACATACCCCTATTCCTTGAATACCTCAAATCAAATCCTCAATTCCTCCTTTGTGAAAATTTGTACAATCACTAGAGAAAAATCCAAATATGCTTAACAAATAAAGAACATCGAAATACAGTAGTTCGAGAGAGAGTTGATTGTAGTAGTTTTTGCATACGTAAATAAACAAACTGCACAGGAGTACTGTTTGCATCCCTTTTTAAAAACATAAAATAAAATAAATAAGCAACCCAAAAAATGGATTTTTTTAATATCCCATTTTAGTGAGAGAATATGTGACATCCATAGAAAGAAAAGAAGTTTGCATCATCAATGACGGAGAGTTAGAGAGGAAAAGACAAAGGAAGAAAAAGAGTGATAATTTTGGAAGTGGGTTCTCTATTCAGGTCAATTTTTCACTCAGAGAGATCGAGGAAACATCGAAATACGTTTGAGGTTGAAACGAATAATGGGCCCAAACCCAATAGAATATAGCAACTTTTGGAGTTTGAATGGTACGTAAGGTGGCGTTGCCCTTCAGTTTTGGATATTAAAACTCATATATATATATTATAATTATATTATATGGTTTGATAAATGGCAAATTAAGGGTGGGAAAAGAGAACAATCAATAATTTGCCAACGCATGCAGATAATTTTATGGTAGATGATTGGATGTGCACGCATCCAATCCAATATAGCAGATGAGATTTTGATGTGAATGTGAAGGTGGAGTTGTTGTGTGAAATCATGGAGCTAGCTAGGGACGAGAGTGGCATTGCATGAAAAAAAGAAGCATCCATTTGTCAAAAGAGAAGGCGGCTGAAGATAGATAGTGATAATAACATTAACTGGCGATAATGGATGACAGACCAAAATTCATGAAAAAGGCTAGGTGGTGAAGCCCACACTTGAGATGAGACAGACAGAGAATTTTTTTTAAAAAGGAGGATGATGCATGGTCGTACAACGAACAGACTTCTCTTATTGGAGCTCATGGCCATCTCTATTTTGGATCTTGGAACTGATCCATTTCCAGAGTGATCAGAACATGCATGCATCTAACTATAAAATTTCTTCACTCTTCTACTCTACATGCCAATGCTTATCTATTATATTTTTATATAAACACATCAAAACAAGTTTGAGCATGGCGGTGAGAGACCATATTATATATATATATACACACACACATACATACTCTGTTGGGTTGATATCATGATATTCAAAATCTGAAGATGCGAAGTGAGTAAGAAAAGGACAATGATTTGGTCATCATGAGCCCACCAGAGATGATGATTATATTATGTACTAAGTATAATGATTAATAATGGTGTCATATATATATATATATATATATATATATATCAGTGGAGGTTTATTAAGAGCTGTCATGATCTGGGGGTTGCCCAGACCCATTACATGATTTTTATTCTAGGATTCCCAAATTTTATCTCGACAACTTAACCAATAATTCATGTGCTTTCTGAGATACTCCAGCTGTACTGCGACTGTGATGTGGCGTTTTGAAAGTATGTAAATTGTGATGGGTCCTTAATTCGAACATCAATCATCTCTCTTTGAAGGCTTTGATCGATATGGCGCCCGATGAGAGTGAGATCCTCAACCACGCAAACTATATGCAAATGACGAACAGCTATGTATTAGAATCTCCATCCCTTTTTCACTTGTCAATTCACACTGGAGTCATTATCTTCCCTATATTACAAAACTAAAGTGTATATATTATATATATATCCTATCACTTACTTTTTTTTTTCTTTTGTTAATATTCCTTTTCTAATATCATGCCACTTTATTTTCCGTACCCATTTTAATTTGTAATCATTATGGAGGGGAAAATGCTAGTCATAATTAATCACATGCGACGTTACACAAATTGTGATTTCATTTTCCCTTTTACCATGTAATGCAATGTGAAAGCCAGTAGTTAATTAAAATTATCTTTGCGTAATTTTTTTGCCAATAAAATGCTTATTAGATCAGACTTTAGAAGTTTATATTTACTTAGAAGTTTAGTAAAATGTGGTGGTGCGAGTGCGACTAGAGCTTGGGATAAGCATAATATGGGAAGATAAGATTGACGATGAGATATTACAGGTCGAAAAAATAAACGGTCAGTATAAACTTTTCTCCCCGGCTTTAATACGTGGCACCTTATTTGACTCTTTTTGGTACGAAATTCAAATTCAAGGACCCATTTTGGTAGGGTAGCCATTAGAGAGGCTGACAGCTGGTACTACTCAAGACGATACTATGTGATTCCCAGATTGAGCCTTGAGGCTTGGCTCCACATTAATATGCATCATTGATAACAAAACAACTTTAAAAAAATTAATCATGCATCTTTTATTTTTGTCGTCATTCTTTATGTTAATTCAGTTTAACAGTAAGTACTATACATGATAGTTTTTAGATCGCTCATTAATTAATTTTCTATTCAAATATCTTTTCAACTTTTTGAATTTTACGGACAGATTATGTACATTAATTGATTATGTACACCTGGTCTTTGATACATGCACAAATATCTGAGAATGCTAAAGCTCCTGCAAGCTAAAATAATAAGCTGATCTAAAGAATGAGCTCAGCGCACAACGACACACTTGTTGTTGCCAATCTGTAATACGAATTTGTCCAACTTTGGTTTCCAACTAATAAAAAGCTTTTAATTTGGAGCAGAGATCAATAGTCTCATCTTTTAGTTACACAAGTTTTACGCCATTGATGATGCATTTTTAATAGTTGAAACTACATCGAGACAATGAAACACTGATGTGGATTAATATACCTATTGAAAACAACAAACATATAAAGAAGATAACAAAATTAGTCATTGTTAATCATGTTAATTACCACTTAAGCTGTAATTTAGATTCTCTCGTCGAGTAAGTTAGGCTAAAATTGGATATTTTTTAAGAGAAAAAAGAAGGCGAATAGTACTGCTGCTGCTTTTTACTTCTTTTGTAGATATATATAATATATCACACTACGGACCCGCGCGTCGACGTAGTCAAATTTTGGCTTTTTAACTAGCTGTTTATGTTTCTGCTTGTTAATTAGTATGGGAGGTGATTATTTTAACCGCATGTGGTTTATAAATAACCTAAAGTTCCTTCTTTCTCAAGAATACTATCGTATCATGTGACCGCATGTTGTTTTCATTGATTCAAACGAGAAAATGAAATATGATTTGCTGCCACTTAGGAAGTCAAACCGTTGCCATCAAAAGGTATATATTCTCCCCATTTCTGAATTTTGTATTAGCTAATTTAGCATGCATGCATGCATGCATTCTTGCACCACGTCTGGCGTGAATTTGAGAAACCTATTGTAATACTAATTGCATTTCACAGTATAATTTGTAGGTTCATTGTTGTACGTGTTAGTTAATTCAGCCCGTAAAATATCTTTTTGTCGGGGAAGAAGTTATCATATATCAACTTTTGGAGAGATTTTGATTAAAATTTACTATAATAAAAAAAATTATTGCTAATTTATCAATGATCTCGAGTCATATTTAGAAATTGATTAAGAATGGATGATCAAATTTGATGTAAAATTGTTGGTCTTAAAATTTATTAAGAATTTATTTTAAATTGTTGGAATTTACTATAAACTTCTTTAATTTTTTGACAAAATCATTTTGTCATTAGTCTATATATACTTAAAGAAATTAATGTTGCATATAATCTATGAACTAATTTAATCAGAAATGGAAACTAAAATGTGTCAACCTTATAGAATAAATAACAGATTTTGAGAATTTGAGGGGAGTTGGATATCAGCAGATAATGCAACATTGTGTGGCTGCATTCTCAAAAGTTAATAAGTGTACGTAATATCATTACTCTTATCAAGATAAAACGTATAAAGTAACAGCAGCGATAGTGCGCCATTTCTTTAAAAACGTTAAAGATCTGGTTATCCTAATTTATATGCCCATTAGCTTTATGACAATTCAATGCCAAACATTCTATCGATTTTGTTGGATATATAATCATTTACGTCTTAAATTCTATCTATCACATGTTATGATTCTAACAACAGCTTACGTTACTAGATTTTATGGTACTATATTAATTTGATAGAGAAGCAAGATTGAGTTCAAATCTCCATTTCATATTCTTCAAACACGTTATTGATTGCACTTGTCATGGACCCTATGCTCCAACGGGGATAATTGGACACCTCTCTATACTAGTATGTCAAAACCCACTTGTATATTATATGATAGTCCTCTGACACCTATAATGGACTCAAGCTTGTGCTATACTTAAATACATGGCCTGATAGTCAATGAAGCGACAGGGCATGGTCAGGAAATTTCTCCAGTAAAATTTGCTTTTGTACCCTGCTAGAGAGAAAATGCTTTAGTACACCGGTATACAACGAGCTTCTCACTTGTATATTTATCGTGATTGGGCAGTCAATAACATGTATATCCTCATATTATACGGCAATGACTGGAAGGCGTCACATTGTCTCCACTACACAGAAGCTCTTCTGGCCTGCAAGTAATTGAACCACCAAGCACCCAGATTGGAGGTTAAAGCTTAAAGCTTCCATGTCGTCAGTTCATGACACAAAATAACAAACTACCATTGGGCCAAGACAAAGGGACCACCGTGAGTGAGTGCTTAACAGTGAATTACTGGCGTTGCATGTGGATCCATCGTACGATGGAGCTTATAGGCAGCGGACACCTACCCGTGTAATTGATAACTCTAGTATCTTTAGTAGATTTTTTTCACGTGGAGATCTTTGAAAATGAAACCAGTATCGAACCCAGAAGAAGGAGAATTATTCAAGAGTCGACACGTCCCATGCGGCCCCTTCCTGCATTATCTGCAACCTTCCTGTTATATATGATTGTTTACTTTGAAAAGAATGACATATCCAAAAAAAGAGCAAACAAGATTTTAAAGGAGTTGCTAACTTTGGAGCCTGTATTGTTTAGTTTGTCATGAATATTCTAGCGATCTGGTGTGGATGCGACAGAGCATCACATACAAACTTTGGATGGCAATTAATCTAATGCAAAATACAGCAGTTCCATGATTTTGTCCCCACCAATTCATATGATAATGATGATGTGCTTTCCGGTTGGTATTGTAAGACTAAAGTTAATGCTTTTACACGTGGTTGCACTTTGCAACATAGAACATGTGATGATACATATATATCATCGAGCTGGATGGATCGTGACAATGAAATGGATATATATCAATAGTTTCTAGAAATCACAATCTGTTTTCAAAGTGAATGCATGAATTTTTCTTCAAGAAATTAATAAGAAAAGAGAGATCAGTATTGCACAACCATTGTTGAGCAACAGTTTTCTGTTGTCATGTTTTTTCTTGGTTTCTTGAAGTTAAGAGAGCCTTAGATTTGTAGGAACAACCTTCTTATGGATATTATGATTAGAAACAAAGGTGTGCTTGTATTTGTAATTGTGTCCAAAGTAAACTTAGAGCGTCATGTATCTAAAATATATCTGTACATTAGAATGTGGTACCATGTCGACCAGGTGTTCATGCTTAATGTAGCACAAATTCTTCTGTATCCTCGTGTGTTTGTGGGGATAGAGAGAGATCTTCAATCTCTTCATGTCTTTTCCAACTTTTTGGAAAAATTATGGTGCATCAAATCACAAAGATATACTGTTATCGCGCCACATTCTGATAGGCTTGTGAACCTCGTGCCAGTACCTCCTGGTTCTATGATTCTATAGATATATGGCACGTCTCACTTCCATGGAACCCACCCATAATCTGATTAAATGAATTATATGCTTATTTGTTGAGTGATCGTTGAAATAATTTAATGGTGGAAAATGAAACTTGCTTTGTCTCTCACGTTCATGTACGTAGGTAGCTGAAAGAGTTTCCTAAAACTTGCATGCCTGCGAAAATTAAGACAAAACTCTCTTTCGAATCGACGTCAACAAGTATGTTTGAGAGCCACTATCAACTATTTTTGTCTACCAAATATTAAACTTTGAAATGCCATTTTCTAATTTCACTCTAGATTGTGTCTATCTCTCTTCACGACTTTTCAATGAAATAGATTCCATAAGTATCATGAATACAAATTGAATCTACTTTCTTTTTCTGTGAATATTATAGTGAAAACATTGCATTTATCTTCAAATGCACAAGATTTTTTTTTTTTAATAAAATAAATAAAGCCAAGCAGCAAGACAGCATCTTAGGAAGAATTTAATAATAAAAGAGGTGTTGGTCTAAGCTCCCAACGTCTAATGCACAGAAGAGGGAGAGACCGCAAGTGTGCAACATGCCGAGAAGAGAAACATAACAAAAGCAAGAAAGTTTTTGCAACTTATTTGGTTTGCCACTTTTAGTGAACACAAAACCAAAAAAAGGATTCGCCTCTGAGGAATTATATTCATGAATAGATCGATCGACAGGGAACTTTTCCTGCATTGATGATCATTCTCCGACCAATGAAACTTGTTTATAGAAAAAATAAACAATGTCATCTTTATTGTTTTTGGATGTGCTCAAATGCATTAGATTTAGACTCAAGAATGTTTGAGAAATTTTAATTGGAAAAATTAAAAAAATTCAGACATCTACCCAATATATTTAAAATATTTTACATTCATCAAATATATATTTAAATATTTTTTTTTATAACTAAAGTGTTGTCCAATCAACTTCTAAATTTTTTTTCTTAGTTATTTATAACATTCAATTAAGATAAAATTAATATTAAATAATTCTTTTTATATAAATTAGTATGGGCATAGAGGAAGAGGAGAGAGTATGATAACTTTTAAGATTTTTATGCCTTACCTCTCTCTCTCTCTCCATCTTTTTCTCTCTCTAAGTATATTAAACCTTAAAAACAAGTATCACAAAAATTTGAAGAAGACAATATCGTGGAATCTTTTTACTTTTTTTTTATTTAATTTGAATTATATAAAAAAATTTTAGAAAGAAAATACATTTTTTTTATTCTTCAAAAAGTTACAATTATTTTAATGAAAAAGTTTGTCTTTTTTTTTTTTGAGGAAAAAAATTAGAATAAAAGAAATTTAATAAATAATAAAAATTAGATTAATTTAATAGTAAATTGTTGTGAGTCCAAAATTTATACCTCAAATTTGTATTTAAAAAAATAATAAAAATTCATAGAAAACAAGTTAGTCTGGCTAAAAACATGTGACCAATAGGAGTCCTCGATAAGATCGGAGAACATTACATGAACGGGCCCGCCTTGGGGCCTTCTCGTATCCGAAGACTCTCGAAATGGACCACCAAGATTGAGACAAGTGTCAAAATCCAGCTAGCCAATGATGGTGACAATTTAAATTCCATTTTAAATTAATGAGAGTAGTGGTAGTACACCAAAACAGGTTAGGTCCCATGATCGAGAGAGTTCCACGTCGACACTAACCAAAATTCACCGACAGGAATCGGACCCGCAAAGAGACGGATCACGGCAGGGACCAATCATCTTATCGTCGGAGATCCTAAGATTTCTGATAACTCCGATGAGCTGTATGCAACTCTTTTTTTTTTTTTCTTTAATAAGATTATCAACTGTTGGAATCTGTTCAGATCAATTATTAAACGAGAAGTCCGGAATATACTTTTAAAGAAAATTAACAACTGCTAAAATCTGTTGATATCAATCATTAAACGAGAGGTTAAAAATCTATTTCCATTACGAGAGATATTTACTCCCACAATAAAGGGAGAAAACTATCCACATATACTGGTAAATATACATAGTAGAAATTAAACTTTCACTATTAAAATGGGAAGGAGGTGCACTAACCACTTGAACTATAAATAGATGTGCTTTGCACATCTGACTTAGAAGTAACTTATATATTATATTTTTTATAAGGCTATACAATATCAATTTTCATTCTAAACTTTTAATATCTTATTTATCAGTTTATTCTTAGTCCAAAAATGTTTATTTACTTATAAATTTTTGTACTCTTATTGGTGAATAAATATTAAAATAAAAAATTTAAATTAATATAGTCTAATCTATTTATTATATATCATGATTTGTGAATTAAATATAAAATTGCAAATGATAGAAATTATGTATCATTTTTTCAAAATAATTAAAATTCAAAAGATTCGAAAACATAAATTCGGATAAAATAACATATAGTCAAACACTTCCTCAAAAAAAAAAAAAATAGTCAAACTCAGTTTTTGCATGCAAGCTTAAATTGAATTTAAGAATTTAAAAATAATAAAGAAATATTAAATTTTGTTGATTTTATGATATTGTATTGCAATAATTTTAAAAACTTCAAATTGTATCATATTTTCAAAAATTAATTTGAGTCACGAAAAAAAAAAAAAGAGCTTTGTCATGTATTTTTATTTATTTTTTAACTGTTATAAATGTGGGAGGTGGGTGATAAGACATAACTTGATTACGTAATTTTATTAATGGGGACTAAAATAAATTTATTTCTTTTAATCTAAATCAATAGATTTTTGTAAAAAAAAAAAAAATTGTGAAAAAAATGGAGCCACTTACATGGTGGACACCATCTCAACTATTGCTTAGTGTATTTTCTTTTCTTTTCTTTTTTTATAAAAAATATGTTATCTTTTTCTTGTTAAAATGTTTATTTATCAACATTATTTTTTAAATATTTGTTTTTTCTATTTTTTTTAATATGTTAAAAGATTCAAATACATATAAAAGTAATGGTAATAGGTGGACAGATCTCTACTTAATCAAGAGAAGATTAGTAAATACAATCACCCTATGTATAATAATACCATATATCATCTATTTCAAAAAATATATATCATGCATGGGAAAGGTTTGTATAATTTGTCATTTGTCGAATTTAATAATTTTAAATGATCTTATTTGTCTTTAAGGCTAGAGAGTGTGCTGGTTAAAAACTTTGTCTTTAAGGCTAGAGAGTGTGCTGGTTAAAAACTAAAGTTGCACTCATTCTTATTACAAGATTTATAATTGTTAGGATCTCATCATTAAAGGGGGAGAACTTGCACAAACCACTTACTTAAATTATAAATGAACGTGTGACTTGATAGATTTATTAGAGGTTATCACTTTTGTATTTATTTATTTTCAAAAGTTGTCTACTTATGGCATCGGCCAAATAGCTTTGATATGTTTCTCACGCTACTAGAATACAAACAAAACCATATAATAAATAATTAAATGAAAACAAAGATGCATATAAAACTGTATAAGCTATGAAATCTTTGTTTGCTTGCCGACTCTTGTTTTTGCATGATAAATTTACAACAAGGTCAAGAGTCAAAGGTCAATAAGAAACCGCTAGTTGTTTCGGATTAGCAACTCAATAATTAATGAGGGCGGTGATTTTGTCATTTTATTGAATATCCAATCTACACTACCAAATAATTTAAAAAGTTTATTACCGTATATCATTTATTGACTCTAATTAAAGTTAATCTCTGGAAGTCCATAATTTCCAAATGATTTGATTTCTATAGTACTCCTACTACAATAAACACTTTCAAACATATAATAAATTTTTCGTGAGCTTGTGTCCTTCTAAGCATAGTACATTGAACAGCTACATTTGTAGTTAAAAATACCTGGCTTATTTTTCTATTTTCAGAACTGTTGTTTCTTCACTAAGAGTAGTTTTTGTTAGAGTTAGTTATATATTATTCATGTGTTATTTATGTAATTTATTATTTATATAAGATTAATTTAATCCTTTCATTAGAAAGTATATATATATATATATCCCCTTCTTTTGTAACCTATTATCTTTTTTTTTTTTAATACAAGGGAGGGCAAAGGTCCAGCAAAAACGAAAGGAAACTAGGGTTCTGTACCCTTCCTAGCAATAATTAAACTAGCATAGTCATCATAAAATAAGTTTAAAATAGAAATAGGAGGTTCTTCAAAGGCAGTATAGCCTCTATGCAGATCATGACCAAGTTTGGCAAGACCATCAGTAAGGCTATTCTCCTCCCTAAAGCAATGAGCAACAGAATATAAAGGGTGACTATTTAGAATAGCCCTGCACTATTGAATAATATGCAATAGAGGATGATTAACATTGACTTCCCCATTAACCAAATCAATAGCATCAGAAGAATCAGAAAGCAAAACAATATTAATGGACCTAAAGGAACTAGCCATTTTCAATCCTTCAAAAATACCCCAAACCTCAGCCTTCAAGACTGAGCCATAACCAATATTCATAGCAAAACCCCTCACCCACTTCCTATCATGATCTCTAATGACACCCTCAATAGATATGAGACCTTTAACAACACTACCATTCACATTGATCTTGAGCCAACCAAGTGGAGGGGGAGTCTAGGAAAATAAAGAAATAGAGTCCTTAATGCCATCTTGCATATAATTAGCTTTCTACCAATCCAAAGCATACTTAATTATGGGGATATGGGGGCCCATAGCACATGAAACTCTGTATCAAAAGTCTTATTGCATCTCCATTTCCAAATAAACCAAACAGAGACAGCAAACAATAAATAATTAGGCATGCCTATATGAAGGGGTTTAGAATTAGAAAGATTCGAGCGCAACCAAGTACCAAGGTCACTTCTGAAGTTAGTACTCTTGATACAGCCCTGCCACAGTTTCTCCTAAACATTCACGGACATTACACAACCCCTCAGCAGGTGGTCAATGTCCTCCACACCAACACAACACCTAGGATAGTTTTCATCAGCCATTAATTCTCTAGCAGCCCTATGGTTATTGGTGAGAATTTTACCATGTAATAAAGACCACATAAAACCTTGGACTTTAGGGAGCAATTTCAGCTTCCACTGGAACCTCCAATCCCACAAATTAACATCATCCAACAATAAGGAGTTATAAGCCGATTTAACAGAAAACTCACCCTGCCCAGAGCAGCCCTATATCACACTATCAATAATATTATTATCAGGGCTAATGAAAATACCTGCTATCCTATGCACAATCTGCCAAGGAAGAACTGCAGTAAGTCTCACAATATCCCAACTGCTGTCAACAATAAATGAACTAACAGTAGCATTAATAATGTTATCACAAACATCTACAATAGCATAGTCACGGAGGGGACCCAATGACTCAACCCAAACATCAGTCCAAAACATGATAGACTGACCATTACCAAATCTCCATCTAATACCTTTTGCAACAAGGCTAGTCCCGTGCTGGATGCCTCTCCACACGCTACAACAAGCATGGGACTTCTATCCAGCACCCTCAATAATCGAAGATTTAGTAAAATACTTGCTTCTAAGCAGCTTACACCAGACACCTTGGTCATGTTTCAGCATTCTTCACCCTGCTTTGGTAAGGAGAGCTTGATTCATGAGTTTAGTCTGTTTAAGACCAAGCCCGCCTCTGCTTTTTGGCTGGCAAACGATGGCCCAGTTGATCAGGTGGATAGGTTTTTTGGTGACAGAGTTCCCCTAAAGAAAATCTCTATTAACCTTGTCCAATTTCGAGCACAACTCTCTCGGTAGCTTAACAGTTTGCATCGCATAAATAGGAATAGCAGAGGAAACTGCTTTGATAAGGGTGACTCTTCCTGCCATTGAGAGACAACTGCTTTTCCAGGAGGCAAGCCTATTCTGCACCTTCTCCAGAAGCCCTTTGTAAGTATTCTTATTGATTCTCCCATGGATGAGGGGGACACCAAGGTAGTTACCAAGGTCCCAAGTAATAGGGGAGTCGCAGATAGTAGCAATACGCCTTGCATCACCTACATTCACATTAGAAGAGCAGAAAACACGTGACTTAGAGAAACTCACTTGTTCTCTTGAGTATCTGTAGAAAGTGTCAAGACAACCCTTCATAGCATTAGCTTGCTGCAAAGAAGTGTGGCCAAACAAAATAAGGTCATTTGCAAAGAATAAATGGGAAATCAAAGGTCCCCTACGAGAGAGACTAATTGGCTTCCAGCCCTTGTTAACACTATCAATAATCAGGTGTGATAGCTTCTCCATACACAACACAAAAATATAAGGTGAGATAGGGTCTCCCTGCCTAATACCACAACCAGGCTCAAAAGAGTCAGAGGCTTCCCCATTAACAACCACCGTATAGTTGACACTAGTGATACAGAACATGATGAGATCAATCATTTTCGAATCCAATCCAATCTCCAAAAGGACGTTCCTGATGAAACCTCATTGAATTTTATCATAGGCTTTGGCAAGATCGATTTTCCAGGCAACAAAACCTTTTTTACCTTTGGAAACTCTGAACTTATACAGCACCTCCTGAGCCACCACAATGTTATCCTGAATATGCCTCCTAGGAACAAAGGCAACCTGGTTAGGGCTAATAAGATCTGGAAGCAGAGGTTTTAATCTCTGGACAATAATCTTGCTAATAACTTTATACAGCGTGTTGCAGAGACTGATAGGCCTTAATTGAGTTATATTCGAAGGGCTAGAGACTTTAGGAATGAGGGTAATAAGAGTACTATTAAGGACCAGAGGGAAGCAAGCCTTGTCAAAACTGTCTCTAGCAAACCCCACAATATCCTTTTTACACACATCCCACTGCTTTTGGAAGAAAATAGAAGGGAAACCATCAGGACCCGGAGCTTTGTGGCTTCCAATCCCAAAAGACTACCTTTAATATCTTCCTCTGAGACATCCCTATGCAGAAATTGCCGCATGCTCACTTGAATAGGAGGAAAAAGCCTAGGCAAATTAGCATAGTTTACATCACATTGAAGGAATGAAAATAGTTTTCGAAAGTAATTCAGAGCAATAGTTTTTAACCCATCCTTACTGTCCACCCAGGAACCATTTTCATCCTTCAATCTCTTCAATTTGTTATATCTGCGATGAATCAAGGTGGAAAGATGAAAGAACTTTGTATTTTGATCTCCTTCCTTAAGCCAATTATTTCTAGACTTTTGTAGCCAGAAAATCTCCTCCATGTCGATAATACAGTTATACTCAGCAATGAGCTTAGCTTTAAGAGAGACCAAACCTTGCCTATGGGCGATACTGAGGTGCTTTTGAATACCCTGTAATCTGGCCAATAATCCCCTTTTCCTCTGAAAAATACAACCAAAGCTCTCCTTATTCTAAAGTTTCAGCTTATTAGATAGGGAGAGAATTTTATTCAGAACATTGTCCTCACTAGCATTCCATTCCCAAAAAATAATTCGATCGAATTCAGCATGACACATCCACATGGCTTCAAATCTGAAGGGCTTAAGCAAACTACACGGAGTGTGGCTACTATGGAGCTTGAGCAGGATAGGACAATGATTAGAGTGAGTTCTAAGTAAGTGCTTTACAAACCCTTCTGGGAAAAACATTCTCCAATCCATAGAGCACAGGGCTCTGTCAAGCCTACACCAAACCTCATCCCTAGAGCCCCTTTTATTCAGCCAAGTAAAGTTCTGGCCAACAAAACCCAAATCAATCAGATTATTATTATTAATCCAGTCCGCAAACCCAGAATTAGAGAAGTTAGCACTACCCCCTCTTTACTCAGCACTACAGGTAACTTCATTAAAATCTCCCAACACCAACCAAGACCCTGAAAAGCAACTTCTCAAATCACTAAGATAGCCCCAGAGTCTTCTCCTGATACACAAACTCAGATTAACATAGACAACAGTGAAAACAAAACAATTATATTCCGCGGCAACAAAGACAGTAATAGTATGTTTGGAACTCGCCACAACTTCAAGTCTCACTTTGTTACTGTTCCAGAGTAACCAAACCCCTCCCGAGAACCCAACTGCTTCCACAACAAAACTGTCTGAGAATCCCAATCTTTTAATAACTCTGGCAGCCTTAGGACCACTGATTCGCGGTTCCAAAATAGCAAAAATATCAAAGGGATGAATACTCATAAGATCAGAAATTATCCTATGAAAGCCTTTCTTGCCAGCCCCTCTAACATTTCAGACACAAATCATCAATCAATTACAAGGGAAGAGAAGCACACCTGGCAGAGATTACTGTTCTTGGGTAACTTCCATAGCTTCCTTCAAATAAGAGGCCACTTTCTCAAAGGAATCAACATTTGAAATATCCACACAAGGGGCAGCAGATATAGGATCAGCAACAGTAGAGCATTCTGCATCCATCAATTCTCGAGGCTGTCCCTCCGAAGTCCTTGATTCCACCATGTCTTGATGCAGTAACTGGAGAACTTGAGCCTCCTCCAAATTCTCTTCCATAACTTCTTCCATATTATCCCGAAGAGGAGGAGAAGCCTGTTTCTTCCCAGATCCAGCCTCACTGTTACTCCGCTAGCCACCCTTGGCGGTTTTAATTTTGACAGGTTCCTGAAAGCCTTGTTTTTCTGAACCCATACTCGAACCCAAAACCGCACTTTTATTTAGGCTCATACTGCCTTGGGATAGACTACTATTCAGTTTATGATTATTAGGGATATCAACCAGGACTTTCTTACCAGATCTCGACGGGGTCACCACAGCCTTTCCACTCTGCTCCTTCCCCTTATTTTTACCGTTGTTTTGGGCTTGAACATTCTCAAGCATCTCATCCAAGTTATCATTGAGGATATCAAAACGAGAGCCACCTGTAATGGCACTGACACTGGCACCCGCACCCTTTCATGTATTAGAATCAGCAGAAAACTTTTTGTAATGATTATCAGAAGCTTTCTTGATCCTATCTCTATTAATCTCTTCATTTTTGTGGGC
The DNA here is from genome assembly GCA_003430845.1 of Xanthoceras sorbifolium. Classification (NCBI taxonomy): domain Eukaryota; kingdom Viridiplantae; phylum Streptophyta; class Magnoliopsida; order Sapindales; family Sapindaceae; genus Xanthoceras; species Xanthoceras sorbifolium. The sequence goes on from CM010617.1 coordinate 29,135,129, forward strand.
CAATATGTCTTGACCATTCTGGTCCAAACCACTACTGGAATTCCCTCTCCCATTCGATCTACCACCCATCCCTGATCTGCCATTCTTTCTTTGTAAGACAAGCATCCAAGGACCATATGGAGTGGCCTGGACCCTGTCTGTAACACCCTCTGACCCGACCCGGCTGGATCGACCCAGGGAGCACTACTCGGGTTTTCAAAACTTCTTAATTCACTTTATAAATTGCAAATCATTGAAAATCAAATAAATTGTATTTAGAAATCAAATAATTGATAATTTAACAATCATTTCTAGTGAGCCCATCAAAATTCATTTTTTCAAAATTTCGGCAGAGTTTCCTCTGTTTTTCTAATTTACCAAAACCTGTTTTCAACAAAACAAATCCAATATATATAATAATTTCAACACTTCTAAATCAATTATCAAACTAATGCGCACTCTGCCATTTAGTGCGACTTCCAAACAGTTTTAAAATAAAACAATTCATAATTTAATACTTACAATCCTTTAAAAATGAAAAACAGAAATCATAAAATAATTTAATTACAAAACACAAATATATAACATCTTTATATACTCCTGTATATGCATGCATAACAATCTATATTATACAGAAATATATATATCTACCCAAAATAAGGTGACTCTGGATCTCTGCCTGCGACTCTCTCTTCAATCTTTTGCCTCCTCAATATCCCTATTACCTACGGGCGATAAAAACCGACGCGCTAAGCATATAACTTAGTGGGTGTACACTAAACTTAATTATCAAAATCATAATTAACTTTCCATAATAAAAATCTCACAATATAATCGTATATAAACATGCTATTATTCAAATCAAACACGAAAATAAATCATATAAAATCAATTCAATAGAAACAACTAAATTTAATTAATAATCCATACAAAACTGAATCATAAATTCTTTTATAATATTTTCTTTTCAAATCATTCTCAATTCTGGTCCTCTGGAATACTCAACATAATCCAGGATTGGAATATGGGTCGTTCGACCTCAGTTGTTGTCTGTCTAACATAACTCCCAACCCTAGAACGAATCCTAAGGGTGGTACGTATCTCCTTACTCTAGGACCGAGTGTTCGGAACCTAGAGAGGTACATATCTCCCTATCCCAGGAACGAATCCTTAGGAAAGTACGTGTCTCCTTACTCCAGGACGAATCCTTGAAGAGGTACGTGTCTCCCTACCCCTGGACGAATCCATGGGGAGGTACATTAAATATCACATCAATATCAATATCGGTGCAGTACTGCCAAATGAACCCAGCTGGTATACCAACCTCATATATCCATTTCTATCCTAGGGCCGTTTCAATACAATATTTTCACATAGCAACTGAAATTCACATATCGAATTTAAACTTAACTAATATAAAAATTCGATCAATATTCGGAAAACATATATACATAATTTCATGAAAATTCAATGATTTGTTCATTCGATATTTTGAAATAATTTATTTCAACAATTCAACAAATCAAAATACGATTAAAATATAATACTCAATATACGATTAGATCGAAATTATTCAAATGGAAAAACAATATAAACATATATTCTCTAAATCACCCAAAAATCTCAAATTCAAATCAAAACACATAAAGACTTCAAAAACATGTGTACACCAATCTGGATACCGTTTCTACGCCTTTTTCCTTCTGGATTTTCCCTTTTTCCCTTCTCTTTCCCTTTTTTCCTTTCTTCTTCTCTTTTTCTTTTTCCTTTTCTTCTTCTTCCTTTCCTCTTCTTCTCTTCTTCCTCTTCTTCTTTCTCTCTCTTTTCTTTCTCTTTTTCTTTCTCCCTTTCTTTTTCTCTCGGTCTCTCCCTCTCTATTTTCTGTTCTGATTTTTCGAGAGACTTTTGCGACAAGCTTATTTTTTTTTTATAATCTTTCGGTCATCGCGACCGTCGTCGTGACCTGTGGTCGCGCTACCAGGTCGCGTTGCTCACTGGAGCAATTACACCACCTTCATCGCGATCACTCATCGCGGTACCATGGTCGCGCTGGTGGTTGCCATGCTCACTGCCCGAATTTGATATTTTTACCGCAAACTAGTCAGCGTGATCTGTGGTCGTGGTGACTGGTCGCGGTGCTTACTGCCCGAAAATACCATTTTTCACAGCGAGCGACTTATTGCGATCTCTGGTCACGGTGAGTGGTCGCGGTACTCACTGTCAAATTTTCACCCTTCTCTTTATGCATCATTTCTGGACCATTCCATCTGGTCTGTAACATCCCTAATTTTGAATAATTAATTTTGAATATGTGGAAATATAAATTTTGAGATTCGAGGGGTGTAAAATGTAATTAAATGTATGTTTATTTTTATGATTTCCAGATGGACCAGATAGAGCGGTCTAGAAAGATTGCATAAAGTGAAGAAAAAGTGACAGAGTGTATCGCGACCCTCACCGCGACCACAGATCGCGATGAGCTGCTCGCGGTGAAAAATAGAATTTCTGGCAGTGAGCACCGCGACCAGTCACCGCGACCAGTCACCGCGACCACAGATCGCGATGACTAACTCGTGGTGAAAAAGATCAAATTCGGGCAGTGAGCAACGCGATCACCAGCGCGACCATGGTACCGCGATGGGTGCTCGCAATGAAAGCGGTGGAAGTCTTTCAGTGAGTACCGCGACCATGTGGTGCGACCACAGGTAGCGATGACCGAAATGATATAAAAAAAAATTTAGCTTCTGTGAGAAGCCGTCGAAACAGACAGAAAAGAGAGAGAGAGAATACCGTGAGAAAAGAAGAAAGAAAAGAAGAAGAGGAAGAAGAGGAAGAAGAAGAAGAAGAAGAGGAAGAAGATAAGAAGAAGAGGAAGAAGAAAAGAAGAAGAAGAGAAGGGAAAGAAGAAGAAAAGAAAAGAAAGGAACGAGAAGGAAAAAGGGAAGAGGAGGAAAAAGGCGTAGAACCGGTAAAACAGTATCCAGGTTGGTGTACACACAGTTCTGAAAAATTTTATATTGTTTATTGACTTAAAGAATTTAGAATCACATTTACAATTTTCGTATATTCGTATTTCATATATTGATTGAAATAGTTATTCTCAATTTGTGAATAATATTTGAAATTGATTTTGAGATACAGAAATTGGGATTATATCGAATTTATTGATTTATTTTCTGTATTCTGTTATTTATAATTATCAATGAATATTGAGTTTGAATTTGATTATTGTAAATTGTTTGAAACATGACTAAAATATCTGTATTTTCTGAATTGAAATTTTATGGCCCTGATATATGTATAGGGATATGGTTATAGGAGATTGACATGTCAATTGGGTGAATATATGGCAGTACTGCACCGTGATTTATTATGCCTCTGATATTGATTATACGGATACCATTTCCTCGTGAAATGGGAAACCGACTGTTAATCACGGATACCATTTCCTAGTGAAATGGGAAACCGACTGTGAGAATATATGGATACCATTTCCTCGTAAAATGGAAAACCGACTGTTTATATAGGGATACCATTTCATATAAGATGGGAAACCCGACTGTAAAACCCGTAATCCAGTCCTGTAAACCCTGTTATGTGTATCATGGGCCCAATTGGGAATTGATGTTATGGAAAATAAAGAAATGATATTGAAATTGAAATACCACGTTCGTTATATATATATATAATATATATTTATGAAATTCTGTATTTAAGTTTTGTTGTTTATTTATATATCTTTCTGAATTTCTGAATTTAAAATTTAGTGTTTTCCATTATACTGCAATTTATTTTAGTGTACACCCACTAAGCTATATGCTTAGCGCGTCGGTTTTTATCGCGCGTAGGTCACGGGGATACTGAAGAGGCCAAAGATTGAAGAGAGAGTCACTACATTTTGGTAGATATATAAATAGATTGTTGTATAATATGTGTAGATTGCATGCATATACAGAGATTTGTAATTGTGGTTTATATTTGTGTTTTGTAATTAAATTGTTTTATGATTTCTGTTTTTTTCATTCTCAAATGTTTGTAATTAATGAATTATGGATTATTTTATTTTAATACTGTTTGAAAGTCGCACTAAACGGCAGAGTACGCATTTGAATGAAATGATATTGAAGTGTTGTGGATTATGTTTGGTTTGAGATGGATTTGAAAACAGGTTTTGGGAAATCAGAAAAACAGAGGAAACTCTGCCGAAATTTTTAAAACTGAATTTTAATGGGCTCACTCGAAAAGGTTTTTAAATTATACATTATATGGTTTTCAGTTTATAAACAGAATTAAGAAAGTATTTGAAAACCCGGTAACGCTCTCTGGATCGATCCAGCCGGGTCGGGTCAGGGGGTGTTACATGGTCCACCTGGAAACCATAAAAATATATATACTTTTAATTACATTTTATACCCCTCAAATCATAAATTTTATATCCACATATTCAAAATTAATTATTCGAAATTTGGGATGTTACACTGTCCTGATGTTTCACAATCAAGGTAGGGGCTGTTTCAGATGTAGAAGGCTTACTAGGCTTCTCAGCCGGTTCTTGATTAATTATACCATCTCTACATTTATCCTGAACATGACCCACCCTATCGCAGCCAAAGCAAATAATTCCAAGACTTTTGTAGCACCCCCCGACCCGACCCGGCCGGACCGACCCGGGGCGCGCTACCCGGACTTTCAAAACTTTTCACTATTCAATTTTACGTTTTAAAATCATTGTGAGCCCAATCAAACAGATAGAAATTCCTTTCAAGTGAGCCCATAACAATAAATAAACTTTTCACGAAAATCCGGCAGAGTACCGTTTGTTTTTCGGACTTTCCAAAACCTGCTTTTACACAAATCAAATCACATTACATTTTCACAAACACTTCTATAACAATTTCAATCAGTTGCGCACTCTGCCGTTTAGTGCGACTTATTAATCACAATTTATAAAATAAAACAGTTCAAACTTTTTATATATATATATACAGACATTCAGAAATCATAAGGTAATTAATTAAAAACATATTACAAAACATATTTACAATTCCCCTGTATATGCATGCTTTTAGAATATATATACATAACAAAAATATAGTTACCCAACTATACAATCCTGTGACTCGGTCTGCAATTCTTCCAGTTCTTCAGTCTTTAGCTTCGTCCGAATTCCTGGTACCTACGCGTTAGAAACAAAACTAACGCGCTAAGCATAAAGCTTAGTGGGTGTACTAAAAACTCAATTAAATGAACCACAAATAAATATCTGTTAAGAAGAAATAAACCACAATATATATTCCATTCCATTTCAAAACGATTAAATTTCTAAATCAAAACATTAAACAATTTCAATCACTTTAATATCAATAATGAGATCAATATACGAATGCTATCAATAAAATCATTCAGTACACTTTTCAATTCCAATCAATTCTGGCCCGCTAGAATACTAAACATATTAGGACCGGAATATGGGTCAAGCTCCCAACCCCCAGAACGAATTCTGAGGAGGTACGTGTCTCCCAACTCTAGGACCGTGGGTACGGAACCTAGAGAGGTACATAGCTCCCTATCCCAGGAACGAATCCTTGGGAAGGTACATTAACTCCCAACCCCTAGGACGAATCCTGAGGAGGTACGTATCTCCCAGCCTCTGGACGAATCCAAGAGGAGGTACATCAGTATCATCAATATCAATCAATCAGTATCGGCGCAGTACTGCTCAATAAAACCCAGCTGGTATACCAACCTCCTATATCCACTTCTATGTCTACGTATCCTAGGGCCGTTTTCGATAAACCAAATTCACAATAAATATCGCAATAATTACTCAATAACAATAATTACTCAATAAACATACAAATCACATAATATTCTTCAAGAAACATATTCAATAAGTTTACGAAAATCAAAATCAAGTATTTTAACGAAATCGAAATGTTCGAAATTACAATCGAAATATAATCTATCATAAAATCGGTCCGAAGTCAACCATAGATCTACAAATCATCGATTTTACATATAAAATAAACACTTTTCATACGAATAATCGAAATCGAAAACTTTAACGAAATCGAAATCGAAAACAATTAACGAAATCAAAATCGAAAACATTTAACGAAATCGAAATCGGAAACATTTAACGAAATCGAAATCGAAACGAAAACAAGAAACGGAAACGAAAACAATAACGTAAACGATAACGATATGCTTTTCGTAAAGATTCCGAAACAAAAGTACACCAACCTCGAATCCGTGTTTTTCGTTGGTTCTACGATCTTGTCTTTCCTTTCCTTTCCACCTACACTTCCTTTTCTCTTCTCTCTCTTTCTTCTTCTTCTTCTTCTTTTCTTTCTTCTTCTTCTCTCTTCTTTTTCTTCTTTTTCTTTTCTTTTCTTGCTGTTTCTCTCGACCTCTCACTCTCTTTCTCTTTTCTCAGCTGTTTTCTAGCTTCCACGAGAAGCTTCTCTTTTTTTTTTATATTTTTTTCGCTACCGCGACCGCCGTCGCGACCTGTGGTCGCGGCACCAGGTCGCGATGCTCACTGGAGTGCGCGCACCGCCTTCCTCGCGAGCGCGCCTTGGTCCAGTTTTTGACAAGTGGTCGCGCTGCTCTCTGCCCGTTTTTGACAATTTCATCGCGAGCAGTCCATCGCGACCTGTGGTCGCGGTGGCTGGTCGCGATGCTCACTGCCAGGTTTTGCCATTTTCATCGCGAGCAAGCCATCGCGACCTATGATCGCGGTGACTGGTCGCGATGCTCACTGCCAGAAATTGCGTTTTTCACCGCGAGCGAGCCATCGCGACCTGTGGTCGCGGTGACCAGGTCGCGATGCTCTCTGGTCCAGTTTTTCAATTTTTTTTTTCATTTTTCACTATTCAATCTGGTCCGCTGGAAATCATAAAATAACCATACATTTAATTACATTTACACCCCCTCAAATAGTAAAAATTTATTTTTCACATATATCAAAAATTCATTACCCGGAATCCGGGATGTTACAACTTTCATATTCAACTCTAATGGGTCTTTTATCAACTATTAGAGAGCTTTTCAAAGGCAATGAGGTATCAATTTCAACTAAATCCTAGCAAACCTACCACGCGATTGAGATTTAGTGAAGGAGTTTACCTTACAGACAGTGCCCAACATGCTCCCAGCGTTTCTCAATATATCCACATCAATCCACTCCATAGACAGTTTCGATAAACGAACCCATACTGGCATTCTCTTGATGGGTTCGTCCCTTGGAACAAAATTCGGTCGCCATTTCTGAACGACTAGGTATTGATTCGAGATAACCCATGGTCCCCCTGTCAGAACATACTCCAAGTCTGCAAGCATCTGAAACCTAGCAGTGAAGTATCCATCTTCCATATCAGTTAATTACCACTGTCTGATAAGAGACCATTTCTGGTTAAGCTTCTGGAGCATGTAATTTAGAGTATGAGGCCTCCCCATAATCTTCAAAATTAGAGCATTAGACCATGACTTATAGAGCTGCGATTTGATATCAGATGATATCACCATCTCAGTACCATTCGGTCCCTCTTCAAACTGAAAATCGCCTGGATTAATTTTTAATTTCTCTCTTTTTGCTCCAAACCCAACCCAAGAATCAGGACGAGATGAGTTCATGAGTTCGATTTGAAGCTCACACTTCTTGGTATTTTTATAGATCCATCACCATTTGCCCTTGCTCTTTTGGAGCCTGAAATGTCTCAAATAGCCTCAGCATTGCCTTTCACATTCGTCCTCCGTTCTTCCTCCGTGGAGAACTTGAAAATTCTAGCCATTTTCAGAGTGGAAAGGCGGTGAATAGTTGAGGACAGTACCTTTCACACGCAGATCTTACAGTCGAGGTGGTAACGCGCTCGCGCGTTCTGACCGACGGGGAAGACAGATCGCACCTCACCTTCGGCCGGACGGAGGTTAACTGGACCAGATCCCACGTTCGAGATGGTCGTTCGATGATCTGGGAGAAAGAAAATCCAGCTGAACACAGAAGAAGAACTGGCAAACTGAACTAGAAAAAAAATTTACTGTAGCACAACACAGCCAAGCGGAGAGAGCAGATCGCAACACAACTTCAATCGGAGGGAGCTCATCCATGACGGATCTCGCCTTCGAAGTAGTTGCTCGACTGTTTCTTCTAGTCGCGCGGCAAAGCCAGCAATGGTTGACGAAAACCACGCTTTCTGCAGTAGCATATGCTACTGCCAAAGGAAAAAAAAAAATTCCAAATTTACTGTAGCAAAATCACTGTTCATACTGTAGCAGATGCTCTCAACGAAGTTTCTTAAATATCATATTTTTCATTATCTTCTTCTTCATTTCTTAATAAAACTCTAGTAATTTCTCTCTCAATTGTTCCTCATTTTCTTTAGATTGTTCACATGGTATTAGAGCTTTGAAAGTTAGTTTGATCTCATCCATAGCCTTCGCGGATTCAACTTTAGAAGCTTATTGCTACACTATCACATGCTATGTCTGTCTCTTCTCCGATAGGTCAGTCGCCTCCCAGTTCTTTAGGTATGTCTTCCTCCGTATGAGTTTTAAATTCGAGAGCCTCACATCATATGTCTCCTAATTCGAAATTTTTTGTTTCTTTGTGTCCTGTATCATTTACTTCTGTTACGACCGCTGATGGCACTCCTATGCCATTAGCAGGAGTTAGTTCTGTTGTTACATCTCAGTTATCTCTTTCTGATATCTATCACATTCCTAAACTTATAATGAATCTTGTTTCGGTTAGTCAATTATGTGATTCTGGTTACTTAGTGTCTTTTACTTCTACTTCTTGTCATGTGCAGGATCTACAATCTAAGAAGTTGATTGGGATAGGCCGTAGAAGTGAGAGATTATATATTTTGGGCGAGCTGAGGCTACCAGTATTTGCAGCTCCCAGTGTTGATTTGTCTTCTTTTCGCTTGTGTCCTTCGTCTTCTAGTTTTTATTTATGGAATTCTCGTCTTGGTAATGTTTCAGCTTCCGCTTGAGATTCTTAGCTTCAACGAGAACCTTAGGGAATTTGCAAACTCATGATATTTCAGATTGTAGTGGTTGTAAACTTACTAAATTTTCTGCTTTACCTTTTAATCGAAGTACTTCTTGTTCTCCTACACCTTTTGATTTAATTCACCCTGATATATGGGGACCTTCTCCAATTACTACAAAAGGAGGGTCTCGATATTATGTTTCGTTTATTGATGATTGCACTCATTTTTGTTGGGTTTATCTTATGAAACATCATTCTCACTTTTTTAGCATTTACAGTAATTTTCGAGCTCTTGTAAAAACTCAACACTCTACTTTTATTAAGTGTTTTAGATGTGACTTAGGTGGTGAATACTTGTTTTGGATGGAACTGTTCACCAATCTTCTTGTACAGACACTCCTGAACAAAATGGTGTTACTGAAAGAAAACATAGACACATTATTGAAACTGCTCGTTATCTTTTGTTGTCTTCTTCTGTTCCTAGTGAATTCTGGGGAGAAACAGTTCTTACTGTAGTCCACATCATTAATAAAATCCTATCGTCTCTCATTTTAGGTTTGTCCCCCTTTGAAAAACTATATGGGCATACTCCTGATTATTCTCTGTTGTGAGTTTTGGTTCTACTTGTTTTGTTCTTCGCCCTAATGTAGAGCGCACAAAATTATCGTCCCGCTCTGCCATTTGTGTGTTCCTTGGTTATGGTGAGGGACAAAAGGGATATCGTTGTTTTGATCCTGTTTTGAAAAAACTATATGTTTCTCGTCATGTTGTGTTTCTTGAACACATACCTTTCTTTTCTATTACTGCTGCTGCTCACAATGTCACCAAATCTGATCTTATTCATATTGACCCTTTTTCTGATCATACTGATAGCTTCTCTCACAGGTTCCTTCTAACACAGACTCTGATTCATCTATTATTCCTATAGTTCCCCTTCCAACCCATTATTCTCGCAGGGCTTGGACAGTTGGTTCTACAGATACTGATACCTTGCTATCTGACGCTTTTGATGCTTCCTCTTCTCCTATACTCATCCCAACACCTTATGAGATTGTAGATCATTCTCTTCGTTATCCTCAGCGTACTCGTAAGTCTACTCAACTCCAAGATTTTGTTTACTCTTGTTATTCCAATTCCTTTTCTTCCTTTTTAACATCAATTCACTATATCTTTGAGCCCTTATCCTATAAAGAGACAGTTCTTGATCCACATTGGTAGCAAGTTATGAATGAGGAACTCTCTGCTTTGCATAAAACAAATACTTGAGATTTGGTCTCTTTACCGCCTGGTAAAAGTACAGTTGGTTCTCGTTGGGTATATAAGATCAAAACGAAGTCTGATGGGTCTCTTGAGCATTACAAAGCTAGATTGGTTGTAAAGGGGTTCTTTCAACAGTATGGTATGGACTATGATGAGACTTTTGCTCTTGTTGCAAAGATGACTATTGGTCGTACTCTTATTACAGTTGCATTTATCTGTCAGTGGCATATCTCTCAGATGGATGTTAAGAATGCTTTCTTGAATGGTGATTTGCATGAAGAAGTTTACATGGCTCTACCACCCGGTGTCTCCCATAATCTTGGAGAAGTTTGCAAACTTAAGAAATCTTATATAGTTTTAAACAGGCTCATCGGGCTTGGTTTGAGAAGTTTTCTACTATGACCACTTTTCTTGGATTTTCTTCCAGTAATCATGACTTGGCTCTTTTTGTCAAATGTATCAATGCAGGTCGTAGTTTGCTCTCTCTGCATGTGGATGATATGATTATTACTAGTGATGATGTTGATGGGATTGTAGTGCTGAAGTCAGAATTAACCCGTCAATTTGAAATAAAGGACTTGGATTCTCTGCTGTACTTTTTGGGTATTGAAGTTGCAGTTTCTCCAAAAGGTTATCTTCTCTCTCAGTCCAAGTACACCACTAATATCTTTGAGCGAGCTTATCTCATTGATACTAGGACTGCTGATACTCCTTCTGAGTTTAATGTTCGGTACTCTGCTTCTGATGGTGCTCCCTTGTTAGACCTTACATTGTATCGCACCATTGTCGGCAGTCTGGTCTACCTCACTATCACTCGTTCAGATATTGCCTATGCTGTTCATATTGTCAGTAAGTTTGTTGCATCCCCTACTACCATTCATTGGGCAGCGGTCATTCGTATTTTACGGTATCTTCGGGGTACTATTTTTCAGAGTATTTTGCTTCCGTCCACCTCGTCTTTAGAGCTGCATGCCTAGTCTGATGCTAATTGGGGCCATGATTCAACTGATTGCAAGTTTATTACTAGTTTCTGTATCTTTTTGGGTGATTCTCTTATTTCTTGGAAGAGTAAGAAACAAACAGTTGTTTCTAAATCTTCTATCGAAGCAGAGTATCGTGCTATGACATTTACTACCACAGAGGTTGTTTGGTTACGCTAGTTACTTGCTGATATGGGTGTTTTCCTTTCTCATCTCACTCCTATGTATTCTGACAACTAAAGTTCTATTCAGATTGCTCATAACTCAATTTTCTATGAACGAACCAAGCACATTGAGATTGATTGTCATCTTACTTGCCACCACCTTAAGCATGTCACTGTTATATTGTCTTTTGTTTCTTCTTCTTTGCAGCTTGCAGATTTCTTTACCAAGTCGCATACTATTTCACGTTTTTGTTTTCTCGTCGGCAAATTCTCGATGCTTTCTGCTGCCGCATCGTGAGTTTGTGGGAGGGGGGGATATTAGAGTTAGTTATTTATTATTCATGTGTTATTTATGTAATTTATTATTCACATAATGTTAGTTTAGTCTTTTCATTAGAAAGTATATATCCCTTTCTTTTGTAACCTATTATCTTCTTCTTCATTTCTTAATAAAACTCTAGCAATTTCTCTCTCAATTCTCTCATAATTGTTTCTCATTTTCTTTAGATTGTTCACAGTTTTCTCCCAATTATAAAAGTAGATATTCGAACCAATTCCGATATATTTTATAAATAATCTTATAACTTAAAATTCAAAAAAATATACATATATATTTGATGTGTCAGATCCTCTGGTCCAGTTCACAGCATCATACAGAATCGGCTATGGGCCTGCAGTTATTTGTACAGGAAATGACACAAATGCCACGAGCAAGATATGTGCATGTAGCCATTGGTTCAAACCCTAGAATCCTGCAAGTTGCGTTGTAGGGAATCTGTGTAGGGACTAGGGACTGCTAATTAACAGAAAAGTTAATCTTATATATTTTTTATTTTATTTTATTTTATTTTTTTTCAATTTTGTTTAATTTAATAGAAGATTGATGAGTCACTGATTGTTGACATATAAACCAATGTGAAGGTATATCTGGATGAAATCTACAGGGCATTTGAATGTTCTTTGGATGTAGAAAACTGTAAGTGAAATCTTAATTGATGTCTGTTGTTGGATGTATATGAATCTTACCGTATATACCAGTAACTCTTTGACAAAATCTGGGAGTGACATTTGTCTTTTGTTTTTATCCTTGGCGCTGGTGTTCACGATGTCTATATAAACATTAGTGTCTCCTTCCACAAAATGACTCAAAAACCTGCATCGACCAGTGCATTTTGACCAAAACTCATCAACTGTGTTAGAGAGAAAGAGGGAGATGGGTGGGATTTTTCTGTATGTTTTCTTCTTTGTTCTTGCTCTATCCTCATACATATTTTTTAGAAGAGACAAGAGAGAACCATCAAAAAGAACTAAGCTTAAGCTTCCTCCTGGTTCAATGGGATGGCCTTTCATTGGAGAGACCCTTCAACTCTACTCTCAAGACCCAAATGTCTTCTTTGCTTCCAAACAAAAAAGGTTTCAGTTTTTATCTTTTTTGAAAGATCATCCTTTGTTTTGTCATTGTGATTATTATTATGCTCAAATGTGGTGGACATATTGGTGTTTTAGGTACGGGGAGATATTCAAGACTCATATTCTTGGATGCCCATGTGTCATGCTGGCTAGTCCTGAGGCTGCCCGCTTTGTGCTTGTGAAACAAGCTCACTTGTTCAAGCCAACGTATCCTAAAAGCAAGGAACGTTTGATCGGCCCGTCTGCACTGTTTTTCCACCAGGGAGACTACCATCTTCGTCTGAGGAAGCTGGTTCAAGGCTCCTTGTCACTCGATGCAATTCGTAACTTTGTTGCCGATATGGAAGCCGCTGCAGCCTCTGCTTTAGACTCGTGGGCTGGCGGCCGCGTCATTAACACCTTTCATGGAATGAAAAAGGTTTTTCCTTTGGTTCAATGTTCTTTTCATTAATACTTCATTCTAATTTAGAAAAACATGTTTATTTAAGTCCGCCTTTTGTAGCTTTCTTGGATTCTTCCTTTTAATAGATCACATATAACAGTTTTATAATCCTTATATGTGACCTGTGAGAATCTAACGTTAATTTTTTTTTTCTTCTATTGCAGTTCTCTTTTGAAGTAGGTATACTAGCCATTTTTGGACAATTGAAGGATCATTACATACAAGAACTGAAGAAGAATTACTGCATACTAGATAAAGGCTATAATTCCTTCCCTACAAACATTCCAGGGACTCCTTATAGAAAGGCAGTACAGGTGAGCAAATTATCATATAAAATCAACAGAAATCCACTTTTAAGATAATTTTGTTTTGACTTTAGGCTAGTAAAATATAACAAAGTGACCTTATTATATATCCAGGCAAGAAAAAGGCTAAGTCAAATTCTCAGTGATATCATTCGAGAGAGGAGGGAGAAGAAGTTACTTGAAAAGAATTTGTTGGGTTGTCTACTGAACTCCCAAGACGAAAAAGGACAAGTTCTAACCGAAGATCAAATCGCGGACAACATAATCGGAGTTCTGTTTGCAGCTCAAGACACTACAGCTAGCGTCATGACATGGATTGTCAAGTACCTCCATGACAACCCGAAACTTCTAGAGGCTGTAAAGGTATTGTCTACAAGAAGCCAAAATCATCGGCGAGTTCTAGAACTAGTCTCCCTCACCCAATTTTTTTTTTTTCCAGTCTTTTATCTTGGAATTTATATCAAGGATGATACAGTGAATTATTAATAATTGGTCATACTGTGCGTTTGTAGGCTGAACAGAAGACAATCCGGAGAACAAACGAAGAAAATAACCAGCCGTTAAGCTGGAGTCAAACCAGAAAAATGCCTACTACTTACAAGGTAAACTAAACTCTGTTTAGTGAAAACTGTTTAATCTTGTACTTTGCTTGCAGTAGTTACTAACAATAGGAAAAAAAAAATTGAACTTCATTACTCAGGTTATATTAGAGAGCTTGAGAATGGCAAGCATCATATCATTCACATTTAGAGAAGCAGTGGCTGATGTGGAATATAAGGGTAAGATGATAAATCAACTCTTTATAATTTTTGTTTTTTTTTGTTTTTTGTTTTTGGAAAAAAAAAAAAAAAAGGTGTACAAGAAGTAACAATCTTCTAATGAATTGTACACTTGGAACTACATTGTTCCCAAAAGTGCCCTTACAGCATTTGCAAAACTAAAGCCCTGAAGATCATTCTTTTTTATGTTTTTTGAGTGATTTTCTTTTTAAGTAGAAAATGACATTGAAGGAACTGACAGATGCTGGGATTGACGACAGGTTATCTGATTCCGAAAGGTTGGAAGGTGATGCCTTTGTTCAGGAACATTCATCACAACCCAGAATTTTTTACGGATCCTCAGAAGTTTGATCCTTCAAGATTTGAGGTACCAGAGATATGTTATGTGTGTATGCTTTTCTTTTGTTGTTTTATGTGCATGTTACAAGATTTTTGCAGTGTTTATGGTTAAAAAGTTTCTCAGGTTTTTAGACAAATGATAGAGATTTCCCTGAATTTTTTTTTTCATGGTGGTGTATGCAGGTTTCTCCAAAACCCAATACATTTATGCCATTTGGCTGTGGTGTACATGCCTGCCCTGGAAATGAGCTTGCCAAGCTGGAGATGCTTGTATTGGTCCACCACTTGGCTTCCAAGTTCAGGTATTGTTGAAAATCACTCATGTCTGCCATACAACAGCATCGTATTTAAGTGTAACTTATCGAATTATCATTTTCCCAAAATGGTCCCCTCAATCAGAGCTCTCTACCTTTCAAATAAACAGGATGTTTGTGATGGAATGGAGTGTTGATAAAATATATGTGATGGTTAAATAAATTAAAGCGCATGCAAAGAGAGTCCTTAAAATGCTAAAAGAGATAATTGGTGGGCGCGAGAGGAATTTGGAGAGCACAAACTGGTGAATTGCATAATCATTGTCATTGACAAGAATATTTTTGTTGGGTTTTGTAGGTGGGAAGTGGTGGGATCCGAGAATGGGATTCAATATGGTCCATTTCCAGTCCCTCTACAAGGACTTCCTGCTAGATTTTGGAAAGAAACTACAAGCTATAGGGGCAGCACGGGTGCTTTTGACAGTAGCACAGATGCCAAACCTCTCTAGATTTTAGCTTTCTAGTGTAATTGTATGATTTTTTTGGACTAATCAGTTCGTA
The DNA here is from genome assembly GCA_003430845.1 of Xanthoceras sorbifolium. Classification (NCBI taxonomy): domain Eukaryota; kingdom Viridiplantae; phylum Streptophyta; class Magnoliopsida; order Sapindales; family Sapindaceae; genus Xanthoceras; species Xanthoceras sorbifolium. The sequence goes on from CM010617.1 coordinate 29,150,597, forward strand.
TTTTTACTAAAGAGATAAAAACCATCCCCTTCCAAGCATCTGGGGATGCAAAATTATGCTTCTTTTCTCATTTTTATGGTCTCCACATTGTTGTATCTCTCTCTCTCTCTCTCTCTCTCTCTCCCTCCCTCTCAGTTGGGCAAAATGCAATTTGTAACTTCTTAATTTATGTAAGATATATATTATTAATCGAAAGTCTTTAATTAATATTTAACTGTTTGTTATATAGACACTAAAAGCAGAGTTACTCATAAAATTGTAAAAAAGAAAAAAAAAATGTTGGAATCTGGGTTTCAGAATGGAGATTGGAATGTCCCACGTTACAGCAACAATGACAATATCTGCTGCGCATGCTCTGGGCTATCAGGCAGAGGCTGCAAGAGAGTCATGTGTCACACTATGATTGGGAGAGTTGAAAAAGTGTGGTGCTTCTGGCTGGAGAGCACCCTCTAGGGTTCTAAATAACAAAGACTGCTAACTACTTCTTGACCAGTTTCGCTCATTGACCCTACTACCTACACTAAATGTGGCTTCTACTAAAGCTTTGAAATCGTGCAACTATTGTACTTTCAGCAGTCTCTCTCTGGTCATGTTATTTTTAAGCATCCATTGGCCTACAAGCTCCGGGGACCTTACCTGTCTTGTGACCTAATAATCATTATGGGCAAACACAGTCTTAACTCCATCAACCCACCAAGTATTTTTGGCATTTGCAGATTAAATATTGTCACAGTCGAACAGAGCCGGTTTTTGCTCACTCCTAATTCTACTGTTAAGACGAGTATGACCAAATATTTGTCATAAAGAGGTTCCTAGATTTCCAGCACATATCGTGATCTTGTGGAGCGTTTCTTCCAAATTCTAGAGGGCAGCATTCTCTCCGAGAGCATTCATTTCATGTAAATTATGTAATTCGTCATATAAACTTCCACATTTGATCAACTAAAGAGAAATTGCTTAAATAATCAATGCTTCAAAATCATCTATGGTCCGGATGCATTAGATAAACTAATGTGATATGTAGCCAATTAAGCACAGAAAAAAAAAAAAAACAAGCATTTGAATCATTGATAATAGAATGATGAAAACATGTAGAAAGACACTTTGATAAAAATGGTTTCTCAATTACATCCTATATATTAAATTTATACATGCTGTGTGGTCTACAGCACTTGATCTTTACCTTATTCTTGTCAAACACCTCATTATTTAATTTAAATCCAGAGGAAAGTCAGGAAAACATGACAGATTAACTCAATCGTCGAGAGACGTAGATGATGTATATTTAAGAATGGCTGCATCAATCCTCTCTTTGTCTCTGGTTGCAAAAGATTCCAGAAGAAGTCCATTTTTGTAGAAGTGGAATAGGGGCACCGTCTGCATATTATGATGTAGGAAAAAGAAAAGAATGCTTCTATGGATTAGGATGCTTCTGTCAGTATTATCCCCAATTATTTCAATGAGTACCGAAAGCTAAACTATGAAAACGACTAAAAAGAATAATCAGAAAATTTTGAGCATATTTTTCTCTCTTTTTCGTTTTCAAGTTCTTTTTCTTCTCTCAAATTTGCTTGAAGGAAATATGCCTATAAAAATCTTAAGTCCTTTTCTTCACCCCAATTCAATTTTTTATTTTACATGATTCAGAAATTAGCTTAGCACGAATGGCCGGATTTAAATGCTATAAAAATAATTGAACAAAAGCCAGCTGTGTAAACCATCTCGCGACTCATTTCCTATCAAAGAATCTGAGTAAGATAAAAATAAATAAATAAATAAATAAAATCCAAAACAACAAATCATGTCGGTGGATGGAGCATCCAAGCGATATCTGTAAGCTAGAATCACTGCTGCCAAAACACATTCATTTAACAGAATAAATTGAAAGCTATTAACAAAAAAAGAAAAAAAAAATTACCTTTATTCTAAGTCGTTCAGCAACCTCAGACTGTTCATCATACTCATCAATTACCTGCAGTGAGCAGCATGCAATGAGAATTACATGTTTATAGTACATCTAAAAAGGTTATAGTAATAAATTCATGAAAAACAAAAGGAAAAATGGTTCTGGTGAAACCCCAATTCAGCCTATTTGCAGGAAAACTCAATGCTCAACCTGATATAAACTGACCATTACAGGACAAGACCTGCCACGGGGTTTCTCTTGAGAATGATATATATACCATCCTCAATTGGGACATGTAAACCATTAATTAACACTTTGAGATCAAAACCTCTCGCATTATGGTCTTTATTCACTATCAAATGGAATTCACATTGATTATAATTTTTATTTTTCAAAGTTTGATCATCCTTTCCTGTCTTCAGTAGTCCTAGTTGCTACATAATATCACCTTGACATTTCAACTATAAAAATGTTAATAAGTTTTACGCTATCTACACAAGTTAAGCTTATAAAAGTACTCACATTATGTTTTAAGAAGATTACTGGAGCATCCTCATCACCAGATCCCTTGCATAATTTTGCAAACCCCTGCTCTATGTACTTGCAGCTTCCACAAGAAGTGCGATAAAAATCTACCACAACTAAAGAATCCATTTCTTTGGCCCTTTCAAGAATTTTGAAGAATTCCTCATCAGTCTTGAATTCTCTAACACATTCTACAGGACAGAGTTCTTCATCTTCATCGGATTCACCTTGATTTTCATCAGCGACACCTTTGATTTTTCCAGCTCGCAGTGTATGGCTACCATTTAAATTTAATAAGGTCAAACCTGTACATCTACTGATAGATGGAATTTTGGCCCTCATGCAAAAAGATTTAGCATGAGTTTTCTCAGGGACATAGATGGGTGCAACACAGGGAATTCTAGAATCAAATTTTCCATCCCGATAAATTCCAAACTTGAAATAGTCCTTTCTATAAAGAATATTCTGCTTTTGCATGACAACATACAACAAGCCTCCACAAGAATGACCTATATAGCACTTATAATTAAGATTTTACTCTAAACTTTGGACATGCCACTTACGACTTTGTGGGATGGAGCAACTGATATCCAAATTAGTCCTTATTTCTTATCTCATTCCATCAGCTGAGTGTTATAGGATATGATAACCATCACTATTAGAGAAAAAAGAAAACAACTATATTAGAATAACCATTTAGTTGGCAAGATATACACTGTTGGAAACAAAACCGACAAATTCAGACTAATCTATGACATTCCATCTTCCTCAATATCAGCTTCATTAAATGACAAACCATCTTGTAAACTAAAAAACTCAATTGGCTTAAAAAGTTCTTTGCACAAACGAATTTACAATACACAGTGCAGAAAACCAACTTGCAAATTGGAAACTAATGTTTGAATAACACAGGCAACTTTTTCCCATTGATTTTGACAATACAAAGCTAAATCTGGCACAATGATTAGTTATCTTTCTTCACAAATCACACTAGAGTTTAAAAGTCTAATTAATTACACTATCAAGATATATTGTAAAAAGCTAACAGAATATATGTTAAAAGGTATCAATAATCAGTGTTCACGTGATAAATGAGGTCCTGAAACAGCACTAGATAGATATGATCTTCCATGGAGTCTAAATATGAAGACGAGAAACCATAAAGAATAATATTTTGTATGCAAACAGTATGGAGTCTGAATATGAAGACGAGAAACCATAAAGAATAATATTTTGTATGCAAACAGTTAAGAAAAGATGAAGAATAGAAGTTCATTTAAGAATTCGAAGAAGTGATTAGCGCTTACCTCGGGCAGTTACTGCATTGCCATATCTTGAAGAGAAAAGAAGCTTCGAATGAGAAAAGGACACGCTATAATATTACCACATCCACTTTGCTCTGCTGTCCATACTCCATCCATCCAATCACCTTTGCTTGATCAACTTGTTTTCAGTACAACTAATATGGGTTATATTCGAGTTTTGATTATTTTGGGCCTAGGGCCCAAGTATAGTAGGCCAAGCTCTATAAAGTCCCTAAAAAATGTCCAAGGCCGTACGGGCACCTGAATTTTTTGACAAAAGAAAAGCGGGGCAGAAGAAAGAGCGTGATGTTGTATATGGATCATCCATTAAATTTACGTCTATGGGTAATCATCAATCAAGATCATGACTTGCTATAAGATTTTGTTTAAGCAAGGCAATTAGGCAATTCTTTCAACGAAGCCCATTAAAGCAAATAGTATAGTGTATGGGTCAGGCCCAGAACAATCGATCCAAAATACCGAACACCACCTACAACTACAAAGGCTAACAAAACGTGACGTACAAGAAAAATGCCACATGTTTTTGAAATGCGTGTCGATACGTCGTCTCATCCGATCCCATCCGATCCCATCCCACATCGCCATTCCAAAACTCAATTAATTTCGTCAGCACGTCATCCACCCACCTCCAGGCCTCTCTCTCTCTCTCAATTATAGAACCGCTCAACTATAAAATCGATTCTCGAATGCTCTTCTTCTCATAAGAATATCAATGGCGAACTCTACTCAGCTCAAGTCCGATGCCTTGTTGGAGCAGATGAAACAGCACCTGACCACCGATGCCGGTAAACAAATCACCAAGAAAATCGGCCTTGTCTACCAGATCAATATTGCTCCCAAGGTCAACCTTGCCGCTTCTTCTCTCCTTTTGTTCTTCTTTTTCCAATCCAAATTTTGTTACTTATATTAATGTTTTTGAATTGCAGAAACTTGGAATTGATGAGGTTACTTATGTTGTTGATCTCAAGAAAGGAGAAGTCACTAAAGGTTTGTCTTTTGATTCTAGTTCTATTTTTTTCTTTTAATTCAATCTTATTCAATCAGTCATGAAGTTTATATCTCTTTCTGCAAATTATAGTAAATAATATAATCTATGTCGTGGGCACATAATTTTTGTGCTTTTGTCCTGCTATTTCCAATGCTCCCTATAGTATATCAATGGCGCCTTTTACATGTTGCGCATGTAAAATTTTGCAACTAGCTAATAAGAATGGTGGTCGTTATTTTGATAAAACACCCTATTTATACGTCATTATGAAGAATTGTTTTTGCTTTCACTTGGTTATGACATGAAACTGTTCATAGAATGATCAAGGATGCAAAATGGTATGGTTTGATATGTTTGTCTTCTTGTTACTGCCTATTTATAAATTGGCTAGAACACATCGAGCAACAAGACAACGCTGTGGCTTTTTGATTGTTTAAGTAATTCATAGTTTTGTTTTTGAAAATTTAGGTTCATATGAGGGAGGAAAGCCAGATGCTACATTTTCCTTCAAGGATGAAGATTTTGTCAAGGTTGCCACTGGAAAGATGAATCCTCAGATTGCATTCATGAGGTCAGAACTTTACAGCTTTCTAATATTATTTTGGTCTTTCTACCTTTTCTAATGGGCTCTTTTGTGTTAATTAATCTGTATTTTTTTTGTGAACTCGGTGGATGCAGGGGCGCGATGAAAATTAAGGGCAGTCTGAGTGCAGCACAGAAGTTCACCCCTGAAATTTTCCCGAAACCTTCAAAGATGTGAACAGATACCTCAACGAGGGTATTTGCAGTTACCTGTTCATGTAATCTGGTCTCAAAAAGGGTAAAATTAGGCTTAAACTATATACTTGGTGTTAGGATAGTGGATATATCAACAGTTGTGATAATATCTCCACGGTACTTATGTAATATGGTACTTTCTTGGAGACACTGAGTCCGTTCGCATTTCTTTTTGTTAATCAATGATATGCTCGATTCTTGGGTCAAAATTGTGTGTTTTGATGGACTTGTCTTATTATTGATTTATTATCGTTGAATGAACTTAAGTTGCAAGCTTTGTGTTACTAAATTAACATTTTATGGATCATTGTTCTGTCAAGTTCCTGATGCAATTAGAAAAACTCCAATTGATCCTTGTACGACATGTTTGAGTTGTAGCTTATTTTTATTGCTTTGAATGTCTATTCACAGCTTGTGTGGCAGCCTGATATTGATGTGTATTTTGGAGTCTTGCTTTTTGAAGACCAGTCAAGCCTGAATATATTGGTCTTGGTATGAGTTATCCTTAGTTTTTTGCTCTGAATATAACCTGGTAGCTTCAAGTTCGGATTTGTGGTCCCAACCGCCCAATGGACTATAATAAACTGAGCTTAACCTAGACTGCAAAATTGTAGAATACTTATGCTAAACGGTTAACTTCTACACTTAGCCTTTATTCTAAAGATGAAAAGAGATTGAGTTGGTTTTAAAGTTTGTCATGTGCCATTGAGTTTGATGGGTCTATGACCCCAGATCCTACTTTTAGAACTGCAAAATCGATTAGGTTCATCTCTTACTTTTTTCTTCTACCGTGAGTCTGTCACTAACTAGAAAGCCTTCAACAATAGCCCTACTATCCAGTTCCTGAACGACTTCCCTCCTTGGAAATCCGTCTAGTTATACGTGGTTACAACTGACAATGATTAAGTTCATTTGATCATTGCATCAAATTGAGGCTCTAAGTTTCTATCCTTCTTGTCTTGTACAACTGTATCAGAATACACAATCTGTTGTCATTTTGCGAAATTGCTTTTACTGCGAGCACAAAAGTTTGTTCTGAAGGTTGCCTCTCCTTGTGACAGACGGGTCTGTTGTCTAGCTTGATATATATATATATATATAAATGTGTTGTATGGGAGGTCTTTTGTCTACATTCCTCTGATATGTAATGTGGATCAGATATGAAATCACCGTGCCTTGCACGCTATATTCAATCGCATTTCTATCTTTTTCTTTATTCTCTTTATTTATTCCGAATCGTAGCATTTTAGCACATTCAGGCCCTAAAATAGTAATGTTAATAGGAACCTTTCATCGTCGGCCATATTGTCATCATATATACCTCGATGTCACACAATCACATCGTTGTTGTATTATTAAAGAGTGATAGCAATAGTTTTGGTGCATTATATAAATGAGTTCACTCAAGCTTTTACACAAGTGGGTTTCGCTCACATTTTTAACCAAAGCAATGTCCATTTTATGTAGTTTATTGACGACCCATTAGCGTATTTAGTGCACAAAGGAGTATCTTATTGTTGCACAAATCCGAAAGAAATGCGGGGCAGGGCAAAGAATGGTATCGCATTTTTTGGTAGTTGTCTTACCAAAACTCCAGAGCACCTTGTTGGTGGAATTGAAATTAAAAATGACTGTTGAAGAGCTCTTTTATAGTTTCATGATTGAAACATTTTCAATCTATTAATATCAATTAATTTCAAATTTTAATCCCCTAGCACCACTTGTTTTTAATTGATTCCAAATACATAATGTTGTTGAGCAAGTGGAAACTGGGGTCGTGACACAAATTGATTCCCCTGGAAAAAAAAAATAATAATTAATGCGTACTTGACTTGGTGAAATTGCTCATTGATTTAGATTTATACCTTTTTGTCCTCTCTCTCGTTTTTTCTCTGGAGAAAAATGGGCGTAGGGGGAGTTTTATCCCTTAGGGGTTATTTCTTCCATCTTGGAAGTAGAGTTAATCGCCTTGCCTAAATCTTTCTTTTCTCTTTAGTTTTTTTTTAGCTCTCTGTTCCCTTGTGTTGTATATTGATCTGTGGAACTTGATTTTTTAATGGATTTGATTAATTTGTTTGTAGGAAATAAGCCATAAATGAAGCTGGATTTGCTGGGAAGAAGAAGAAACAGAGAGAAAACAGATAAGAATAGATTAGAAATTGGGGAAAGTTTGTTAGAAGAGAGAGAGGGAGGAATTTGTGTAATATTCTTTTCTGCCCTTTTTTCATTCAATTCGTACTCTATACATAGCTGGATGTTTGTTAGCAGGGATTTGATATGCTGCTGACCATCTATTTTTTTATGGTACCCATTAAATCAAACGGCACCGTTTAGGGAAAAATAAAAACAACAACTGAAATGAAATCAATTGACAGCAAAAACGCACTCCCAAAACGCACAGTTTTGATAAAGATTTTTCTGGCAAAACGACGTCGTTTCTAGGAGCAATATAAATACTGCTTTCATTTTCAGACAGCATCTCAAGCCACTCACTTCACTCGATCTCAAACCAGTCTTCGTGTCTCTCCCTTCTCTCTTCGAAATCCCTAATTTCAACCCCAAACCCTAGCTTCTCTCTCCTTCGATCTCTCCATTAGAGCCCGATCAAGTCCTCAAGAGGCCCGATCTGACATTCCACCCCTCTCGAAACGATCCTTGACCTCAAGGATCAAAGGATGGAAAGTTCTTGCGAATCATCTCGGCATCTTCCCAAGTTGCGTCCTCTGGTGAAGTGGTAGACCACTGGATCAGGTACTGTACGACTGCCTTGTTGTGTTTTTTTATCATCTTCCGCTCTAACACTGCCACTGGTTGAGCTAATATTTGTCCGTCTTGTCCTGTATGGGGAAGCTGCGGGTTGGAAGTGAACCGAGAACCAATCTTGGCTTTCAACTGGGAGACGTGGAAAACAGGATGGATCTGCGATCCAGGAGGCAGCAGCAGTCGGTAAGCAACCTTTCCTACCCTCTCTGTGATTTGATAGGGCCCGAAGTATCTAGGGGCTAATTTTAGGTTTCTTCGTACTGCGAGAGTAGTCTGTCTGTATGGTTGCAATTTTAGATAGACATGATCACCTGTGTTGAATTCTCTTTCGGTTCGTTTTCTGTCTGCATAAGTTTTCATCCTTGATTGTGCTTGTGTTAGTGACTCCTTAAGGGTGTGCTGAATTCTGTTTCTGTCTATCACGAAGGCTCTGCTTTCTGGGTCTGAATAGTCTCTAGGACTGCCTGAGTAGATATGGGGTCTGAAACCATAGAGTGCCTCGAATGGGGTCATTTTAAGGGCTGTGTGGTAGTTGGTGTTGTACCACCACTCTGCTAAAGGCAGCCAATTAGCCCAGTGGCTAGGTTTAGAACTGGTCATGCACCTTAGATAATTTTCTAGGCATTGGTTGAGTCTCTCACTCTGCCCGTCTGTTTGCGGATGGTAGGCAGTGCTGAGGCATAACTGAGTGCCCATTGCCTTAAATAGGTGCTGCCAAAACTGACTTGTGAAAATCTTGTCTCGGTCACTCACGATTGTGGATGGGATGCCATGCAATTTTTGTATGTTATCCAAGAACAGTTGAGCTACCTGTTGTGCAGTGTAAGGGTGGGTGAGGGCTAGGAAGTGGGCATATTTGGTGAGTCGGTCGATGACCACAAGGATGGTATCCTTTCCTGCAGACCTGGGCAGCCCTTCTATAAAATCCATAGCTATGTCCAACCAAGGAGTGTTAGGAATAGGTAAGGGTTGTAATAACCCAGCTGGTTTGCTGTGAAGGGACTTGTTCTCTTGTCAGACGGTGCACTCTAAGACCCTTGCAGAAACTTCCTTCAACATAGAGTCCCAAAAGAAATATAGCTGTAACCTCTTCATAGTACCCTGAATTCCAGAATGGCCCCCCATAGCTGAGGAGTGAGCTTCCTCTATTAATTTCTGTCTGAGATTCCCATAGCTTCCTACATAGATCACTCCATTTTTACGTAGGATTCCCTCCTTCATGGTAAATTCCTGATTAGCTTGGCTGCCTATTAACAACTCTGGAATGAGAGCAGTAGCCTTAGGGTCCTTGTAGTAACTTTCTATAACCTCCTGTACCCAAGCTGGTTTGGTGGCAGTCAATGCCAAGTAGGATGGTTCCTCTTCTTCTTGGAAGGCCCTGGACAGGCCATCCGCTACAACATTTTCCTTTCCCTTCTTGTAGGAAATGACATAGTCATACCCCAGCAGCTTGGTTAACTACTTTTGCTGCATTAGAGTAGTGATTTTCTGCTCAAGAAAATACTTTAGACTGTGGTGGTCAGTTTTTATAGTGAATCGGTTACCGTGTAAATAAGCCCTCCACTTCTGAACTGCGTAAACAATGGCCAATAATTCCTTCTCATAAGTGGATAATCCCTTTTTCCGGTTAGGTAGGGATTTGCTTATGTAAGCAATAGGTCTGTCTTGTTGCATTAAAACAGCCCCTATTTCAGTGTCACAAGCATCAGTCTCAAGCACAAAGGGCTGCTGGAAATCTGGCAAGGCCAGAACTGGAGTGGTAGTCATGGCAACCTTGAGATTTTGGAATGCCATCTCTGCTTCTTCATTCCAAATAAATCCTCCCTTCCTCAATAAATTTGTCAAGGGTTTGCTGATAATTCCATACCCCCTAACGAATTTCCTATAGTAGCCTGTCAACCCTAGGAATCCTCTCAATGCCTTAATTGACTTAGGAGTAGGCCAGTCAACCATGCCTTGAATTTTTTTGTTATCCGCAGCCACCCCTTTTTCAGAGATGATATGGCCTAGATACTCCAACTCATGGCAGCCGAAACTGCACTTACTTTTCTTAACAAACAGCTGGTTTTCCCTTAGGATAGAGAAGGTAATCCTGAGATGCTCTTGATGCTCTAGGATGTTGTGACTATAAACTAATATGTCATCAAAAAATACCAGAATCATCTTTCTTAAGTAAGGCCTAAAGATCTCATTCATAAGGCTCTGAAAAGAAGCTGGGGCATTAGTGAGGCCAAATGGCATTACCTTGAACTCGTAGTGCCCTTGGTGAGTCCTGAAGGCCGTCTTGGGGATGTCCGCTTCAGCCACCCTGATCTGATGGTACCCAGCCCTGAGGTCGAGTTTAGTGAACACCCTAGCTCCATTCAGCTCATCCAGTAACTCATCTATAAGGGGAATAGGGAATTTGTCTTTTACTGTTATTTTATTGAGTTCCCTGTAGTCCAAACAGAACCTCCAAGTCCCATCCTTCTTTTTCACCAATAAAATAGGAGAAGAGAAGGGACTGTTACTGTGTCGGATGATGCCACTGTCAAGCATCTCCCTCACGATCCTCTCTATCTCATTCTTCTGCACATAGGGGTGCCTGTAATTCCTGACATTCACTGGGCTGCAGCCAGCAATTAATGGTATCTTGTGGTCTTGTTTTCTGTGGGGAGGTAGGGATTTAGGTTCAGAGAACACCTCTGCATATTCTTCAAGTAAGGGCTTCAATACCGTAGGGATTTCTACCATTTTTTCTTCTGTCTCTAGTGAGTAAAGCTGTACCACAGCTTCAGCTTGATTGTGAGCCTTCTCAAGTTGGCTGCCCACCCTTTTCCCTGTCAATTGAGATAACTTGCTCTCCGTTCTTATTCCTTGTAGGGAAACCCACTTGCCCTCCTTCATGAAACTCATACTCAACTGTTTAGCATCCAGCATTATGGGTCCTATTTCCCTAATCCATTGCATGCCTAGCACTGCATCACAGCCCCCTAGGGTCAGCAATCTCATTTCTGTTGAGAAGGTGACCCCCTGCATGGCCCAAGTGAATTCTTTACATTTTGCCTTGCTGCTTATTTTACCTCCTCCTCCAACTGTGACCCACAATGTTTCCGTTTCCTCTATCTCTACTCCTGTCAGTTGGGCTGTGTTCGGATCCAGAAAATTATGGGTAGAGCCGTTGTCCACCAATATCGTGATTTCTCGATGTTTAACCTTGCCCCTTAACCTTATGGTTTGCAGTCCAGCACAACCAGTTAGGGCGTGGTGTGAAATTGACATCTCTTCCTTGCAGATTTCTGGTACAGATTCCTCTTGCACTTCCTCAATTTCTGTGCCAATTCCCTGATCTTCTTCATCTTCACCCATAAGCATGTACAACCTCTTCTTAGTACATTGGTGGCCATAAGTGTACGGCTCATCACAGTTATAACAGAGCCCTTTGTCTCTCCTTGTCTTCATTTCAGCTTGTGTCAACCGTTTAATGGGAATGGGTTCAGTTGGTTTCAGGGCTGTATTGATGCTGGTTGGGTGTGTGTTTTGGTAGATATTATGAGTTTTGGCTAGTGTTTGGTTGGGTGTGCTGGTGGAGGAGTTGTAGATGTTGGTTTTCTGTACCCAAGGTCTGTTCCTCTTGGGTTCGATGGCTGCCTCGAGTAACCTCGCCAAATGTATGGCAGTTTTCAGATCTGAGGGTTTGAACATCTTAACCTGATTTTTAATTTCAGATTTCAGTCCACTCAAAAAGCTTTCTAGGAAGAACCCCTCTCCCATTCCATAACCCTTAGCCATTAACCTAGGCTGCAGTTCTTCGAATCTGTCTTGGTAATCTGAGACCGATCCTGTCTGCCTAAGCCTATATAATTCTCCTATCATATCTTCTTGCTCCACATCAAGGAACCTAGTCAACAAGGACTCCTTAAACTCCTTCCAACTAACCCCCTCTTGTAAATCATAGTACGATTGGAACCAGATCTCAGCCTTTTTCTCAAAGTGTATAGAAGCAATCAATACTTTTTGGTCTGGTGGAACCGGGTGTATTAGGAAATACCGGTCACACTTTCTAAGCCAAGTCTTAGGGTCTGTGCCATCAAATTTAGGAAATGATAATTTTGGGGCCTTCATTAAAGAGTCTGAAAATACCTGACTGGAGGACCCTTGGCTGTTTGTAAATCTGTGATCTCCATCAGATCTGGCATTCCTTGGTTCTGCAGTTGGCACAGCAGGTGCTGAGCCCAAGATTCCTTTTCCATTTCCACTCACTCCCTCAGGTCTAGCTCCTTTGAACATTGCTGTGAGTAGTTCTTGCATTTTTTCTTCTATTAGGGCTGTTTGTCCAGAAAATTGGGTTGCCACTTCCATCTTAAAAGCTGTCAGCCCTTCCCCCACTTGCTGTATTATCCCTTCCATGTGCTGCATTCGAGTTTCAACTTCTTGAAACTTCCCTTCCACATAGTGGTGCTGCCTAGTACCTTCTGCCATGATTTTTTTTTTTTTTTTTTTGTAGTCCCTGGAAAGTGCTCTGATACCAATTTGTTGTATATTGATCTGTGGAACTTGATTTTTTAATGGATTTGATTAATTTGTTTGCAGGAAATAAGCCATAAATGAAGCTGGATTTGCTGGGAAGAAGAAGAAACAGAGAGAAAACAGATAAGAATAGATTAGAAATTGGGGAAAGTTTGTTAGAAGAGAGAGAGGGAGGAATTTGTGTAATATTCTTTTCTGCCCTTTTTTCATTCAATTCGTACTCTATACATAGCTGGATGTTTGTTAGCAGGGATTTGATATGCTGCTGACCATCTATTTTTTTTATGGTACCCATTAAATCAAACGGCACCGTTTAGGGAAAAATAAAAACAACAACTGAAATGAAATCAATTGACAGCAAAAACGCACTCCCAAAACGCACAGTTTTGATAAAGATTTTTCTGGCAAAACGACGTCGTTTCTAGGAGCAATATAAATACTGCTTTCATTTTCAGACAGCATCTCAAGCCACTCACTTCACTCGATCTCAAACCAGTCTTCGTGTCTCTCCCTTCTCTCTTCGAAATCCCTAATTTCAACCCCAAACCCTAGCTTCTCTCTCCTTCGATCTCTCCATTAGAGCCCGATCAAGTCCTCAAGAGGCCCGATCTGACACCTTGGTTCTCTTTGGATTTTGTTAGGGTTTGCGTTAGGTTTTTAAGCTGGGTGTTTGTGCTCTATCTGTTTTGAGTGGTTTGATGTAGCTGGTTTATGTGGTTTTGGGGTAGCTGATTTCTGTGTTTTTCCCTTTTGTGCATCTTGGGGGTGTTGGTCTTTGTGGTGTCTTTGGTTGGTGTGTTTTGGTGTGGCTAGGTTTTTGCAAGTTTGGTTGAGTATGGATGCAGAGAAAATAACTAAGCTATATGAGTCCATGTCCTTGTCTGAAGAAGATGGTTCTATGGTACAGATACCATAAGAGTTTCATATAGAAGGAGTCAAGTGTATGGCCCATTGCTTAATTGGTCGGGTGTTATCAAGAAGAATGGTCAATAGAGAGGCATTCAAAGTAGTTTCAGAACAGATTTGGAATACAGTACATGGAGTTGAGATTGAGATGGTAGGTGAATGTTTTTGTGTTGAATTTTCGATTTCTAGAGGATAGAATGATGGTGAAATCCATGGGGCCTTCGCACTTTGATGAGAGTTTGAAAGAACCTTGTGGTTTAGGAGACATTTCACATATGAGTTTCCGTAGAGTTGCTTTATGGATCCAGATACACAATGTTCCTTTATTGTGTATGAATAGAAATATTGCTAGGCTTCTAGCAAGCATGGTAGGGAGATATTGTCGAATTATCCGATGAATCAAAGGATTTATGGGGTAAGTACTTAAGAGTAAGGGTGTGGGTAGATGTTACAAAACCTCTCTGAAGAGGTCTCAAAGTTTGGGTAGCAGAATTTGGGTTGATGTTAACGGTGTTGTTGAAATACGAGCGCCTCCCATAGTTTTGTTACAAGTGTGGAATGTTCGGACATCCTTTAAGGGAATGTATGGTGAAAGTTCCTGATGGAAGTGAGCTGAAATTTGGGCCTTGGTTGAAAGCCACTCCTCATGTTCGTCCTAAGGTGAATGGTCCTCGAAAGTTTAATGCTAATAGGGATAGTGCAGATTTTGATATTCCTAGATATCAAGATGGGAAGTTTGGCTCTGGAAAATGGAAAGATGATTTAAACAGTGTTCGAAGGAAAAGTTCTAGCTCAGAAGATATTTCGGCGACCATTCTGGTGAGACACATGGAAGATGGTGTTAAAGTTGTCATGGGTAACAAGAATATTTCTTCTCAACTAGTGGGGCCTGATTCGGTTAGGGAGGAGAATATTGATAAAGGTGTGATGGTGCCATATGCGTGTGCAGACTCAAGAATGTTCCATTATGTTGAGGATCCTGATGAGGTGGCAGGTAATATTGAGATAATGGAAGTGGTTAATGAAATGAGGGCTTTTCTTGCTAGTGGGCTTAATAGTAGGCTAGATCATCTAGGTATTATGGTTGATAATTTGATGGAAGTCAAGGTGGGGGTGGCAGATAATGTTGAGGCTCAAGATGACGTTATGAGTGACTAGAAGAAAGTTTCCAAACGATGGAAATGTGTTGCTAGAAGCCCAACCCAGAAACAATTAGTTAGCCTTTCTAGTCCAATCAAGAAATTCTTTACTGTTCGTGCAAGGAACAAATATAATAGTAGATCCCCTAAGCTAAAATTCCTAGACAAAAACAGTGATGGCAGTGTGAAATCTGGCTTAGAGGAAAGAAAAAAAGGAAAGAGGAAGGTGGTTGATCTTTCGCTAGATGCTATCAGCGAGAAGAGGTTCAAGGCTGATTCATCTTTTGATATGATTGAAATATCGGTGGAGCCTGATGTTCAGGCCTGCCGGTCGCTATAAATACCATATGCTGGAATGTACGGAGGTTAGGAAACCCTCGTGCGTTAGCAGCTCTGTAGCACCCCCCGACCCGATCCGGCCGGACCGACCCGGGGCGCGCTACCCGTACTTTCAAATCTTTTCAAAAACTTCATTTTTCATTTTAAAATCAGTGTGAGCCCATAACAATCAATAAACTTTTCTCGAAAATTCGGCAGAGTGCCGTTTGTTTTTCGGACTTTCCAAAACCTGTTTTCCACAAATCAATCCAAAATTCACATTTTTCACAAACACTTCTATCACTTTCAATCAGTTGCGCACTCTGCCGTTTAGTGCGACTTTCACAAATAGTTTATAAAATACTAACAAATCAGACTTTACTATTTACATTTAAATAATAAAAGACAGTAATCATAAAATAATTAATTACAAAACATTTTACAAAACATATTTACAAATTCCCTGTATATGCATGCTTTCAGAATATATACACATAACAAAAGTATAGCTACCCAACTGTACAATCCTGTGACTCGGTCTGCAATTCTTCCAGTTCTTCAGTCTTTACCTTCGTCCGGATTCCTGGTACCTACGCGTTAGACACAAAACTAACGCGCTAAGCATAAAGCTTAGTGGGTGTACTAAAATCTCAATATGGAAACATATATAACTTTTAATAATAACAATTCACAGATATATATATATATATATATATATATATATATATATATATATATATATATATATATCAATTCAAATCATGTTCAAAACAATTAAATTGCAGAATCAAAGTATATAATAATTTCAAGCACTTGAACTTCAATAATGAGGTCAATATATATAATTTTCGATCAATAAAAGCATTCAATACACTTTTCAATTCCAATCAATTCTGGCCCGCTAGAATACTAAACATATACGGACTGGAATATGGGTCAAGCTCCCAACCCCCAGAACGAATTCTGAGGAGGTACGTGTCTCCCAACTCTAGGACCGTGGGTACGGAACCTAGAGAGGTACATAGCTCCCTATCCCAGGAACGAATCCTTGGGAAGGTACATTAACTCCCAACCCCCAGGACGAATCCTGAGGAGGTACGTATCTCCCAGTCTTCTGGACGAATCCAAGAGGAGGTACATCAATATCATCAATATCAATCAATCAATATCGGCGCAGTACTGCTCAATAAAACCCAGCTGGTATACCAACCTCCTATATCCATTTCTATGTCTACGTATCCTAGGGCCGTTTCGATAAACCAAATTCACAATCAATTTCGCAATAATTACTCAATAATCGATAATCATTCAATAGTCATATAAATCACATAATAAACTTCAAGAAATATGAACAATATTCACATACAAGTCTAAATCAACTGTTTAAAACGAAATCGGAAATATTCAAAACACAAACAAATGCGATCTCGTATAAAATCTTTCCATAAGTATATCAATCATCAATTTTTACACATCGAAATTCGAAATCGAAAACATTTAACAAAATCAAAATCGATAACAATTAACGAAATCGAAATCGGAAACAATTAACGAAATCGAAATCTAAACGAAAACGAGAAACGTAACGAAAAC
The DNA here is from genome assembly GCA_003430845.1 of Xanthoceras sorbifolium. Classification (NCBI taxonomy): domain Eukaryota; kingdom Viridiplantae; phylum Streptophyta; class Magnoliopsida; order Sapindales; family Sapindaceae; genus Xanthoceras; species Xanthoceras sorbifolium. Next base: position 29,167,346 of record CM010617.1, read on the forward strand.
AAAAACGTAAACGATAACGAAATGTTCTTCGTAACGATTTCGAAAAACAACGTACACCAACCTCGGTACCGTTTTTCGTTCGAGAATCGCAGTTCTACGATTTCGTCTTTCCTTTTCCTCTTCTTCTTCTCCTTCTTCTTCTTCTTCTTCTTCTTCTTTCTTTTTCTTCTTCTTCTTCTTCTTTCTTTTTCTCGCTCTTTTCTCTCTCTCTCTCTCTGTTCTGTGATGTTTTCTGGCTTCCTCGAGAAGCCACTTCCTTTTTTTTTATATTTTTTTCGCTACCGCGACCGCCGTCGCGACCTGTGGTCGCGGCACCAGGTCGCGACACTCACTGGAGTGCGCGCACCGCCTTTGTCGCGAGCGCGCCCTGGTCGCGCGAATGGTCGCGTTGCTCTCTGCCTGTTTTTGACAATTTCATCGCGAGCAGTCCATCGCGACCTGTGGTCGCGTTGCTCACTACCAGGTTTTGCCATTTTCATCGCGAGCAAGCCATCGCGACCTGTGGTCGCGGTGACTGGTCGCGGTACTCACTGCCAGATTTTGCGTTTTTCACCGCGAGCGAGCCATCGCGACCTGTGGTCGCGGTGACCAGGTCGCGATGCTCTCTGGTCCAGTTTTCCAATTTTTTCATTTTTTTCTCATTTTTCACTATTCAATCCGGTCCGCTGGAAATTATAAAATAAACATACATTTAATTACATTAACACCCCCTCAAATAGTAAAAATTTATTTTCACATATGTCACATATATCAAAAATTCATCACCCGAAATCCGGGATGTTACAAGCTCTGAAAAAGGTGCTGCAAAGATTTTTCCCGAGTCTATTCTTTCTCTGTGAGACTAGGCTTAAAGTTTTCTGGGCAGAGCAAATTAAGAGGAAGATGAGTTTCGAAAATAGGTTTTCATGTTGATTACGAGGATAAGAGTGAAGGGTTAATCCTACTCTGGAACACTGTGTGGAAGATGGATATTAAATCTTTTTTAAAGGGTTATATTGACTCAATTGTTCGTATGGATGATGGTAACTGTTGGAGGTTCGCTGGTATCTATAATGTCCTCACTCTAGTCAGAGAAAGGATTTCTGGGAATTATTGAAACGATTGAAGATGGGCAGTGGGCTTTCGTGGCTCTACGGAGGAGATTTCAATGAAATCTTGTATTCCAGCAAGAAGAAAAGAGGCTCAGAAAGGTTGAATTCAGGTATGACAGACTTTCATAGTGCTATTGATTTTGTGATTTGGATGATTTAGGGTTCTCAGGGGCTTCCCTAACGTGGAGTAATAAAAGAAGGGGTACGGGTAATGTGCAAGAAATGTTAGATAGGTTTCTAGCTAATTCACAGTGGAAGTAGCTCTTCCCTAAGCTTTCGGTTGAAAATCTGGCTTTTTTACTATCTAACCATCAGCCAATTCTTTTGAAGTTGTTGAGTCCCCTAAAAAGTAAAGCTGAAAAATTATTCAAGTTTGAGCCCTTCTGGCTTAAAGATGAAGGCTGTAGGGAAGTTGTTAAAAAAACTTGATCTGATGGTGTGGGAGGGTGTTCTTTAGGGGGTATTAGGAAGAAGCTTTCCTCTTGTGCTCATCATCTAAAGTCTTGAAGTCGCTCCACTTTTGGCTCATTGAAGAAATCTATTTCAAATAAACAAGAGAAAATTAATGTGCTTATGACAGGGGTTAAGGATGATAATACTGTATTGAAGATTAGGCTACTTGAGGAAGAGTTGGGAAGCCTTCTTTCTAAAGAAGAGATGTATTAGCAGCAAAGGTCTCGAGCTGATTGGATGGTTGTAGGAGACAAAAATATAAAATTTTTCCATGCTAGTGCTTCTGTGAGAAAGAAAAAGAATGAGATCCTTAAAATTGTTGATGAGTTTGGGGCTTGCCATGGAGATGAAGATGGCATTCTAAGAACTGTCTCGAAGTTTTTCTCTTCCCTCTTCAAATCTAACTCCCCCTCTAATGAGGATTTGGAGGCAGCTACGTGTAAAATTCATAGAAAAATTAACGATGAGATGTTGGGTATCCTTAGTGAATATTTCACTGTTGAAGAGGTCAAGGCTGCAGTTTTCAGTTTGGGACTATTAAAAGCCCCTGGCCCAAATGGTTTCTAAGCTTTCTTCTTCCAGAAGTTTTGGGGTTTACTGGGTAGTGATATTTCTAAGGTCTGTCTGAAGATTTTGAACGAGGCAGCTTCTGTGAGAGATTTAAATCACACCAACATTGTTTTAATTCCTAAGAAGAATGGTCCTATTTCTATGGGTGATTATAGACCTATCAGCTTGTGCAGTGTTGTCTACAAAATTATTGCTAAGACAACAGCAAACAGATTGAAACAGGTGTTGTCAGGGCTGATCTCATACAATCAAAGTGCCTTTATCCCTGGCCTTCAGATTTTTGACAATGTGATTGTAGCTTTTGAAGTTTTGCATTCTCTCAGTAATAGGAGGTTGAGTAGGAAATACTTTGCTGCTCTGAAACTGGATATGAGTAAAGCCTACGATAGGGTGGAGTGGAATTTCTTAGCCTGGTCTATGAGGAAGATGAGTTTTCCTGGTAAATAGATTAATTTGATTTTGAACTGCATTTCTTCGATGGGCTTCAACTTTGTGATTAATGGAAAGGTTTATGGTAGAATCTCTCCTTCCAAGGGTCTTCGTCAGGGTTGTCCACTATCTCCCTACTTGTTTATTCTTTGTGCACATGCCTTGTCGAGTTTGATCAGTGAGGCTGAACAAGATGGGAAGGTTTTGGGTTTCAGATGTTGTATAGGCAGCCCTTTGATTAGTCATCTGTCCTTCGTAGATGATAGTATTGGTTTTTGCAAAGTTACTTATCAGAGTTGTTCGATTTTGAAAGAGATTCTCCTGGTTTACAGTAAAGGCTCGGGTCAACAAATAAATTTTTAAAAATCAGTTATTTCTTTTAGTCCTAATGTGGATAGAGCCTGTAGAGTTAATATTCAAACTTCGCTTGATTTGGATAGATCTCAGCCCCATGATTGCTACTTGGGTTTACTAACTCTTGTTGGTAAGAATAAAATGAAAACTTTTAATTCCATCACCGAGAAAGTTAGGAAAAGAGTGAGTGGATGGAAAGGTAGATTCTTCTCTTCGGATATGAAGGAAGTCCTTCTTAAAGCTATTATTCAAGCTATACCAACTTATACTATGAGCATCTTTCAGCTCCCTTTAACTCTTTGTGATGAGTTGCGCTCTTGCTTCCATAATTTCTGGTGGGGTTCTTCTAAGGAAAAGAGAAAAATTAACTAGGTGAAATGGGAGACTTTGTGTAATCTTAAAGCTTGGGGTGGTCTCGTTTTTAAGGATCTTTTCTTGTTCAATCGTGCTATTTTAGCCAAGCAGGTTTGGAGGCTGCTACTGGACCAGCGTTCTTTGGCTTTTCAGGTGCTTAAGGCCAAATATTTCAAAACAGAGGATCTGTTGTCTTCTCGAATTAGGGTGGGCTGTTTTTATATCTAGAGAAGTTTTTGTTGGGGAAAGGAGCATTTGTCTAAAGGCCTTAGGCGGAGAGTTGGTAATGGTGAGCAGATCATGGCCTTCCATGATCCTTGGCTGCCTAGACCTTTTTCCTTCAAGCCTGTCTCTCTAGGTCCTTCAAAGGTGGTTATAGGTCTCCTTTTTGATCAATTCTTCAAACCATTCTTAGGATCCTGGTAAGCTTGATAATCATTTTGTTTATGTTGATAAAGATATTATTTTCTGTATTCCTTTGAGCTTTAGAGGGGAAAAAGATTTATTAATTTGACATTATGATAAGAAAGACTGTTATAATATTAGAAGTGGCTATAAGTTGGCTGTGGTTAAGAAGTCTAAAGAGAAGAGTTTATGCTCTGTAGCTGATCAGAAATGGTGGCTTAGCTTGTGGAATCTGCGATTACCTCAAAAAATTAAAATCTTTGCATGAAAAGTTTGAAAAATGTTATTCCTTCTCTTTCAAATTTGATAAGTAGAAAGATTAATTGTGTTAATTGTTGCCCTAGATGTGGTCTGGTTTCTGAGTAAATGGAGCATGCTCTGCTGTGGTGTTCAAGAGTGAAGATGATTTGGGATGTTTCTGGTTTCTGGAGATTTATAAAGTGCTTTAAGTTGATGGAGTGTGTGGATTTGATTAGATGGGTGTTTTCTAAGGTTAAATCTCAAGCCTTTGAATTTTTTTATGCTGTTCTTTGGAGTGTTTGGAATGATTGCAACCTGATTGTGCATAATCAAAAGTTCAAATCTGCTGAGGATATTCTTTCTTCAGCTTTTAATATTGTTTAGAATTTCCAGCATTCGTTGGCTTCTTTGGTTTTGTCTCCTGTCAAGCCTGTGTCTACAGCAAGGGTTGGGTGGGAAGCTCCTCCTGTTGACAGCATCAAGCTCAATTGTGATGCTGCAGTTAGGGCTAATAGATTTTGCATTAGAGAGGGGGTTGTGGTTCGTAATTGTTCTGGGCAGGTGGTTGTGACATCTTCTAAAATTTTGTCATGTTCTTTCTCTCCTGAACTTGGTGAATTCCTTGCTTTGAGAGATGGGTTAGCTTTGGCTATCCAGCATGGGTTGAAAATTGCTTGGTGTGAATCTGATGCTACAAATGTAGTTGCGGCTGTGAATGGTGTGTCTGATTCGTTTTGTGAAGCTGGTCCCGTTATCAGTTATATTAAAGCTTTTTGTAAGGTTGTTGGCGTTTCTTCATGTCAGGCTATTTCTAGATCTAGGAATGGTATGACACATTCGTTAGTTTCCTTGGCTTTGTCCTCCATGGAGAATCGTTTGTGGCTTGATGAAAGGCCTTGTTGTTTTGTTTCTGTTTCTTGAATGTATTTTCCTTTAAAAAAAAAAAAAAGAAACTACTAATTGATTTTTCTCAAATTTCCAAAGCTACCTATATTTTTATGTGTTAATGAGAGACTCACCACAGCACAGGTACATGCATTTTCTGTGGCTTATCAATTAGAAATCGTGAAAATCTGTCAATTTGTTTTATTTAATGTATTCCAATTCACATATTTTTCTGATATGAATGAATTTAGAGAGAGAAGAAAGTTGAAAAAAGAATGAAAGAAGAGGTTTTGTTTGCTTAAAATTGTAGCACATTTATTGAATAAGATAGAACCAATATATAGGCTTCTTGTACTACTAGCAAAGTTAATTAAAAACTCATCCACTAAGCAAGCAAATAGGGAAAACAACTATAACTAAAAAATAAAATGGGGAAAACAAAGTGGATTTTTATTTAAGGGCAATAGCTTTTGCCCACTATATGGTCTTGACTCAGTGCAACGACTGAGCCTCCTCATTCACATTCGTGTGCTCCAAGGCTACAGATAATGGATGCACACAACATCTTCTTTGCCCCTTTTGGACGTCTGCAGAATTGTCTATGTTTTCATATTTAAGAATGAAAATAGGTAAAGGCAACAACTATGCACCAATGTGAAAGATTGACTAACAATTTTGTAATTGATGTGAGGAAAAGTCAGATATCGTGGCTATTTATTCAATAACTTACAAAACGATAAGATCATAAATGAAACAGAGAAGGGAATTAAAGTATCTGCTTGAAGAAAATGAGGGAAAATGAGGGCGATGTTTCAATCAAAGATTTTTCTTTGGCTTTTCAAAAAAAAAAAAAAAAAAAAGAATTTTCTTTGGTTTTTGCATGATTCTTATCATTTTCTTGTTTATAACTGATTACTTTTAACGTATGAAATGGAGCAACCCCGTGTCGTCTGGGCTGAACATCCAAAACGACCAATGATACCTATAAAAGACACAGAATCATCAACTCAATCCAAAAGACAAGCAAAAAGAGAATGAGTCTATTTACTTCAATCTGCACACTCTCTCTTTTTCTCTCTGTCTTCCCGTCTTTCACGTCTCCTACCTTATTATTCCAAGTAAGTCATGCAAATGCCCTCTTCACTTGTTAATATCTCTCCTTAGCACAAACATAGGACAAATTCTTGAACTTTGTGTATCCATAGTTTACTTGCAATCTAATTTGTTGAAGATTTTTGATGATATATGATAGGGGTTCAACTGGGAATCATGTAACAAGGCAGGAGGATGGTACAATTCATTGAAGAACACCATCCCTGATCTTGCCGCTGCTGGAATTACTCATGTCTGGCTTCCTCCACCATCGCAGTCTGTTGCACCCCAAGGTTCTCAATTTTTTTGTTTTGTTTATTCATTTCCAAATCAATCATGCCTGATTGGATGAAAGGCTTTTTCATTTCTTCTGATATGTCACATGATGATTAAATGATTATTAATTAAATTAGTTGTTCTCTATAGGATCCTGTAAAGTTTAATACATGTCCATCCCTCTTGTTCTCTTGTTGCATTTACTGGTTAAACTGAACCGCTGCTAATTTAGCTTCAATTAGTAATTCTTGACCCTTTTTTTTATAGGCCACCATGGTGGAATTGTTTGAACTGCCAAAAGAAAAGCTAACTTTTGTGTCCACCCCATTCTTGATTCTAGGGGAGCATGATCTTCAGTAAATTTCATAGATCAAATGAGCTAAAATCTTGAAAAATGAAAGAGAGAAATTGAGAAAGAGAGAGGATCGTATGCTTATTTCATATCTTTGGTTTTGATACTATAACAACTTACGTGAATTCTGTATGTTGGCCCCATGTTTTCCAGGATACATGCCAGGAAGGCTATATGACCTTGACTCATCAAAATATGGAAATCAGAAAGACTTAAAATCATTAATTGAGGCTTTCCATCAGAAGGGAATCAAATGCCTAGCTGACATAGTAATTAATCACAGAACTGCAGAGAAGAAAGATGAGAGAGGCATATATTGCATTTTTGAAGGCGGAACTCCAGATGACCGACTAGATTGGGGGCCATCCTTAATTTGCCGCGACGACACTGCATATTCTAATGGCCAAGGCAATCTTGATACTGGTGATGACTTTCCACCTGCTCCTGACATCGACCATCTCAATCAAAGAGTGCAAAACGAGTTATCGGGTTGGATGAACTGGTTAAAGACTGATATTGGATTTGATGGATGGCGATTTGATTTTGTAAAAGGTTACGCTCCAAGTATTACCAAAATATATATGGAAAAAACCTCGCCGAATTTTGCAGTTGGGGAAAAATGGGATTCTCTTTCGTATGGGCAGGGCGGAAAACCTGATGCTAACCAGGATGCACACCGCGGTGCACTGAAAGATTGGATTCAAGCTGCAGGCGGAGTTGTCAAAGCTTTTGATTTCACAACAAAGGGTATTCTTCAAGCTGCCGTGCAAGGGGAGTTGTGGAGGTTGAAGGATTCAAATGGCAAGCCACCAGGATTGATTGGACTTTTGCCAGAAAATGCTGTGAGTTTCATTGACAACCATGACACCGGATCTACTCAACAGCTTTGGCCGTTCCCATCGGATAAAGTCATGCTTGGATATGCTTACATTCTTTCCCATCCTGGCATCCCATCCATAGTAATTTTTGGCACTTTTTATCTTCTCTGTATTCAGTCTGTTTCAGTTATAAGAAAAGCACATACTATGATTATGATTATGCTAAATATTTAACCAAATGAAAACATCTTTCTGTTGTGCAGTTCTATGATCACTTCTTTGATTGGGGTCTGAAGGAGGCGATTACAAAATTGGCTGTAATTAGAAACAGGAATGGGATCAGTACTGCAAGCAGAGTTAATATTCTAGCAGCTGAATCTGATCTCTATGTGGCTGCAATTGATGACAAGGTCATTATGAAGATTGGACCAAAAATGGATCTTGGAAATCTTATTCCTTCCAATTTCCAAGTTGCTACCTCTGGAAATGACTATGCTGTTTGGGAGAAAGTGTGAAAACAAAGAAAACATAATTATGTTAAGTCACTAGACTACATTATTCTAAAGGTTATCAGTAACCCTGTACAACTTTTTATTTATTTTAATGTTTTTTAAGAAAAAAAGAGACGAATTGGAGGAATAAAAAATGGTCTGAGTTACCTCTTTTATTCTTTTTATTTTCTCTTAGATCCTTTTGTACACTTTATTCCAAGTATTTCTTGGATGCCAAAACATTCCAGAAGGTGAAATTTGTGTATCCGAAGAGTAGAGAAAATCTCCCAATCGAGTTTGGAGGGAAAGCCACATTACAGTATGACCATGAAGGATTCTCCAAATTAATGGTTCAATAATACTACGTGCTTACGATTTAATTCTTTTTTCTTGGTAACAATCAATTACAAGTTTTAAATTGTGTTTGGGAGAAAGTGTGAAAACAAAGAAAACATAATTCTTTTAAGTTATTCTAAAGGAAAGAGTTCTTCTTGCATATTATATTACTCTGAATAAACTTCTTTAAAAATATGAATATAAGACAATACCTCCTAATGCTTGTGAACTTTTTTTTTTCCTATTTCGATACATTCCCAAGTGCGCCGCGGGTGGTATAAAGAGAAGTTGTTTGAGCCAACGGTCGGATCTGGCGCTAAAGTCCATAGTATGAACTTGGTTATTTCCAGCCAAAATCTCGCTTTCTTCCATTCAATACTCAAATCTTGCATTGACACCAAAAAGTCAGTATCTAGATTAGCTATTTTTAACCAATTGTTACGATCCAATGTAAAACCAAGTGACTTCACTTTTTCTTTACTTCTTAAAGCCTCTGCTTCTTCTTCATTATCATCATCACTGTATCAAAAACTAGAAGCCAATCAGATCCAAACCCATTTGATAAAATTGGGTATTGATCAGTTTGTCTACGTGAGTACCTCTCTGCTTGATTGGTACATGAAATTGGGATGCATTTATTCTGCACGAAGGTTATTCGATTATATGCCTAGCAGAGACATTGTCACCTGGAATGCATTGATTTGTGGGTATTCAAAAAATGGGTATGATTTTGATGCATTGAAACTCTTTGTTCAATTGTTTAGAGAGGGTTTTACCCCTTGCAAAACAACGCTGGTTAGTGTGGTTCCGTCTTGTGGGTGGCAGGAGTTAGTATTCCAAGGGAGATCCATTCATGGGTTTAGTATCAGAACTGGTCTTGATTTGGATTCTGAAGTAACGAATGTGCTTACTTCGATGTATGCTAAATGTTCGGATTTGGAAGCTGCTGAACTTGTATTTGAATACATGGTTGAGAAAAGCGTAGTTTCATGGAATACCATGATTGGTGCTTATGGCCAAAATGGGTTCTTTGATAAGGCAATGCTTGTGTTTAAACAAATGCGAGAGAGAAGAGTTGAAGCAAATTCGGTTACAATTCTAAGCCTTCTGTCTGCCAATGCTGACCCTGAATTTACCCATTGTTATGTAATCAAAACTGGTTTTATTAATGATACTTCTGTGATTACTTCACTCGTTTGTGTATATGCCAAAAATGGACAAACAGAATCGGCGGAACTTCTTTACAAGTTGTTCCCTGAGGAGAATCTGGTTTCCTTAACTGCAATTATTTCAAGCTATGCTGAGAAAGGAAATATGGGTTTGGTGATGGAGTGTTTTGCTCAAATGCAGCAGCTGGATGTGAAACTGGATGCAGTAGCTTTAGTAAGTATTCTCCATGGGATAACTAACCCAGATCACATTGACATTGGGCTTGCTTTCCATGGTTATGGAGTAAAGAGTGGGTTGTGCACTGATTGCTTGGTAGTTAATGGGCTGATCACCATGTATTCCAAGTTCATTGACATTGATGCTGTATTCTCGCTGTTTCCCGAGATGAACAAAAAATCACTAATAAGTTGGAATTCATTGATATCCGGCTGTGTACAGGCTGGACGAGCAAGTGATGTCATGGAGTTCATCTGTCAAATGCAGATTTATGGACTTAGGCCAGACGCAGTTACAATTGCTAGTTTACTATCTGGGTGTTCTCAACTAGGATGCATGCAGTTGGGGAAGAAACTCCATTGCTATTTCCTTAGGAATAATCTAGAAATGGAAGATTTTATTGGTACTGCTCTTATAGACATGTATATTAAGTGTGGAAGCATTGAGCAAGCAGAAAAGGTGTTCAAGAACATCAAAGAGCCATGTTTGGCAACATGGAACTCAATGATCATAGGCTACAGTTTAAATGGATTTGAGCAGGAAGCTCTGACATGTTATTCTAAAATGCAAAAACAAAGGCTTAAACCTGATAAAATCACTTTCTTGGGAGTTTTAGCAGCTTGCACCCATGGGGGTCTTATTGATGAAGGGAGAAGGTACTTCCAGATCATGACAGAGGAATTTGATATGATGCCAACATTGCAACATTCTGCATGCATGGTTGATCTCCTCGGTCGTGCAGGCTTCTTTGAAGAAGCAATATTATTCATAAAAAATATGGTTATTGAGCCTGATTCCGCAGTGTGGGGTGCCTTGCTCAGTGCCTGTTGCATACACCAACGGGTTAAGATTGGGGAGTGTATAGCGAGGAAATTACATTTCTTGGATCACAGAAACGGTGGACTCTACGTGTCGATGTCAAATCTGTATGCAGCTAAAGGGATGTGGGATGATGTAGCAAGGATGAGGGAGATGATGAGAGACTCAGGAGGAGATGGCTGTTCAGGAGTTAGCCTAATTGAAGTGACTTCAATTGGAAGAAACAAATTATAACTATCTATTTCAATCAGAGTATTATTTATACACGTTTCAAAAAAAAAAAAAAAAGAGTATTATTTATACAAATTCTTGGAGCTGTTTTACGTGGTTATTGATATTATAATATGCAGCTGTTCTATCATGTACAGCAAAATGGTGAGCCCTGGCATAGTCTGCTATACTTTTTTTTGTTCACTAAACTAGTGAATTATAAGGTAAACTTTTTTCTGATATATATAAGGACAAAAAAGTGAGATTGAATAATGTGGCATAATATACAACCACTCACGCTCACAACTTAAGTGTTGCTATATCTTCGTTCCATTTCAGGGTGAGGGTATAAGTCTCATTATATATATTTAACAACATATATAGATAATTTTTTTCTCTTGAAAGTAGATATACAAGATCCATTTCAATCTCGGACAATGAGTTCCGGATCTGATACTAAGGTTAGGTGTAAGTCTACGGTAATAGCCAGTAACCGGTAACTCTCCACTATCCACTCTGCTTCATTCAAAACCCTAACAAAAAGAAGCCAGAAACCGCAACGTTCCAATTTCAAATTTCGAACTTGGCGCCCTTCACATTTCCGATCCTTTTCTCCTCCTCACAGTTTCTCGCCTTTCTCTGTATCAAAAGAAAACGCAAAATCAACAATGGGTGGGTCTCACAGTCGCGAAGATCTCGAACTCTCAGACTCTGACGAAGAAGAATACGAAACGGAACAAGAACAAGAAGAAGAAGAAAACTACCAGGACTCCAGAGAGGAGACCCCTGATAGATCTTCATCCTCTTCAAAACGCAGACCCAAAACGCCGTCGTCGCTGGAAGAAGTGGAAGCCAAGCTCAGAGCCTTGAAACTCAAGTACCCATCAACGGCTCAGAACCCTAATGCTGTCAAGCTCTATCTTCACATGGGTGGCAACACACCGAAAGCCAAGTGGGTCACCGCCGAGAAACTCGCTTCTTACTTTTTCATTAAATCTTCCAGAATCAACGGCCAAGATGATGGTGAAGAAGGCGAGGACGAAGACGAAGACGAAGAAAGTGAAAATGAAGAATGTTGGTGGGTCCTGAAAGTTGGGCCCAAGGTTCGAGTCAAGATCTCGATGGAGATGCAATTGAAGACCTTCAAAGATCAACTTCGTGTTGATTTTGTAGCACAAGGTGTGTGGGCTATGAAGTTTTTTAGCCAGGAGGATTACAAGAGATTCGTCGATAAGTTTCAAGATTGCTTGTTTGAGAATACTTACGGGTATGAATCTAATGAAGTTAACAAGATTAAGGTCTACGGGAAGGATTTTATTGGCTGGGCTAAGCCTGAAGTGGCCGATGATTCGATGTGGGAAGATGCAGATGATAGCCTGAAAAGCCCTGAATCAGCAACGCCAGTTAGAGCTAATCAAGACTTGAGAGAGGAGTTTGAAGAGGCTGCAAATGGGGGGATACAAAGTTTGGCATTGGGTGCTCTGGATAACAGTTTCTTGGTAGGTGATTCTGGTATTCAGGTTGTCAAGAATTTCAGCAATGGAATTCATGGGAAAGGTGTGTTTGTGAATTTCAGTGGTGGGAATTACAGGAATAGTTCTAACTCGGCGTATTCCACGCCTAAGAAGGCTCTTCTTATGAGGGCCGAAACTAATATGTTACTCATGAGTCCTGCGAGTGAGGCAAAACCTCATACAAATGGGTTACATCAGCTTGATATCGAAACAGGAAAGATTGTTACAGAATGGAGGTTTGAGAAGGATGGGACAGATATTACGATGAGAGACATTACAAATGATAGTAAAGGAGCACAGTTGGATCCTTCAGGTTCCACTTTTTTGGGTCTGGATAATAGTAGACTTTGTAGATGGGATATGCGTGATAGAAACGGGATTGTTCAGAATCTTGCGAATGATAGTACTCCTGTGTTGAATTGGACTCAAGGGCATCAATTCTCGCGGGGAACTAATTTTCAGTGCTTTGCGACTACTGGTGATGGGTCAATTGCTGTTGGATCGCTTGACGGAAAGATTCGGTTGTATTCAAGCAATTCTATGAGACAGGCGAAAACAGCTTTTCCTGGCCTTGGATCACCTATTACCCATGTGGATGTTACCTTTGATGGGAAGTGGATACTGGGGACTACTGATACCTATTTGATCCTAATCTGCTCACTCTTTACTGATAAGGTTGGTAAGACAAAGACCGGTTTTAGTGGTCGTATGGGAAATAGGATTGCAGCTCCAAGATTGTTGAAGCTGTCTCCTCTGGATTCACATTTGGCTGGAGTTGACAATAAGTTCCACAATGCTCAGTTTTCGTGGGTAAGCATTCGTATTTTCTTATTAACATTGAGCTACTCACTTTTAGTTTGTATAGTTTTTGCAGTGCAGGTGAATTTACTTGATGTATGCATCTCCTATTGTGGAAATTGGTCATTGGATTTTGTGAGGAGCTCAGTTGGTATATTTTTAACTGGGGGTCATTGGTGGGGCTCACTATTGAATTATTTGTTGCCCCGCTTGTTTACTTCTTTGGTGGTCCGAAAGTTTGTTCATTCCATCTGCTTCAATTTGCATGCTTTGGTGGTCTCTTTGAAGTTTGAACTGTAATGATTCCAGAGTAACAAACTCCTGAAATTAGCTGTTAAAAGTAGTTGGCTGTGTTATTAGCTTTGTTTCCTGCCCTATTTGCTAATTGCATTGTTAATACAAGATTTTTGCATGCAAGCAGATTACATGTATCACGAGCCAGGGCATCTGCTTCAGTTTTGTTTTTGCATTACTATTTACTTCAATAAAGAATTACTTTTAGGGAGGCAAGAGATTGATACTGCTTAGCCAATGTTAGGTAGATTTAAGGATGATAAAAACTCTTCCGTCCTCATGTTTCTAGTAATCTAACCTATATGTTCAGAAGAAGTTTGTCCGTGGTAAAGGTGTAAGAGCATATAAGTTCAATCTAAGAATGCTTGATTCTATGATAAAACACAAATCTAAGAATGCTTGATTCTATGATGAGACACAACGAGGTTAAGTCAGCAAAATATAAACAATTAAAGATATTTTCCCTACGTGATGTGTATTATTGAAATTTTGTTATATATATTGTTACTGTATGAGTGTATGTAGAGCCAGGATTGATGTTTATAGATTGAAATATTGTCCACTCATGGCTCAAGCCCATGTCAACTTTTGACCCATTAATAACTAAATTCATCATGATTTCCTGCTTTGAAGTTCTTCCACATCTTTGGTTGGATTAGGATTTTATTTTTGAATTTAATTTATTTTGTTCCAGTTGTATACCTTGCTTCATCTGTATTATCTCAATTGGCTGTGCTTTTGGTTTGACTGCTTCTTGAACCTTCCAAATTTTGCATGCAAGGAATTTTTTTTTTTTTTTTTTTTTGAAGCTTGCATGCAAGGAATTTATCTTAATAATTCAAGTGTTATATCAATCTTGTTAGTGACACTTATCTAGATGTACTTGTCAAAGCCTGGTTTGCTATTGTCATTTTTCTTATTGATAACTATAAGCTTCAAAATATTGAATATTGATCTTCATATATTAGAAACATGGTTTTACAAAGAAGTTACATTGCACCACATTGTTTCAGTTATGTGGTTGTATTATGTATAAAGGTGTACATTTGTTGCATCATTTTTCATGTGATGTAGGTTTACTTTAAATTTTACATATTGAAGAGAAATAGATTATGCAACAACTTAGTAATATTTAATGCTGGTTACACATTTTTTTTAATCTTAATATTTATTTGCTTATTGCTGCTCGGACAAATGGTGGAGTCCTCCTCAATCCCCACCCTACAATGAACTTGGATGTTATCTATTGTTATACACACTGCTTATGCTTTTCTTAAACTCACAGATTCAGCATGACCTGGTGATTTTCCAGTCCTTTTGGTAGACTAATTGTTTTTTTGTTTTTAAATTACATAGGTCACTGAGAATGGCAAACAGGAGCGCCATTTGGTTGCAACTGTAGGTAAGTTTAGTGTGATATGGAACTTTCAGCAGGTGAAGGATGGTTCTCATGAGTGCTATAGGAATCAGGAAGGCCTGAAGAGCTGCTACTGCTATAAGATAGTTCTCAAGGATGACTCCATTGTGGATAGTCGTTTCATGCATGACAAATTTGCAGTCAGCGATTTGCCTGAGGCTCCACTGGTCATTGCAACACCTATGAAAGTCAGCTCCTTCAGCATATCTAGCAAGCAGTGATGTGCTGTTCTGCAGCTCTTTGTTTCCTAATACACTTCTGTAGCTTTCTTGATGAAGTGTCAAATACTTTATGTAAAACTTACTAAGGTTTAGTTTACTTAGGTCATGCTTGGAAATGATTCCAGAGAACAATGATCTTTTTGTACTCCTTTAGGCAGTTTCCTAGATCATGTTGCAACTTGCAATTGAATTTATGCGACTTAACAAATTTAATTGCTGTATAATTACTTAACGAAGCAGAAATTGCTTCCTCTATGGATGAAATGAAATTCTGGGAGGATTTATCTACTATGTAACTGGTGTTGATTGCTGAAGTATTTTGTGTTTCTGTTTGCTTCTCTTATTCTTCCTTTTGTACTTATTTTTTTATTTTTATTTTTAAGTTCTGAGCTAAAAGTTGTGATGGAAATCCAGCTGAATTAAGAACTTCTGAGTTATACAGAGCATGACACGTTGAATAGCAATCTTAAAATGACTTTGGGAAAATTTGGTCATTTGATTTACTTGTGCAAGACCAGAGGTAATGCAAACTAGAAGAACAGCTGATGACTTCAGGTTCTATGGATAAGTGGGCCCATGTTATCACTCTTTTGTTTTTTCATTTGTTTTTTCAGTTGTATGTGTTTTTTTCTTTTTCTGTTTAATTTTTGAGTTAATTGCACCCACATCCTTTGAGGTTTTGCCAACTACAGGTAGAATCAACTTTATCATTTATTAATAATAACCTCCCTTACCGTTAGTTGACTTTAGTCAAACTTAACAGGGTCAGGGGTATTTTCGTCTTTTCAGATTTTTCTAATTTTATTTTATTAAATAACAAATTAAAAGATTAAAAAAAATCTCATCCCTCCATCTTTAAAAATAGACGGTTATAATTTATTTAAAAATTAAAATAATAATAATAAAATTAATTAAAAATAAAAAATTAATTATAGTTAATATAGATCCATTTTTCATATTGAATCTCAACCGTCCATCAAAATTGGTGGACGGTGGAGATCCAATATGGAAAATGAATTTAAAAAAAAAATAAAAATTGGGAAGAATATTTGGGTCTTCGATTTTTCGAAGAACCCAGATCTGGGTTCGTTCGAAGAACCTAGTTTCTGGGTTCGATTTCGAACCTTTTGGGTTCTTCAAAGAACCCAGAAGGGTTGAAGACCCTTATGGGTTCGATTTCGAACCCTTTGGGTTCTTCGATTTTTTTTTTAATACCTAGATCTGGGTTCGCCTTTGGAAGGTGAACCCAGATCGTTGATGGGTTCGTCTTTGTTGACGAACCCTTCTGGGTTCGTCGCGATGGAGATCCAGTAGTTTCTTATTTTTTTTGGGTGGAGATGATTGGATCTCCACCTTTCAAACTTTAATTTTTTTATTTTTTTTTAAATTAAAAAATTTATAATAATTTTTTTTTACGAAGAAAACAATCTCTACTGTCCATCTCACCTGAGATGGACGGTAGAGATCTAACCTTTTTTGTTTAATTTAATAAAAAGAAAATATTATTTTAGGGGTATTTTGGTCATTTTAACGGTTAAAGTTGGTCAACAGTTAAGTCTAACGAAAGTCAACTAACGGCAGGGGAGTTCATTGTCAATAAATGATAAAGTTTATTCTACTTGTAGTTGGCAAAACTTTATGGGTGTGGGTGAAATTAACTCTTTATTTTTAATGGGTAGTTATACACGTGGATATTGTATATGCCTCCAATTAGAATCAGTTGATAGATTGAGAGCAGAAAAAATGGCCGTTGCAGTTGGAAGAGGCTTCCTTATTCAGCCTTGCTCTTCCTCATCCTCATCCTTCGTTTGTAAGTACAGACATGAACCCTCACTTGGTATCACAAGCACACTCTGGCCTGCTAAGATGGGAACCACTCGACGTTGTACGTCCACCGTGGTTCGAGCCCAGCAGCGACCTACCTGGCTTCCTGGGCTGGACCCTCCTCCCTATCTCGACGGAACGTGAGCATTTTGTATTTTTTTTTTTTTGAGATATTGAACTTGATTCGTTTTACTACATTTTGTTTGAATCTGAATTCCTTTTGTGTAATTGAAGATTGGCTGGGGATTTCGGATTTGACCCACTTGGACTTGGAGAGGATCCGGAGAGCTTAAAGTGGTATGTACAGGCAGAGTTGGTACATGCTCGCTTTGCTATGGCTGGAGTTGCCGGAATTCTTTTTACAGATGTGAGTCCAATTGGATACTCATCTTGGCCACACAAACTTCAATCTTTTTAGCTTTTGTTTGGTTACTTAACAAATAACAACGAATTGATTTTCTGATTTTTTGTATTGTAAATGCATTATTGTCAAGCATCTGCTCCTAACAACTCATTCATTCCGGTAGACGAAATGATTTAACTTTAAGGCCATGTTTTATGGCATTTGCAAATCAACAAGACCTGTTTTGCTTCACATTCTAGCATGGTTATCTTTTATTCTGTGAAATTAAACTACCAACTTTAAGTCTTTAACCACGATGTGAATTACCAAGTTAATTGTTTTATGGTTTCCAAATGTTATTTTTTGGTGATCTTACGTACTTTGTTGCAGCTACTTCGTGTGACAGGGATCAGTAAATTACCAGTCTGGTATGAGGCCGGTGCAGTGAAATTCGACTTTGCCAGCACAAGAACTTTGTTCATTATCCAATTACTCTTGATGGGGTAAAATGCTTACCAGTTTTCAACAAATGATATGGTGTCATCGCGCTTGCTTTCATTTCCCCTCTGGTTATGACTTATAACAAATGAGAGGAAAATAGAAATCTACGCTTATACATCCATGTTTGCCACAATATATGTTTCTTTAACTCTTTCCATCATCTGCATCATTTAGATTTTCAACATAACTTCACATAGGTTTTTTTTTATCGTTTTCCATGGTACAGATTCGTCGAGACAAAAAGATACATGGATTTCGTTAGTCCTGGATCGCAGGCCAAGGATGGATCTTTCTTCGGATTGGAAGCTGCACTTGAAGGCTTAGAACCTGGGTAATTTCTCAAAAATGTTAATTGATTTGTAACTGAACCTGGAAGACAATCATTTCCTGAATGATGGCTTGAGTTTTGAACATTTTATTATTGTCTTATGATAAATAAACAGCTACCCTGGAGGCCCTCTGCTAAATCCTCTTGGCCTGGCTAAAGATATCAGAAACGCTCACGAATGGAAGCTTAAGGAGATTAAGAATGGTTTGCTTTGTTGATTATTATTATTTTCCTCGTAGAATTGGTTACTGTTTGCTTTTCAATTGGTTTCTGATTTAAGTGCCTACGGCTGGCAGGACGTCTCGCAATGGTAGCCATGCTTGGCATCTTTGTGCAAGCTTCAGTGACTCATGTAGGTCCAATTGATAACCTTCTGGAGCACCTCTCCAATCCATGGCACAAAACTATTATCCAGACACTTGCCAATTCTGGTTCTTGACTGTTTGAGTTAAGTTGGCTGACCTATTACTTCCTGTTAAAACTATGAAATGTAAAGTAAATTACAATGCCATTTGGCCATTTTCTCTTCCAATTTAGTATAAAGATTTCATAGTTTGACAGGCTTTGTATACATGGGATTCTTGTGCCAGGTGCAACCTGTCATAACAATAAATGAATTAATTTTTTTATTAAATAATTTCATTTGTATCAGGTTGTTTATGCATAAAATGTAGCTCGTTTTCAATTGTAAATTAAATTACAATGCAATTGGCTACTTTATCTTCCAATTTGTTATAAAAAATTTAAAATATGATTCCTTTAAAAACAAGCAAAAAAGGACTCCGGCTTGCCGGATTCGAACCAGCGACCTAAGGATAACAGCAAACAAACTACAGTCCTCCGCTCTGCCAACTGAGCTAAAGCCGGGTTGGATTATTTCCGGCATCAAATTTCCTATATTGTAAATGTTGTATAATAACCAGAATATATAGAAATCTCCTCATCTGAGAATTTACAATTATATGATATGACTCGAACTCATAATTTAAAGTATAAGTGAAACATACCATTGAGCCAGCCTCATGTTATCAAAATTTTTGTTGTCATATGTCCATATAATAACACAATCTTTGCTATCCATACAACAAATTGGACCTATGATGATCAAAATCACATTCAATTTGGAGTTTACTAGTTTGTTAATAAACACAAGTGATATTGTCGTAGTTAAGATTTATTTCCTCTTTTCCTACTTTAAAAATTAACTACCAATCACAAAACTTGATAGAGCCCTTTTCCACGAAAAAAAAAAAAAAAAAAACAACTTGATAGAGCCATGCAGACAACCAAGCCATTGACAATGAAAAAGAATTATAATTTTATATTCCTTATGAAATTAATCTCTCATCACATCCCAAATTCTGTTATTGACCAAACATAAATTTTAAGGAGCTGAATGTTCAAACATAGCAAGCCTACACAAGACACATTTTTCCCCATCTAAAGAACAAATCGCCAACTCATTATCATCTTTACAACCCAACCACCATAAAAGCCTTCCTGTGAGAGAAAGCAAAACCAATCAACTTATCATACATACAACAATCACCAGCATTTACATTCCGAGTAAAATTTCATCAGATGTATCCAACTTTTATGGACACTGTGAGGAGAGAAAAATGCCCAAAAATGAGATTAAAAAAAAAAAACAGAAAATAACACATATACTGCTTTTGGAGCATTATGTTGACTTAGATGAATGTGACCTTCTTCTTGCCAAGAACATAAAGAAACGTGGAAACAGTGACTTCTTCTTTTTCTTTGGTGCTTTTGCTTCTGGAGTTGATGATTCAGTTCGAGTGATACTTGCAGGGACATTTGTCCTTGGGCTCGTTACAATATGAACAGCAGCATCTGGAATGGGATCGTTGTTAACTGATTCTTTCTTGCCTTCAAAACTTGACCTGGGGCCTTTAGGGGAGTCTACTGCTTGACCAGATTCACCAGCTTTTCTACGTTGCTCATGTTCAGCTCTCCACTTTCTCAACTCCTGTTCTATACCCAACTTCCCTTCCTTGGCCTTCTCAGCCTTCTCCATTGCCATTTTCAGTGCTTCTTTTCTCGCAGCCATCTCCTTATTCACTTCTTCCAATTTCTCCAAGCTTCTTGACTCGGACTCCTTTGCTACCTCAATTTGAGAGATAGCAGCTGCCACCCTCATGTTGGCCTGCTCCTCTGCCTCATGGGCACGCTTGCTGAGCTCATAATACTCCTCTAAAGAAAGTGTAACTCCGGTAGGTGAATCTACATCATTGGAGCTTCGGGCTGATTCACTCTCCTGTAGTGCTTTGATAGCAGCTACAGCTAACTTTTCCGAAGCCTTGGCAGCCACTATTTCCTTTTGAGCCGCAAGTAACCTACTCTCCATGGTGCTTGCTCCGGCCTTTGCCTGCTCCGCTTCTTCCTTTGCTTTGTGCAGCTCCTCACGAGCCATTTGAGCAAGTGACTTGGCCTGGTCAGCCTCTTGTGCCGCTTGCTGGAGTTGCTTGGGTAGCGTCACCATTTTTTCACGAGCTTCTTTCTCTTTCATCTGAACAAGAGCTATTTCTGACCTAGTACTGTCCAGTTCAGCTTCCAAAGAAGCAACTGCAATTGATGCCATTCCTTCTCTCTGTCCAATGGTGGCAAGAGCAGATTTTTCTCTTTCCAGCTCAGATTTTAGGGATGTGGCTGCCACCTTCAAGCAATTGACTTCGGCAGTAGCTTTTTCAATGTTGAGTTTCACTTCCTGAAGTTCTTTTTTTGCTGAAGCAACTGCTGCTTGTATGTCCGTATGAGTTTTCCTCTCTGGTTCCTCTAATTCACCATTTGAGTGTTCTTCATTTGTTTCCTCCTTCAATTTAGATTCCATATAAGCTGCTAATTCAGCTTTCAAATCTAGTAGTAAGGCTGAAGCAGTGTCTAACTTTGATTTGAGATCCTTTGCTGAAAGAATTTGCTGAGTTAGCTTCTGGAGCTCCTCTTCTGCCTGCTTCAATTCCTTCTCCCAATGGTGAGAATCTTGATCTCTGGCCATCGCTGCTCCTATTCTTTGGTCTTCCGCTTCTAAGTGGGCAGCATGTGCAGACTCTAATGACTCCTTTGTAGCAATCAGCTCAATAGTCAGTTCCTCCACTGTTTTCTCAATTTCCTTGGATACAGAAACAGCCTCTTCAGCATTCTTTATAGCTGCATCTTTCTCAGCAACCAAAGAAGCATAATCCTTGCGCAGTGATTCCAACTCATCTTTAACAGATTTCAGCTCAGTAACTGCCGCTGTATGCCTGGCTTTTGCTACCTCAAGCTGTGCCTTCGCTGCAACGCTAACATCATCAGCAATTCCTTGTTCCATTTCTTCCACCCTAAGCTTGGCTAGTTCAGAGTCTTGTTTTGCCTGATGTTCTTCAGTCTGTGTCCTCTCCAGATTAAGTTTTAGTTCTTCTATTAGTCTCTTAGTGTGGTCCAGCTCCTTGAGGACTTTGTTTTTTGACTCTTCAGCGGTCTCTGACCTTTTCCTAAACTCGGGCATCTCCTCATGTGCTTTTTCAAGTTCTTCCTCTACATGTTTACGTCTCTACATGAACAGAAAAGAAATTTAAGTCAATTTTTTATGGACAGACACATTATGTATTAGTGATGGACAATGGTAAATACAATTCAAATTTCGGATCAAGTTTGGAAGTAATCAGATTATTATCCATTTAAGCATTTAAGAAGAATGTGAATAAGAAGAAGAAAGGAAAAGTAGCAGCGAACTAGCATCCTCACTTCATTAATTTACGAGGGGATAATAAAGATCCAAGACAAACTTAAGAGTTAAGTGAATATTTTCTAGGGGGCTCCCACAAGCAAAGGCACCTACATACATTCCATGATGTCTCAGGCATTCATTTCATCCCTAACATCACAAATGTAGGAAGGTGGAATGCCATCCTTAAATTAGTTTTAACAGTTCTTGCTAGGTCATCCAATGAAGGGTAAAAAATAACTGAACGAAGAAGAAAAAGAACAAAAAATAAAAATAAAAGTAGGATTATATTTTACTCCTAATGCTAATTGTAGTGAAGACAAGAAGTCAAAGTACTCTGAAAAGGTTATTACAGAGATGACAACCAACCTATGGCAAGGACTACCCATGAAAGTTTTTCACATGGGCCTCTGGTAGGAAATTTGGCTCTAGACATCTTCTTCTCAATCATCAACCCCACCATAACGGTTGTAGATGCAGAACTAAACGAAAGCAATACCATCACCTCCTCTACCTTCCTCATTGCCGTTACCACCATCTCATCATTGCAGGCATCATCACCTCCACAACCGCCAATAATACAACCACCACCATATCATAATTCCCAATACCACCCCAACTCAACAACACATACTCCTATTATTTGTAAAGTTTCACTGATTGGATTGTCCTTAACTAAAAATAATTTTACTTTTGCAGCAAGAAGAAACAAAAATGTAATAAACTAAAAGATTGCTCCATATTTACTGAAAAGAACCCACGAAGGGTCAACCAAACTGTGGGTGAAGAAGTCATAATCAATAAAATGCAGCAGCATAAGTCAACACAAATAACAATGCTATAACAAAACATACCTCTACAGTTTGCATTCTATGGGCTTTCCAGTCAGTAATTCCTCCAAACTTGGAAACTACTTCTTTAACCGACTCAAAAGGTGCTGCTGTATCAATAAGACCTCTCTTCAAGTCGACCTGCTTACCAAGTTTAGGAGAACTGATGCCATATCTCGGAGAAGGGAGATATTGTTTAGGAGAACCAAAAACATGCTTTGGAGTATTGGCATATGGTCTCGGAGAATCCATAAAATATTTAGGAGAATCCATAAAATATTGAGAAACAGAATGTTTGGCAGAATCCATAACGTATTTAGGAGAATCAATATGTTCCGGGGAATCAATATGTTTAGGAGAATCAATATGTTTCGGCAAATCAATATGTTTAGGAGAATCAATATGTTTAGGTGAATCGATATGTTTAGCCGAATCGATATGTTCAGGAGAATCGATATGTTTAGGAGAATCAGCAAATTTTGTTGTTCTCACAGCTATATTGGCAAGGTTTGTAGGGGTCAGCGCAAGCTCATTGAATGGGTCTACATGGTTGTCATTTCTAGAATCTGCTGCCTGAGGAGAGGAAGAAGAAGGTAAATTAATTTTATCAATATGAGCAAGGGAGCCGGTAGAACTAGCATCTTCAGAGTTATCTAGCATTGCTCCAATTTTAGAATCTCCCTTCACTGTATCATTCTGCTCTGTCCCTGATTGATCAACTGCAACTGTTGAATTTGACATTGAATTGTCAGTTGACAGAATTTGCTCTTGTCCCAGAACCGGCTTATTAGCAGAAGCATCTACAGAATCAGATTTAGAAGTTTCTTCCCTTGACAACTGAGATACTTCTCCATTGGTAGCCAAATTTATCGGGGTTTCACTGGAAGAATTTTTATCAACTTCAGGTGATGAAGAAGATTCTGGAGGTGGCATCTCAACACCGATTTTGACATCGACCATTCTCAAAAAGTGCTATGAAGTGCCAAACACGTACTGAAATCCAAGTAAGTAGGAATCAGATAAACAGATAAATAAATTGAGCCCAAAAGCTCACATGAACTTGCTGGCTAAGTCGTGTACTTCAGCTAATAACGACAGAAAGCACTTCAGTGACCAAATTATGACCTCCTTAACTGGAAATTCATAAATTAAAATTCAATAGAGCATTTAACTACCAAATGATAAGTCATCAGAACCCCATAAATTTACTTTCACGCAAACAAAAGACCTTTTATTACAATCATCAAATTTACATGATTCAACATAGATGCTTACCACATACCCTGCTTTTAATCCAAATCAGTGATGATTACGGAAAGCATTTAAACCATTCCAAATACTGCGTACCCAAGTTTAGCACGTAAATTTAAAAGGTTCACCAACTATATCGGCCACTCATTAATTTTGAACAAATTTCCCAAGATGGTTAATAAGAAATAAAGCCAAATTTGTGAGTTTACAAAAATAAACTGCATTCTTAAAAGAAAAGATATCGACCCTGGATTTGAACTGCATCCATAAATTTGCAGCAATGAATGCCACACCATCTTACTCAATCTTCTCTGTACATAAAAGAAGTAAAAAATACAACTAGAATTATAAAAGGCAAAATTATCCAAAATTACCATTCATATGTTATGCAGATGTATCTATCCAACCATATTACCAGCCTCACAAAAACTCTTCAATAAAAAAAGTTGGGTTAACTTATCACTACGTTTAATAGCTGAAAACTTATTGGAAAGGAAAAGAAGGAACAATCAACTCAAATAATTTGCAGCATCTAAGCCAAAGCCAACCATCCAATCAATCAAGATTCCATTATCGTTTCAATTCACATGAATTTCTCACGATCAAATTGAGCATAAACGGAGTACAAAGTCAGTAATTTACGTGCTAGCTCGCTTATGGCAGTCAACGTAAAATAAACTTGACGTCAGGATTTCATTAAATACGTATTCGTATCCAAAACTAAGAATTCAATTAACGGTTACAGGAATTTAAACTTAGATTATAAAACAAATCAGGCTCATTCAAAACAAATAATTTATATATATATAAAAAAAAAAAAAGAGGGAGAGATTGAAGAGGAGCTTACCCGGATGAAGCAGAACCAGAAGAGAGAGAGAGGAGGCGGAACTCGAAAAGGAAAACAATAATAATGATCTCTGGACACTCACAGAAGAAGAAAAAGATGTATGAATATCAGAATTAGCTAACTTTAAAAATGGAGGTGGAAATTTTACTGTTATAATTAGAAAACGAGAAAATAACGGAGAGAAATAACATTTTAAGGACACGTGCGTGGAGCCAACCTCTTCTCTTACAAGTCACAGACTAGATTCAGTACCCTCTCTCTCTCTCCTTCAAGATTAGATTTTCATTTTTTTATTTTTTTTTGCCAAAAATAATTTATTACAAATAGTTAATGGCTTTCATAAATATATATATAATATATTTTATTTATTTAAAAATAGTTAGTGGCAGAGTGGCTTTCATAAATAAATATATAATATATTTATTTTTGGCCACAATGTCCGAGACTGAGACAGGGTGGCTTTGGAAGCTCAGCTCAGCTCAGCTTGACAGCTTGGCTCATGAGCCAGCTCCCTTCCAGCTCATTTATTAAACAGTATAAAAATAATTAAAAGGCCAAGTAATAATTAAACAAGATAATAGTAATAAAGCGACCGTCCATTCATTAATAGCCCCGGTCTTCATTCTTCAATCTCCTTGCGAATAGACCGTTATACCCATGTGGCTTAGATCAATTTACGGAAAGTTGCTGTGCCATGTGTGTAAATTAATGAGGATGTTTCTGGATTTGAAAAAATACGTGAGAATCCAGCACCTATCGACCGCGCAAACGAACAAGTCGTCAAGACCTATAAAAGACAAGATAGCCTATTGCAAGTGAAGTGCCGGAATGACAAAATTATCCAAATACAGATCACAGTTCCGTTGGAGAGTGGATCCAAGGAAATCTGACGTCAGAGCGCCCGACACGATAGCAAATGAGGGCCGTAGGTTCAATGTGAAGACAGAGAGAGAGGTGTGGGTGTGAGTGAGGAATCCGGAAAGTGTCCTTTGACTTTTTGATTTTTGGATATTGAAACGAGTGAATCCCAAAATGTTTACAGAAGCAAACGGAAGGTCCGGAAGCAGAACTGAGAGTGGTTTTCGGGACCTGTGTTGGTGTGGGTGGAGGGCAGTCTTGGAAAATGGGTATTAGTTTTGGCTAGCCGCTGCCGGTCCCCTCATGAATCATGATATTGTTTTGCCACATCATGTGGAGCCCCTAAGCTGAAGAATTCCTCAATAAAAGTGAAAACTTATTATATTTTTCTTCCCATCCTTTTACAACCTTAAAATAGAAAAGTATTAGCAAATTAGTTCACTTTTAAGATGCTTTGGGGGTAGAATGATAGACACGGGAGACTTGAAATCTCATACTAAAGAGGACGCAGGTTCGAGTTCTCTTCAAGACATATTATTTGAGACTGTTCATTGAATGAGTAACTCAATAAAAGATCTTAAATGTGAAATAAGTTTGACAGCAAATCACAATAGGAATCACAACGCATGTTAAGGATTGAAAAAATTATTAAAAATTTATATTTACTTTTTCAAGTTACGTAGTTATATATTAATATGATAAATATCAATTTTTTATTAAAATTTTGGGTGTAAGCATGTCTCAGGTAGTATAATTTCTTTACAAATTTAAATAATTATTCTTCCCATGAACCTTTTATTATGAGGTTTTTGATATAAAGTTATAAAAGTATCTTCAATACAAATATGTATTTTTAAGTATTTAAACAGTGTCACATTAGCATTTATAAATAATATGGATCTACCTTGTTAAAAAAATAATAGAAATACATATTCACTTCTCTAATGTGAGTATCTAAATAGTAATTTTAAACCAATCACCATAAGTCATTTGTTACATTCTCTCTCCATTCAATATGATAATTAAATGTATTGACAAAATACTAAAATTTTATTGGTAAGAAAAGTTAGAAATCCTAGTCAGCATATCAAGGATGATATCTACAATTAGAAACTCTACTTGATATTTGTAGTAGCCAAAATATGTCAAGCCCAAAACATAAGCGAGGATTCAGCCTAGAGGCCCAAAGTAGAAAGACATCTATGTAGTACGACACAAGCTTAGTGTAAGACCTTCATGTAGTACGACACAGACTCAGTGTAAGATCTTCATGTAGTACAACATAGGTTCACTGTAAGACCTTCATGTAGTACGACATGGACTCGATGCCCCACACAACAAGAGAAATAACTGTATCCACGCTTGCAAGATCTTCTACGTCGCACGACATACTCATCTCAGGTTGATGTCCAATCAGCTTATCGTACGACATACAATCGTGATTGTCCCAATTGACAAACCCACATGTTATACGGCATAGAATCTCTTTTAGTTCTATGGGAGACCAAATCATGATCTACTTTAAAAACGGTCCTACAAAATCATAATTACAATTTATAATGGCCAGATCAAAAGGAGCATCCAGATACTTCCTTAGTGGAGGACAGCAAGGAGGGGTAATGATGAAATCCCTTAACGGGCAGAAGCATCATTCCCCTATAAATGAAGGATGAACCTCCCAAAGAAAGGGGGACGAGAAACTGTGATCCCAAAGCTATCAATACTAAAACCACACCCTCCGGCCATTGTTCATCTTCTCCGATAACCTTCCAATTGCACTGACATCTCCTTCAACTAAGGAGACCTCAATCGCCAATATCACAGGAAGTATTACTCACTCATCTCCATTTACGAGCATTACACATTTATTAGCATTCGCTAACTTGACCGTCGGAGTGACTTTGGCCTGCACCACCCCGGTGTCCCAGACGTCCTGCGGGTCACGTACGTTCTATCTTTGCAGGTTGTAGTGCCCCGTGTTCCCGAGCGATTTTTGAGGACTACAATTTGGCGCCCACCGTGGGGCACGACAATCTCTAAACGAGCGAAGATAAAACGTAGCAGCTTCGACTATGTCGTCAGATGATGCAATGGAGGTTAGGGTACAACTCCTCATATCCCAGATGCAAGAGAATACTCAAAGGCTCCAAGCGCTCGAACAAGAGAACCAACGAGTGTTGGCAGAAAACCAAGAGTTGCAAAATAGGATCAATTCCCTTACCATCGTCCGACCATTCGGAGACGCTTCAACGTCCCAACCCGTGCCATTCGATCAAGCCACCCACGCTACCTACTATGTGCAGGTACGACCGGACAAGCATGGAACCAAGACAGGCGACATCGATCCAATCCTCACAGGTACGGAGCCTAACATTCAAGTCACGGGCGGAGCGCACACTATCGCACGACATACGGCGGACAACCCGTCGAACAGGATAGGAAGGCATCGATCAGATGATACGGCAAGAGCTACACGAGAGGTGCCACCTATCTCCACCCCCAATGGCAACGTTGGTTCAACTCTACCAACTATCCCGCTACAGATAACGCCATCTGGTCCTTCGTATTCGGCGCCGTCGAACCCGAACATGGTAAATATTGAACCAATGTTGGCTAACCGTGACTTAGCGCGAAGGTTCACAGAGATGGAAGCACTCATCCAACGCATTCCAGGAATGCCCGCTTCATAAAGAAAAGTGCGGCAAATAGCTTTGCCGACTCTCCCTTCGTCGACGCAATAGCTTTGGTAGAGATGCCAAGAAAGTTCAACTTCCCCAGTATGAAGCAGTACGACGGAACGACAGACCCCGACGACTACATTGTACAGTATCGGCAACGAATGTTCACTGCTGTCATCCCACGATATCTAAGAGAAGCATGCATGTGTAAAGGATTTGGATCGAGCCTCGTAGGGTCAGCTCTACAATGGTACACCAACCTTCCCAATGTATCCATCAACTCTTTCGCCCAACTCACAGACATCTTCGTTGAGCAGTTCGCTAGCAGCCAGAAGTTAGAAAAACAATCTGACGACCTCTACACAATCAGCCAAAGGAGAGGCGAACGCCTACGTGACTTTGTAGGCTGCTTCAATAATGAAAAGGTTTTCATCCCTCATTGCAACCAGGCGACAACCATATCAGCCTTCCGCAAGGGTCTACTTTATGATTCCGACCTATACAATGAGCTCACCAAGTACCCTTGCAAAACAATGGAAGACGTACTAGCTAAGGCATGGACATAAATAAAGTGGGAAGAAGACGAAGTGAACTACAAACCTAATAGAGCAAACAGCAGGGAGGACAGGACGAGTAGGAAGGTCGAGCAGCAAAATAATGACAGGCGTGTCGAGCCATACCCAACGGTACCCCAAAGGGACAGCCGAATAAGATACGAGCGCCGACGTGACGACAGACCGCCAAGATCGTTCGTCTGGCCAAAGAACGTATTGCCAGAATACAATTTGAGCATCCGACCAGCAGAGGTAATCGCCATCCTTAAAGAGATGGGTAGATCAATTCGGTGGCCAGACAAGATGATGAGCCCGCCGGATCAAAGAGACAACTCCAAGTGGTGCGAATTTCATGGCGATCACGGCCATCGAACAGAGCATTGCATCGCACTATGGCTAGAAGTGGCAGAACTACTCAAGAAGGGCCACCTCAAGGAGTTCCTAACTGACAAAGGTAAGCAGACCTTTTTGAATAAGGACCAGTCGCACGACATCGCTTTAATTCCACCACCAGAACCTCCCAAACATGAGAGAACTGTGAACGTCATCTCTGGCGGATCCGAAGTAAACGGAGTCACTTACTCAGAAGCAAAGCGCCACTCACGGCAAGCCTGTCGTACGGAAGTTCGACCAACCCATATGGTGGACCCGACTTACAATTACCCAATCAGTTTTAGCAACAATGAGCACACAGATCTGCTCAACCCCCACCACGACGCGCTGGTCATCTCATTAACAGTGGCCAATTGTTTAATTAAGCGGATCCTAGTAGACAATGGGAGCTCAACAAACGTACTCTTCCTTGGCGCGCTAAGAGAGATGCATATTGACGAGTGCAACATCGTACGCCGCTCAACCATCTTGGCAAGATTTAGCAGAGAACATAAGAACACCATAGGGGAAATCGTCCTTCCCGTCTACGCTGAGAGAGTCAACCTAAACACACGTTTCCTCATCCTCGACTGCCCGTCGTTATACAACATAATCATGGGTCGCCCGTGGATTCATGAGATGAAGGTTGTCCCATCGACTTATCATCAGGTCATACGTTTTCCTACCAAGTGGGGAGTCCATGAAATCTGAGGGCAGCAAAAGACGTCGCATGATTGTTACCAGAACACTCTGAAAACCAGGCCGTCCGACTTATAGCAATTACAGAACGCAAGCACCACCATCAACAAGGACAGGCCAGACATGGAGGAACTCGACGAAGTATCCATACATCCGAGGTTTCCAGACTATAAAGTGAGTATCGGATCCCGCCTTCCATAAAATATTAGAACAAAATTGATCAGCCTCTTGACGGCTCGACACGATAGCTTCGCATGGTCGCACGCCGACATGACCGGCATTAACCCAGAGGTCTTAGTGCATAGGCTGCAAGAAGACCCAGATTACCCGCCCATGAAGTAAAAGCCAAGGAAGTTCACGCCCGAACGCAATAAAGTTATCAACGAGGGGATCCAAAAGCTAATCGATAGCGGCTCGGTAAGAGAAGTGAATTACCCGAACTGGCTCACAAACGTAGTGGTGGTGAAGAAGAAGAATGGGAAGTGGAGAGTCTACATCGACTTCACAGACCTCAACAAGGCTTGTCCAAAGGATTCCTTCCCTCTACCACACATCGACATGATGGTAGACACTAATGTGGGGCACGAACTATTGAGCTTCATGGATGCATTCTCCAGCTACAACCAAATCCTCATGCATCCAGACGACCAGGAAAAAACTTCTTTCATCACGAAGCGCGGCATTTTTTGCTACAAAGTGATGCCTTTTGACCTCAAAAACGCCGGGGCAACCTATCAAAGGTTGGTCAACAAAATGTTTGCAAGCATGCTCGAACAGACCATGGAGGTCTACATCGACGACATGCTGGTAAAATCATTAATAGCATATCAACACCTCGACCACCTCCGACAGTCGTTCGATACCATCGAAAAGTATGGGATGAAGCTTAATCCAACCAAGTGCTCATTTGGAGTTTTATCAGGAAAGTTCCTCGGCTATTTGGTGACCAAGAGGGGTATCGAGGCCAACCCAGATCAAATCCAATCCATCATGAATTTGAGTTCCCCCAAAAGCATCAAAGAAGTGCAAAAACTGACTAGGCGACTCGCGGCCCTCAACCGTTTCATCTCAAAGTCATCTGAAAAATGCAAGCCTTTCTTCGACACTCTAAGGAAGAGTAAAACATTTGATTGGAACCAAACAAGCGAGGACGCATTCCAAAGCATTAAGCGGTACCTAGCAAACCCTTCTCTCCTATCCAAACCTAAGGAAAGAGAGACACTTCTACTCTACCTCGCTGTGTCCGAAACGGCCGTTAGCGCAGCACTAGTGAGGGAAGAAGGTGGTAAACAACTCTCCGTATACTACATCAGTAAGACCTTACTCGACGCAGAAACAAGGTACACTCAAATTGAGAAATTAGCCCTTGCACTCGTTACAACCGCAAGGAAATTGAGGCCGTATTTCCAATGCCACACCATCAGTGTACTTACTACCTTTCCCTTGAAGAACATCCTACATAAGCCCGAACTATCAGGCCGACTAGTGAAGTGGGCCGTGGAGCTAAGCGAGTACGACGTCACCTACCAACCTCGCACGGCGATCAAATCACAAGTGTTGGCGGACTTCATAGCTGACTTCACACCTGGGATCCTACAACAAGCGGAGGAAGAGCTTTGTACCATGTCATACGACACACCAAAAGTAGAATGGACTTTGGTAGTCGACAGATCAAGTAACGCTAGGGGCAGTGGGCAAGGGGTAGTACTTACCTCACCCGAGGGATACGTCATCGAGAGGTCCATCCGATGCGGATTCAGAACCACCAACAACGAAGCCGAGTACGAGGCACTCATAGCCGGGCTCACCTTGGCAAAAGACTTACGCGTCGGATGGATAAAGGTACGTAGTGACTCCCAATTAATTGTCAGACAATTGCAAGGATCCTACCAAGCTCGAGACTTGAAAATGTCGGCTTACTTGACCCTGGTAAAAGAACTACAAGATTCATTCGAGTCGTTCGACAT
Source organism: Xanthoceras sorbifolium (assembly GCA_003430845.1). Lineage (NCBI taxonomy): Eukaryota > Viridiplantae > Streptophyta > Magnoliopsida > Sapindales > Sapindaceae > Xanthoceras > Xanthoceras sorbifolium. The sequence goes on from CM010617.1 coordinate 29,198,930, forward strand.
CGAACAAGTACCAAGATCAGAAAACACGCATGCTGACGCGCTCGCCAATCTCGGTTCCGCATTACAGTTGAGCTTTGTGGAAGCCAACAAAGCTCGAAGTCGAACCAATTTCAGACGAGCCAACTTGGATCACCCTGATCTACGACTACCTGAGGAACGACACTCTCCCATCTGACAAGGTAGAAGCACGAAGAATCAAGATTAAGGCTGCCAGATTTTCCATAATAGAGGGTCAACTTTATAAGTGATTCTACTCCGAACCCTACCTCAAATGCATCGACCCAATCGAAGCTCAGCAGGTACTCAAGGATTTGCACGAGGGGCAATGTGAGAACCACTCGGCAGGGAGAAACCTAGCCAATAGAGCAATCACGGCTGGATACTACTGGCCTACAATGCGATCCGAGTCGCACGACCTCGTCAAACGATGTGACCCATGTTAGTGCTTCGCCCACATTTCGCATCAACACCCGGAGCGACTCCACCCCATCTCAGCACCATGGCCCTTCATAAAGTGGGGAATGAACATAGTAGGAAAAATGCCAGTCGTTACCGGAGGTAAGGTCTACATGCTAGCCGTGACAGATTACTTCACAAAATGGGTCGAAGCTGAGTCATATGTGAGAATCAAAGACTCCGAAGTAAAAAGCTTCATTTGGAAAAATGTCATATGCCGCTACGGAGTTCCAAAGGAGATAGTCACTGACAATGGCTCACAATTCATATCATACGACTTCCAAGACTTTTGCGACAAGTGGAATATCAAACTAAACTATTCAAGCCCAAGATATCCTCAAGCCAACGGACAAGCGGAATCCACCAATAAAACGATCATGTCCACCCTTAAAAAGTGACTCGACCAATACAAAGGAAAATGGGCCGACGAGCTATAAGGCATGCTGTGGTCCTACCGTACGAAGGTCAGAACGTCAACAGGGGAAACGCCATTCTCCCTAACTTATGGCTCGGAGGCCGTAATAGCAACGGAGGCTAATTACCCATCTTACAGAATACGACTCACAACCGAAGAAACAAACAACAAAGAATTACTAAACGAACTCGACACAATCGATGAGCGTCGCGACAAAGCAGCAATCAGATTGGCCGTATACCAACAAAGAGTCGCTCGACATTATAATAGGAACATTCATCTCAAAGCATTCAGTATTGAAGATTAGGTCCTTCGTCGCGTCTTCCAAAACACAAAGGAAAAAGGAGCAGGTAAACTCGGTCTTATATGGGAAGGACCGTACTAAATCACCAAGGTAGTTGGACATGGAGCCTACAAACTACGATGTACAGATGGTATGGAAATCAGCAACAGTTGGAACGCATGCCATCTGAAACAGTATCATTTCTAAGCTCATACTTTATCTTTCTACAATTTTATTTTCCTACAACATGGGACTCACTTAGGCATCGAAGGGCCGTTAGCTTTGCCAACGGTCGACCCTAACTTTTTTATACAGGTCACCATTACTGGACAATCCCATACTTACCTACTTTCAAGAAAAAAAAAGAGTATAAGAGTTGGAGCATGAAACTATAAACTCCCACACTCCAATTGGGGCAAATCATTATCACAAGAACAAGAACCAATTTGTCGTATAACCTACATTCAAGGTCAAGGATCACGACCTACATTCAAGGTCATTGTGAAATGATCAGTGGTCACACGACCTGCATTCAAGGTCATTGTGAAACGATAAGTGGTCACACGACCTGCATTCAAGGTCAAGGATCACGACCTGCATTCAAGGTCATTATGAAACGATCAGTGGTCGCACGACCTGCATTCAAGGTCAAGGACCACGACCTGCATTCAAGGTCATTGTGAAACGATAAGTGGTCGCACAACCTGCATTTAAGGTCAAGGACCACGACCTGCATTCAAGGTCATTTATGAAATGATTAATGGTCGCACGACCTGCATTCAAGATCAAGGTTATTATGAAATAAAGAGTAGTTGCACAACCTGCATTCAAGGTCATGTGCCACGACGAACAAGATAAGTTATCTCTACTCTATCATACGACAACACATTGTTTAAATAAACCATTCATTCTATTAAATACGAAATTATAAAGCACAAATAGGCAATAGTATTTTAACCCTTAAAAAAAATAAAAAGAGAATTCCAAATTTTACAAAACCCCTATGGGGCAACATCTTCATGCTCTCGGTCGACTTCAGCTGATGGACCGTCGCTCGACTGAGCAGGCAAAGCAATGATGGCCGCACCTTCAAGGGCCGGTTCGACATGAATTTCTTCATTAACCTTCGCCTCGACCAGCTGGCTCTTCTCTTTAGCCTCATCTTCATCGTCGTCCTCCTCATCTGGGCGGATCAACTCATCATGATCGGCGATCCATTTGTCCACCTCCCATTCAGCTGCACGACCATCCTTGTATTGTCGCATAAGATCAGGCAGCGTCTTAACCACAACGTTGATCACGTCATCTTCAACTCGGTCATACATAGCATCGTACTCCGACTCCTTGACCTTAAGTTGAGCTCTCAGCTGGTCAACCTTATGCTGCAGGGGTCTGAGTTTCTTCACTCCAGATTTTAGATGCTCGAGTTCAATGGTCGCCTCCGTCGCACGACGACAAGCTTTCTCAGTTGTTTTCTTGGCCTCTACGTTCGAGGCCCTCAACTTCTCCACTTCAACCCTTAGGCCTTGGTTGCTCAACTTAAGCTCCCTCGCCTTCCTCAAAGCCGAAGCAAGCTCCTGCTTAGCATGTATCTGAAATTGGAGAGCCTGCAAAAAGGAAACTCACAGTCAGGCCCCAATATTAAAGTATTAAAATAAAATATTACAGACATACGACTTACTTGAAATTGATGGCTGAGGGCCCAATCAAACCCTTGCGACAACCCCATCTCTTTGAACCTGCTCTCATCTTCAGGGAGCAGCAGTCGCTCGACTTGGGGCATAATTGACCCAAAGTCAGAGTAAGCTGAGGCGTCTTGCGGGAATGCAAGGTCGACCGATGCCTCACTGCCTGCGGCCGAATCATCCCTTCGCCGCTTCCTCCCAACAGAGCCCATGTCGAGCGACTCTTTTCCTCTACTAGGCTGAGGAGGGGTGGTGGTGGAGTCGCCATCGGCTCAACAAGGTCGCTCGACTTGACTTTCTTTTTTCCTTTCCTCTTCTCCTTCAGTCTCCTCATAGCTTCATCAACATCAAGAGCGGCGAAACCTCCAGCCATCAAGTCAACTGCAAAGCGTTGCTCGACGTAGGATATAGGTGTCAGAAACCTTGTGCCGTATAGTCGCTCGACACAATGCCTTACTCTGACAAACTCCACTAAACTTTTGAAAGCTGGGTAAGGTGTACCTGGCTCGTTGATTACTGAGAACTTCCACAAGTGGCTCGGTCTCATATTCTCTTTAGCCAAGATCCTCCTCCAGCTTCTCTCATTTACGTCGTACGACAGAATCTTCACTGTACGCGTCGTACACGTCAACCCAACTACAGCTTGAGGAGCTCCTGTGTTCACTACAATACAATAAGACAATAAGTTAGTACAATACAACCAAAACAATAATATAGAACGACACGACACGACAAAATTAAAGACCCACCAGCCTTAGACCAGGTCGTACGAACAACCGTATCCCCTACAGGCCACTCGACAAGAAGGCCCCTCGCGAAGAAGTACTTGTCCTTCCACAACCTGTCGTTCGTGGTCAGCTCCGTGATGAGATGCTTCCTGTTAGCTCGAAGGTTCAAGTTGTAACGACCCTTCTCGGTGTCGTGCTCCCTCATCGAGTAGGTATAGAAAAGGTCGGGCAACTCGAAAACTATGCCTTCCCTCATGCATAGCAATTCTAGCCCCAACAGTATCCTCCAACTGTTGGGCATGAGTTGCCCTGGGGCAAGTTCGAAGTGGTCCAGTACCTTCCTTGGTAGTCCGACCACTGGTAATCTGAAACCTACCCTCTGAAACGGGAGTTCGTAGAAGCAGGTCCATCCAGAGATGTCCCAATCCGGTCGCTCCCTCTTGAAAGGCACCCTCAGTGCCACGCCATCAGGTATGCCATAGCTATACCTTATGCGCGAAAGGTCTTCTTCCTTCAGCACGCTAGCGGGGTTAACCAAAAGTAAACCCAGCGGTCTACTCGGTCCCATAGGACAAGGACCGGCCGCCTCCTCAGGTGGCTCCACGAGAGGAATCCCCTCACATACATCCTCTATAACATTCGACGTACCCTCGTGACTAGAGACAGTCACAGAGTCGTACTACGCCAACATTACCTCACCACTGTAGGCCATCGACTCACCCCACGAGTCGGACGACACGTCGACAGGATCGTCATATCCTCGCCCCGACGTACTAGGGGTGTTCTCGTCTCCTCTACTCGACATCTCACCTACAAGTAGAGCGACAGTAGGGAAGCTTAGTAGCCAAATCTAACTAAAGGTTCTACATGCCCTACATTGGTTCCTAGATTGTTGGCACAAAACCTAAAAAGTCGTACGACACACATTCCCCAGTTATTGTCGTACGACGTGTGAACCACAAACAGTTTCTACCAAATCCTAAGTTGCTATTTTCGATCAAACACTAACATTTTTGAAAATTCCTAAAAACCTATTTGAAGAAAACGCAAAAAACCCTAGAAACCAAAACATGAATATAAGAAGTCAAAATAGCAAAGGAAACCAGAAAAACTTACCAAAAAAGCAAGGGTGACCAAATGCTTCGCCGGAATGGACGCAAAAATTACAAAAACGAGCAGCGAAGACGCCGGAAAAAGCTTGCACAGGCGACTGGTTTTGAGAGAGAAAAGAGAGAGAGAGAGAGAGAGAGAGAGATAGCAAAAATTGAAAATGGGAGAAAAAGGGAAAAGGCGGCAATAAAAAGCTAAACCCCACGCTGACGTGTCAGTTTCCTATTTGGGCACACACCCCCATAGTCATTATTACTTGTCACGCGTGTGCATTTCCCGCAAAACCCAATTATTATGGTGCAGATATCGAAGAGCCATTAGAAGACCAACCACACCACCTCGACCTCTACATCGTCGTACGACCGCATCAAGTCATAAGAATTAAGAGGAACTCTCATATCAACCCAACCGATCGAACGACACACAAATCCATATGTCGTGCGACGAAATGGCAGTACAAACCCCTTGATTTCCTTTTGAAATACAAGGCGTTTGGGGGTAAACTGTAGTAGCCAAAATATGTCAGGCCCAAAACGTAAGCGAGGATCCAACCTAGAGGCCCAAAGTAGAAAGACATTTATGTAGTACGACACAGACTCAGTGTAAGACCTTCATGTAGTACGACACAGACTCAGTGTAAGACCTTTATGTAGTACGACACAGGCTCAGTGTAAGACCTGCATGTAGTACGACACAGGCTCAGTATAAGACCTTCATGTAGTACGACATGGACTCGATGCCCCACACAACAAGGGAAATAACTATATCCACGCTTGGAAGATCTTCTACGTCGCACGACATACTCATCTCAGGTCGACGTCCAATCAGCTTATCATACGACATACAATCGCGATTGTGCCAATTGACAAACCCACATGTCGTATGACATAGAATCTCTTTTAGTTCTATGGGAGACCAAATCATGATCTACTTTAAAGCCGGTCCTACAAAACCATAATTACAATCTATAACGGCCAGATCAAAAGGAGAATCCAGATACTTCTTTGGTGGAGGACAGCAAGGAGGGGTAATGATGAAATCCCTCAATGGGCAGAAGCATCATTCCCCTATAAATAAAGGATGAACCTCCCAAAGAAAGGGGGAGGAGAAACTGTGATCCCAAAGCTATCAATACTAAAACCACACCCTCCGGCCATTGTTCATCTTCTCCGATAACCTTCCGATTGCACCCCGATCAGTTGATCTTACATCTCCTTCAACTAAGGAGACCTCAATCGCCAATATCACATGAAGTATTACTCACTCATCTCCATTTACGAGCATTACACATTTATTAGCATTCGCTAACTTGACCGTCGGAGTGACTTTGGCCGACACCACCCCTGGTGTCCCAAACATTCAACTAAGAATGTTTTTTTAACTTTTTCAATATAGACCCTATGTGACACTCAATTTTCTCCAGATGCATAATAGCATTAGAGATGCTCTAAGTTTTTTTAAACTAAATTATAAAATTATAAATATTTTTTCTAAAACATTTTCACGTAAATTTCAAATTAAAGAGTTATTTTTTAAAAAATTTATATAAATTTTTTTAATTTCCCATTTTAATTTATTTTTATGAAATTATTGAATCTTAATTATATCTTTTTACTCAAAGTATTTACGTTGTTATTTATTTTTATTAAAAGGATATTATATAAAAAAAATTAATTACAATCATAAATAAATTTGTTTTATTAATGTTAGATAAAAGATGTTATCATGTCATTGATTATCATTATTTAGAATGACAATGATAAATATTGAATGGAAAATTAAACTTGGCAATCTACCATGACCCATGTTGGCCCATAGTACTATAGATGATAACCGCAGAGGAGGTTCATTTAATATGCAAAAACTCGAGTAGAGCATAGTTGGATTTTTTTTTTTTTTGGGCCAAACACTTAATGATACATTTAATGTATCTCGTTTAGTTATTTTATTTAATTTTTAAACTTTTTAAATTATTAAAATACTTAAATAACTTTTAAAATCACTTAATTAAAATAGTGAAAATTTTCCACTTTCCACTTAACAAAAAAATATTGTTATATATCAATGCACGGAAGGTGTGATATATAATAAATAATTATACATATATTATTAAAATTATATATATATATATATATATATATATATATATATATATATATATATATATATATATTAGTCACATATCATATATTTAATGGTTTGATATACTACTTCTTAGTGCACCTGTAAGGGAATTTAGTAAAATTGCCCAAACAGTAATCAATAATTGCAAAACTACCCAGGGTCCACTAATTTTTGCAACCGCTATCCAAAGACTTTGTTTGGACAAATTTGCCCTTACTTTCACATTTGACCCAGACTCCACATTTTCACTTTACAGTTTTTGCTTGCTTGTTTTTACTGCTGTTCATCTCAACTGCTGTTCATCGCCTGTTCGTCTTCTGCATTTGTGTTCTTTGCTGCTGTTTGTCTTCTTCGTTTCATTTGTGTTTGCAGGTTCAGGGAGTCGCGTTATTCTTCGAGCACAGCAAGGAAATCGTCTTCTTCTGTTCTTGTTCAAAGTAAGGAAAAATTTCTTCTTGTGATTATTTTTTTACAAATTTGTGTTTTGGGCATCGGGCCACGTCTGGCCGATGATTTTGTTTCATCAGGTCACTGTGTCTAAGTGGTCCGATGAAACAAAACCATCGGCCAGCTGAGACCCGATGATTTGTTCATCGGGTCACAGCAACGAAATCGTCTCCTTCTTCCGTGGTAACATTCCACACCGATTGAAATCGTCTCTTCCTTCTGATTTTTTGTCTAGAGGTTTGTGTTTTGAGCATCGGGCCACGGGTGGCCGATGGTTTTGCTTCGTCGGGCCAGTACCTCAGTGGCCCGACGAAAGTAAACCATCGGCCAGCTGAGACCCGATGAGTTTTTCATCGGGTCTTCACTGGCCGATGGTTTTGTTTCGTAGGACACAGTGGCCCGACGAAAGTAAACCATCGGCCAGCTGAGACCCGATGAGTTTTTCATCGGGTCTTCGCTGGCCGATGGTTTACATTCATCGGGCCACTGTGTCCTACGAAACAAAACCATCGGCCAGCAAAGACCCGATGAAAAACTCATCGGGTCTCAACTGGCCGATGGTTTACTTTCGTCGGGCCACTGTGTCCTACGAAACAAAACCATCGGCCAGCGAAGACCCGATGAAAAATTCATCGGGTCTCAGCTGGCCGATGGTTTACTTTCGTCGGGCCACTGTGGCCCGATGAAACAAAACTGTCGGGTCGCGGTGGCCCGATGACATTTAATCATCCGGCCACGGCTGGACGACGTTTTTGTTTCATCAGGCCGATCAGACAAAACCATCGTCCAGCCGTGGCCCGATGATTAAATGTTATCGGGCCACCGCGACCCGACGATTTTGTTTCATCGGGCCACTATGGCCCGACGAAAGTAAAACATTGGGTCGCGGTGGCCCGATGACATTTAATCATCGGGCCACGACTGGCCGACGGTTTTCTTTCATCAGGCCGATCAGAATAAACCATCGGCCAGCCTGCAAGCATCACCATGAAACAAAACCAGATGAAATCAAAGCATCGGCCCACTGCGACCCGATGAAATTAAATCATCGGGCCGACATGATTTGATGAAATAAAATTTATATTTGTATTGTTTAGTATGTTGATGAATTCGAATTTTTTTTTTATGCAGGCTAATATTCAATGGCAAGTGAGAAGTTGGTTGAGACAATGAAAATTAAGGAAAAAAATTTTTCCATGCCAAGATGACAACGTATTCTGAATGGGGTTGCATCGGGCTGCTGAAGAGTAAACTCACGGAACGTCAATAACAACAAATAAGATCAACGTGCTTTGGGCATTTCTTAGATGTTAATGAAATGTGCTTCACGGGTCAATTTTGTCATCACATCTTGTTGCGGGAGTGCCATGTGGACAATGCTGAAAACGAAATGTGGTTTTTGATTGGCGAGAATAGAATACGGTTCAGTGCAAACGAGTTTTGCCTCGTCAGCGGTCTACGTTTTGGGGATACAGTCGTCCCTACTGTACATGAAGATGAGATGTGTAGAATTTGGCAGAAATATTTTAAGGGAGCCAAAAAGGTGACTGGAACAAAATTGCAAACTTTGTTCGAACGTATGGAGGAAGAACATGATGCTGATGATGACATGATTAAAGTAGCTTTGTTGCTGATCTTGGAGATGACATTGCTTGGAAAGGACCTGAGGACTAAGGTCGAATATTGGGCAATGAAGTTGGTTGATAACTTAGAAGAATTCAATCGGTTCCCATGAGGTTCATTTGTCTATTCAAGGACATTCAACTCTTTATCGACCTGTTGCAAAGGTTGAGATCAGAAGTTTATGGAGAATGCTAAAAAGGATCCGAGCCATACAACAGAGAAGATCAACCTTTATGGATTTGTCTATACTTTTCAGGTAATTTTAAGTGTTTAACTTTTTTTACTCTTAACCTCTTTAAAACTCTTATTGAAACATGGTTTTGTTTTATTTGGTAGGTGTGGGCAATTGAAGCGATTCCGCTGTACTCAATCAAGAAGTATGCTACCAGGGTGTCTCGTATAGCCCTTCGTATTCTGAACTGGGAAGTGAAAACGAGTCCTGGATATGAGGCTTTGAGAAATGACATTTTCAGTAGGCGAAAGGTATGAACTACATTGAAAGACTTCTGTTAGGTATATAAATTGTTATTATAACACTATGTGGGCTGTTTTTTTTTTTTTTTTTGGGTTAGATTTCAACGTTTCAAACTTCGAAACCAACAGAGGAAGAACTGAAGTTGTCCTATTTCATGGGGTTGAATACGGGTGCCATCTCAAATGATCCGTCTGCCCTATATATAGAGATGGGTGATCAGGAAGATGACGAGTACCGTCATGACACTCATAGTGATGATGTTGCTGAAGAAAAGCAACCACAACTGAAATATAAGCAAGCTGAAATACAAGAAGAGCGGCCTATTGGACGGAGGCCATCGGTATGTTGCCAATATTGTCCCTTAATTGTATTGTTCATTATATATTATGTAAATGTTAATTTAACTTTTTCTTGGACATTATGCTAGGACTCAGAAGATTTGAATAGAAAATTGGATGGCCTCCACACAGAAGTAGCCTGTCTAAAGACTTCTATGACCGCACTGAATGATAAAGTTGACAAAGGGTTTGCAACCCTACAAACAGAACTTGATGAGATGCGGAAAGGAGTTGAGAAATTGATTGAAGTTGTCTGCAAGACAGGAGGTAGTGATGAAAAATTTGCAGCTGGAACTGAGGTGCCACAGGTAATTTATTTTTTATTTAATCACGTCGACATTTGTCATTTCCTTTTTGACATTGTATTAACCGTATACTGTTCTATTAACTGCATCAGAGTGACGACATCTTTGATACAACCTACAATGTGGATGAGGAAAAAAATCTCAGAAATGATGAAGCAAAGGAGGAGGGTCTTGAACCCGATCAATGCATGCAGCTTACTATTTACCGTCCTCCCTCACCCTTGGCGCATATCGCGAGTGCCACAGGTAATCAGAGTGTCGAAGCTCTTGAAAAAAAAGCATTCGGCGTAAGATATGGTATGAGGAAAAAAAAGCGTTTTGCATTCGTATGTAGCCCGTACATTGACCCGACTAGGCCAAAGAAGCAAAAGACACGGTCTTCCCATCCAATTAAGTTCGAGCCGTTAAAACCGGTTCATAAGGAAGTAAAGTCGGAGTACGAGACTTTAAAAAAAAATAGGAAAGCTAGGTAAGCATACATAATTTAAGTGCATAACCTATTTTCAGACTTCTTTTTTTGGTGTGATGTTTTAATCTATATTCCTTTGAATATTATACCGTATATGCAGGTGCTACGTTGGGGTACCACTGGATGCGACCCCTGAATTTTTCAAGACGTTTGAGAGTGCGACCGACTGGTTGGACAGCTTGATTAGTAAATAACAGAAATTATTTTGTTACTTTCATGCTAATGTCATTAACTTGCATTGTTCCTTATGATGAGTTTTCAATGGCAATTTTTTTTCCATGATCTAACCACAAAACAGCACCTTGAGGCTTATTTGTCAGTACTACGGAGGCGCCAGCTTTCGCATCCGACCATTTATTCCCAAAATTACAACTTGATTGACCCAACATTCTTTGTAAGTTGTAATTGAAATATAAATTATTTAATAAACTTTCCATGACTTAATTATAAAGAACATACTGATATTTTAAATTTTTGCAGACAACCCTTCAACACATGTGGAAAAAACTTCCGAAGAACAATGATGGAACCATACCGCAGGAGGCATACGATCCCCTTACCTTTCCTTGGGAGGATTTTTACCTTGGATATATTCGCGGAGAACGACCCGAAGGGTCTCGTCCATGGTGGGAGATCGATAATGTAAGTGTAATCATGCATCTATTTTACAATACAATATCTTTATAAGTTAAATACTAATTATGTGTTCAATGTAGTTATTGATGCCTGTGAATGTGGATGGTTATCATTGGGTGTTGGCGGCTGTCAATCTTGTTGAAAGAAAAGTACGGATCTATGATTCTTTATGTAAGGAAACTGATCCGTCTTTTCGGGAGCAATATGTCGCCCTGCTAGCACTTCTTCTGCCGTCCCTTATGTATCAAGGAGGCTATTTTGAACACAAGGGGAGACAAGTACAGGTCACTCCATTTACATGCAAAAGACTAGGTCCCGATACTGTTCGACAACAACGGGGGGCGTAAGTGAAATTGAACTCAATATTTTTAAATTGATTGTTATTATAATTGATTCAATAATTGACAGTGCTATTATATTGAAATTATTGCAGTGGTCACTGTGGTGCATTTACCCTTGTGTTTGCTGAATACATTGTTGCACACAGACAGAAGTTTGATTTCAATGCAAAGCAAATCGAAGCCCTGAGGAAGAAAATGTCCATCGACATATTTGCAAACTCTGCAAGGCTAGAAGATTCAGATGAAGAATGACCTGTACATTTTTTAAAATTTTCATTTATGTGAATATTATTGGTTTTTGGGAATGATTGTAAATTTTGGTTATTGGAATATTATTGGTTATTGGGAAATTATTGGTTGTAGGTATATCATTGGTTATTGGAAATTATTGTACAATTTTTCTTTGATTTTGTAAACGTTAATTTTTACGCTTTGATAAAATGATTGGAAAAATCGCATCGACCGGAAGGATGCGCAAATGATTGAACATTGTGCTATGAAGTGTATACACGTTGAGGTAAATGCATTGATTTTGTAAATTAGGTTTTGGGTTGTTAGAAAAACAGAGGAAACTCTGGCAAAAATTTCATAAGTTATTTGATTACAAACTCTTCAAAAAACCAAAATAAAACTGTTAATTGCATACAACAAAACAGCTAACTAAAACATATCTTGCATATCCTTATCACCCGGATGGTTCCGCTACTTTAGGATTCTTGCATGTTTGGCTGTTGTGCCCGTGGCGCCAACAATTTCTACACCTTCTGCGTACAACCTCTTCTCCAATCGAAGGTATACGTTGTTTCTTTGGTCGACCTGGTGGCCGTCGGGCAACTGGTGGAAGAACAATTGTATTTGCAACGTCCGCTGGGACCAACCAGTCACCTTGATGGCCTACAGGATGAATCTCACCACTGTATGCTGAAAGCAGATAAGCAGTCGAGTAGTAGGGTGAGGTGAATGTTGTGTAATGCAATCCTCTATATTTTATGGCAGCTAAAGCATGTGCACATGGAATCTGATCAAGATCGAATTCCCTACAACTGCATGTACGGTTTTCTAAATCAACAATGCCATTCTGTTTTCCATCGTGCACCTCAAACTGGTACAATGCAATTGGGGACACCTTCATATGTTGCGCAGATTCATCACTAACCCCAATAAGTGCCTCAACCCTTTCTGTCAACTGCGTATCGTAAGAAGCAGCCACTGTACGCCGATCATGAAACCAACGTTGCATCATATCTCGAATACGGTCAATCATAGCAACAATGGGTAACTCTCGAAAATCTTTCACTGCATTATTCATCGACTCAGCAATATTAGTAGTCATAATGTTGTACCTTTTTCTCGGACAAAATGCTCGGGACCACCTCTCTTCTCCAGCATCAACGACATACTGATGAGCTCCAACACTAATGCTGGACAACTGTAGCATGTAAAATGAGTGATCATTAACTCTGTAGGCCTTGGCTGCCTTCCGAAATGGTATGGAAAGATCTTTGTTCTTATAAATGGAAATCATATTTCGTTCTAAATGCATGAAACAAGCACCGTGGTATGCATTTGGAAAAACCGTTGCAATAGCTTTGACAATACTGTTTTTCCTATCAGATACAAAAACAAGATCTTCAACATCTCCAATGGTATCATGCAGACGAGATAGAAACCAACTCCATGAAGCATCATTCTCGGAATCCGCAACACCAAATGCCAAAGGAAATATTTGGTCGTTCCCGTCCTGACATACAGCGACAAACAAAATGCCCCCATATGAACCCTTCATAAACGTGGCATCAATTGCAATAACCGGTCTAATGGCAGCATTAAAACCATCTATGCACGCTTTAATGGAGAAGAACACATACATGAACCTATTTTCATCATCAGTCTTAATGTTCGTGATCGTCCCTGGGTTTGTTTCCTCTAACATGTGACAATAATAAGGTTACATACTGAAAGAAACTTCAAATGATCCGTGTACCTCCTCCATAGCAATATGTTTAGCCCGATATCCTTTGTGGTAATTTACTGTAATGCCCAATTCATTTTGGATATCTCTTATGATTTGCTTTGGTCTGTAGATACGACCATCACGAAATTTCTCCTTGATATGTTCGCCAATAAACTGTGCACTAGCCTTTCTATTCCATGAAAACCTTTTCTCCATTGAGCAACTGTGTTTGTCGTCAAATCTGGTAATCCGAAAAAAATCAGTGTTTGTAACCTTGAATGCATGTAGCCGCCATTTGCATTCTCCAACAGCACAACGTACCTCAAAACGTGAAGTATCGGACTTCCACACTTTCAAATTGAAACGATTTGCAGTAGCGTACCTTTTTAGTTGGGAGTGCAACTCTTTCTTACTGTCAAAGACTTCCCCATTTGCAATCATAATCGGCATAGCTCTCGAAGCTACTTCAACATCATTAATTGAACACATTACAGACGTGGCTCGCACCAACCCTTCATTACTGTTTCCAGCACCCTGAACATCTTCGGACTTCTCATTATCTCTGGCTTCGTTACTGAAATCATCAACAACTTTAAATTCTTCTTCAACCGTAGCATCATTTAAATTTGGTGTGTAGCCTTCCCGAATGTAGTTACTTCCCTTCGATGAAGGAAACTGAAGATTGATGGGATGATGTTGTTGATTAGATGACTCTGGAAAACATTGCTGCTGCAATTGTCGGTCACTCTGGCCAATCTCAGACACGGTTATACAAACTAAAGGGTCAACATTCTTTTGACGTAATAATATTACAACATCATCATCATCACTTATCTCAACAGGCATGCTTGGGCGGATGGTATGAGCAACCGTCTTTATAATGACTCGGAAGCAGTTTCTGTCAATCCCAGTGACGGCATACACTTTATCTAATAGTTGAGCATAAGTTGCTTCTCTTGGAAATAACACCCATTTTGATCTCTTGCCATCATACCAATAAACCCCTTGTTCACATACCCAATGTCCATCCCAGTTGATTATCAACTGCACATCATCCATGCTCCTTCCTGCATTCAAATAAAAAATGTTAATAAAACATTGATTCAATTAAAGTATCAAAACTCCCGGCCTGGCATGAACAAAAATCATCGGGCCAAGGCCATCGGGGCAAGGCCATCGGGCCGACATGATAAAACCATCGGGCCAAGGCCATCGGGCCGCCATGATAAAATCATCGGGCCAAGGCCATCGGGCCACCATGTGAAAATACACTATGAAACAAAACCATCGGGCCGACATGATACAACCATCGGGCCAAGGCCATCGGGCAGCCATGTGAAAATACATGATGAAAGAAAACCATCGGGCCAAGGCCATCGGGCCGCCTATGTGAAAATACACGATGAAACAAAACCATCGGGCCGACATGATAAAACCATCGGGCCAAGGCCATCGGGCCGCCATGTGAAAATACATGATGAAAGAAAACCATCGGGCCAAGGCCATCGGGCCGCCATATGAAAATACATTATGAAAGAAAACCATCGGGCCGCCATGTGAAAATACATGATGGAACAAAACCATCGGGCCAAGGCCATCGGGCCGCCATGTGAAAATACACGATGGAACAAAACCATCGGGCCGCCATGTGAAAATACACGATGAAACAAAACCATCGGGCCGCCATGTGAAAATACATGATGAAAGAAAACCATCGGGCCAAGGCCATCGGGCCGCCATATGAAAATACATTATGAAAGAAAACCATCGGGCCAAGGCCATCGGGCCGCCATGTGAAAATACACGATGGAACAAAACCATCGGGCCGACATGATAAAACCATCGGGCCAAAGCCATCGGGCCGCCATGTGAAAATAGATGATGAAAGAAAACCATCGGGCCGCCATATGAAAATACATTATGAAAGAAAACCATCGGGGCAAGGCCATCGGGCCGCCATGTGAAAATACACGATGAAACAAAACCATCGGGCCAAGGCCATCGGGCCGACATGATAAAACCATCGGGCCGCCATGTGAAAATACATGATGAAACAAAACCATCGGGGCAAGGCCATCGAGCCAAAAACAATGAAAAAACATGAAGAAAAACCATTGGGCCAAAACCATCGGGTCGGCATGATGAAAAAAAATTTTTTATAAAAATTCCTTCTTCATTTTTTTGATGGAGGATTAACAAATGTGAAATGCCTACAACTGATTCAAAACCCATAAAGGTCTGCATTGACTAAAAAAAAATAGTTTAACACTAACCTTGGAATTTTTGATGGAGAAGAAGACTTTGTGAGATGGATCGATGGTTTATTTGCAATAAATAACTTGAGAATTTCTTGGCTTAGGTTGGGTAAGAGATTTATGGAGAAGAGAAGAGAGGAAAAATAAGAAAATGTGAAGAAGAGAAGAGAAGAAGCGACGACGAGAGAACCGGCTGAGGTGAAGAAAGTTGTCTACATGAAGAAGAAGAAGAAGACAGTGCAGTGGTCAAATGTAAAAGTAAGGGCAATTTTGTCCAAAAAATGGCTTTGGGTAGATGTTGCAAAAATTAGTGGAGCTTGGGTAGTGTTGCAACTGTTTACTACTATTTCGGCAATTTTGCTAAAATCCCCACCTGTAATGTTGATTAGGACATACAACAGTAATTGATTCAAATTAATACATTAGAAGTAATGTATTTGATCTTTCCATGATTCCATCACCTTTTATCTGGTATAGAAAACGTTTGCTCTAAATTCAACATAAATTTTTTTAACTTTCCAAACAATATGGGTTAAATACGAACATAATATAAGTTTTGGTTCTTAAATTTTGTAAAAAATAATGTTAAAAAATACAAACTTTATATCTTAATTGAATTGAGTGACAATTATATACTGGTAGTAATACAATAATTTATAATAGCATCTCGCTTACTGTCCACATGTTAGTGAATTGATACGAGACACATTAATATACAAAATTTGAGATGAACAACTCTTTCAAAGGGTGGTTTGTATCCAATTTAAAGATATACAATAAGATTTCAATAAATTTTTAGAGAGGATTTGATTTTAATTAATTGAAATTAACAAATTAATCCTAAGTTTTTTTACTTCAACTATTATTATAAATTTTATCTATTTCTAATAATTTTTTTTTGAAAGGATATTTCTAATATTTTTTTACATTTAGGAATGTGTATTCAATTTAGATTTTCAAAAACTTTAAAAGATTTTTATGGAATTAAAAAATCTGGGTGTATTCAGCAAAGACTTTTGAAGAGTCTATAAAAGTTATGGTGTATTCAATATAGACTTTTATAGATTTAAAAAAAGTAAATAAAAGTCAGGGTATTCAATTTAGACTTTTAACGAGTCTACAAAAATCATGAGGTATTCAATCTGGACTTTTAACGAGTTTACAAAAGTATTCAATTTAGAATTTTAACAACTTTAAAAAAGTTTATAAAAGTCATGAGGTATTCAATCTAAACTTTTTAAGAGCCTACGAAAGTCACGGCATTCAAAATATTAATGACTTTCATAAACTTTTAAAAATACTAGACTTTTGTAGGCAATTCTTTACAAAAATACTCAAAATTTATCTCTCACTTCTCTGAAAGACTTTTGAAAACTTTCTAATAAATAATTATTGACAACTTTTATTATAACTTATTATTGAACATATTATTCGAAAAGAATAATTTTAAAAAAAAATTGTAATCATCCTACGGACGAAAAAATAATTTAAAAATTAAATATTTATGGCAAGATAGAAAAAAGATTGCTTTAAGTAAATATATATATGGAATTATTATTTCTAAATATATACTATTATTTTTTTCGTCATTTAAGACTTTAAAGTAAATTTTAAGTATTTTGTTAGCACTTAACAAAACTATAAAAATGAATTTCATTCAAGATTAAAAAATAAATTAAAAATATATATTTTTTAAAATCTAAAATGCATTAGTAATAGACGGGTGAAAAATTAAGTCAAACATTATATATAATCATTCGCCCTATAAACAAGTTAAATAATTTAATTATTGTAACATCTCCCGACCCGACCCGGCTGGACCGACCCAGGGAGCGCTACTCGGACTTTCAAAACTTTCCAAATTCATTTTAATAAACCGAAAACCGTTGTGAGCCCATCGATAGATTTTCAAACCATTGAAAAACCATATAATTTATAAATTTTAAAACCATTTTCGAGTGAGCCCAATACATAAACTTTTTACAAAATTTCGGCAGAGTTCCGTTTGTTTTTCGGATTTTCCAAAACCTATTTTTCACAACTCAATTCAATTACAAAAATCATATCAACACTTCAATATCATTTTCAAACAATTGCGCACTCTGCCGTTTAGTGCGACTTTTCAACACAGTTTATAAAATAAAACGATTCAGCATTTAATATTTACAAACATAATAATAATAAAAGACAGAAATCGAAAAATAATTAATTATAGGACATAATTACAAAACATATTTACAGACTCTCTGTATATACATGCTTACAAACTATATATATATACAACAATAAAACTACCCAACTGTAGTAACTCTGAGACTCTGTCAGCAACTCTCTCTCTCTTCAGTCTCTGGCCTCTTCAGTATCCTTGGTACCTACGCGTTAGAAACAAAACTAACGCGCTAAGCATATAGCTTAGTGGCTGTACACTAATCTCAAATATGAAAATCATAAATAACTTTTATTAAGAAACAAATTACAATATATCTCTTTTCGATGCTAATCATTTACAAATCCATTTAACTTCAGAATCAAAGTATAAAACAGTTTTAATCACTTTAATTTCAACAATAAGATCAACATATAAAATAGATCAATAAAGTTAATCAATTCATTTCTCAATTCACTTCAAATCTGGCCCGCTAGAATACTCAACATACTAGGACTGGAATATGGGTCAAACTCCCACCCTAGGACGAATCCTAAGAGTGGTACGTATCTCCCTACTCTAGGACCGAGGGTACGGAACCTAGAGAGGTACATAACTCCCTATCCCAGGAACGAATCCTTAGGAAGGTACGTGTCTCCCAACCCTCAGGACGAATCCGTGAGGAGGTACGTGTCTTCCTGCCCCTGGACGAATCCATGAGGAGGTACATAATAATCATCAATATCATATCAATATCGGTGCAGTACTGCTCACTGAACCCAGCTGGTATACCAACCTCCTATATCCATTTCTATGTCTAAGTATCCTAGGGCCGTTACGATAAACTATTTTCAAATATTCACTAGATTTACAATCAACGGAAACAGTCGAGTTCGATAACATAACTTTTTCATGGGAAAATCAACATCATTTATATAATAATCGAAAACAAGCAATTTCAGCGAAATCGTAATAATCAAAACTCAGTCAACAATAAATCATTTCAACGAAATATTATAAATGCATAAAAATGGAAAATCATCAAAATAATTGCAGATTCAAACTAAAAATACTTAATGCTTTTTGTAAAAAGTTCGAAAACGGAGGTACACCTACCTGGATACCATTTCCTTTCGACAAATCGCGTTTCCACGATTTTCTTTTCCTTTTCCTTTCCCTTTTCTCTTTCTCCTACACTTCTTTTTCTCTTTCCTTCCTCTTTTTTTCTTCCTCTTCCTCTTCTTCTTCTTTCCCTTTCTTCTTTCTTCTTATTTCTCTTCTTTCTCTCTTCTTCTTTCTTTTCTTTCTCGCTCTCTGCCTCTCTCTTTCTTGCCTCTGTGTTTTCTGGCTTCTGCGAGAAGCTACTTTTTTTTTATATTTTTCGGTCGTCGCGACCGTCGTCGCGACCTGTGGTCGCGCCACTAGGTCGCGGTACTCACTGGAGCGTTTGCAACTCCTTCATCGCGAGCACACCTCGCGGTATCATGGTTGCGCTGGTGGTCGCGTTGCTTACTGCCAGAATTTGACATTTTCATCGCGAGCAGTTCATCGCGACCTGTGGTCGCGGTGACTGGTCGCGATGCTCACTGCCAAAAATCACATTTTCCACCGCGAGCAGGCTATCGCGACCTGTGGTCGCGATGACCAGGTCGCGATACTCCCTACCTCAATTTTTCAATCTTCAAGCATCGGTTTCGACCGTTCAATCTGGTCCACCTGGAAATCATAAAATTAAACATACTTTTAATTATATTTATAACCCCTCCAATCACAAAATTTATTTTCACATATATAAAATTAATTTTTCGAAATCCGGGATGTTACAATTATATTATGATACATATAAAATTTAAATGAATAGATATAATGTATTTATTTATTTTTTCGTCTTTTCATGTTTAGATGTTACTTTATTGATAATAATGAAAATTAGTGATTTTTTTTTATTTAAAAACATCAAGTATATAATGAATAATAAATGTTTAAAAAAAACTTGGTATTTTGGTTATCTATTTGACTCTATTTTTTTTTCTGTATCATATTTATATGGTCAAATTCCTAACAATACCCATAAATAATTGTTGTTAAATAAAAATTGAAAGGGCTGTTAAAGTTAATTACTAGTTTATTTGTAATTTTAAAAATTAATGAAAGTCTACAAAAGTACTTATGAGTTGTGACTAGTTATGGCCCCGGTTCGAACCTAACAGGCGGTTTTGAACCGGAACCCAAGGTTCCGGTTCAAAACCGGTTCCGGAATCGGGCACCGGAACCGGAACAGCCGGTCCCGGTTCCGGTTTGATCCAAAAAAAATCGGAACCGCTGGTTAGGAACCGGCATTTCTGGTTCGGTTCCGGTTTTTTTTTTCTTTTTTTTTTTAAAAAAAATATTAAAATTTTTTAAAATTTTTTGGGCAGTTTATGGCCAACGGCCTTGTGCTGCCAGCTGGCAGCAATGTGAACGTTGAGAGAGGCAGGGAGCCGTTGTTCAACGGCTCCTTCCTGGAAAATTACCAAAAAGCCCCTGGAAAATTACAATTTAACCCCCTAAATTTTTAAAAATATTAATTTTTCACCAATCCAAAAAACTATATAAACCCCATCAATTCTCCAATTCATTCACACAAATTCTCTTATTCTCTCAATATTTCTCTCATCTCTAATTCTCTCAATATTTCTCTAATTCTCTCATTCTCTCAATTTTGCTATTATTTTTCACTACTGCAATTGTTTTCATTATTTGTTTAAACACTTTATTTTATAAATTTATAATTGCATCACCCTCAAGATCATCTATTTCTGGAGGTCGAAAATCTATTTCCGAAGGCCGAAGGTCCGTTTCCAACAGAAACGCTGAGCAAAATGAGCAGGTACCAGATTTAAATGTTCAAGAAGTGCAAAGTCTCCCTTTCCCAGAATACAACAACGATCGAAATTTTGCTGAATACCTGTAAGAAAGAGAATTTGAGGAGGTAATTTTTGGTAATGAAACTCCTTTTAATTTTAATCATGATTGTTCTCATCCCTCTTTTGGCGGTGGTCCTTCCTCTGCTCCAACCCTCCCAATCCCAAGTGAAACCGTACAAATGCCGCAGGCGCAGCCAGATTTGTCAAAGTACAAAACTGAACTTTTTAAAGTTCATATGAAGAGGGTGGAGAAGGATGGGTTAGTTATAGTGGTTTGCAACTATTGTTCCAAAGATTTTAAATGGAACAAATCCGGAGGGTACGGGACGTTTGGAAGCATATCAACAGCAAGCATCCAGCCGAAGCTCACCATCAGCGAGGACAACACCAAATTTCAAGGTACACATCCCCTAGCCATCCTTTATTTAAATATCTTGATCAAAATAATAGGGACCAATTAGCAAGAATGGTAGCGACCGAACATCTCCCATTTCGTTTTGGGGAAAAAACTGATTTTTTAAAATATTGTCATAATGCTTTAAATCCCGCTGCATGTAGAGTACCTAGGACTACATTAAAACGTACTAAATGTGATATTTATAAAAAAGAAAAAAAAAGTTTTAGTAAAATATTTTCAAAATTAACCGGGTCGTGTGTCTGTTTGTGCCGATATCTGGAGTGATCATTGGCAAAAACATTCATACTTAGGACTCACTTGCCATTTCGTTGACCAATCATGGGATTTGCAAAAACAAATATTGGCATTTAGAGTTTTTGATGACACCCATACTGCTGACAATATTTATAAATTAATGAAAATTATTTTTGAAGAATATTGTATTGAGAGTAAAATTTTTGCAATTGGTTTTGATAATGCTGCAAATAATACTGCCGCCGTTCCACAATTAATTCAATTGTGTCAACCCTATTTTGGCGGCCGATTTTTTCATCAAAGATGTGTATGCCATGTTTTAAATATATGTGTACAACATGGCTTGCAAACACTACATGAGTGGATTACACCAATTAGGGATGCTCTATACTATTTGTGAAAACATCCTAGCACTATGAAACAATGGGCTAGGTATTGTAAAGCTAACGGGAAACATCCAATTAGGTTTTCCCGTGATGTTCCAATTCGTTGGAACTCCACATATAAGTTGCTTTGTGAAAGCTACGAGTATAGAGAATTATTAGTTAGATTTATGCAGTATAATGTTAATACCATTAATTTATATGAACATCATTGGGATGTTTGTACAAAAATTTGCATGTTTTAAAAGTTTTTCATGATGCAACACATTCTTTATCCAGTATATATTATCCAACTGCACATTTATTTTTATTTGAAGCCCTTAATATTGTAGGTGCACTTAATGAATGTGCATATATAAATGAATTAGTTCAGTGTGTTTATGCAATGCGAGAAAGATGGATAAACTATTATAGGGACATTCCTGTAATTTATACTGTTGCATCAGTTTTTGACCCTAGGAATAAATTTAATAGTTTATATGAATTTTTTACACTTTATTACCAATCTTTAGGGATAATGGACATAGATGTTAGTGGTTTATATAATAATGTTAGGAATTTATTTTATTCAATGTATGACGAATATCGTTCTGTTTACGGTCCCTCGCTGAACATTATTGTTCAACAACCGGAACCAAGCGGAAGCGGTAGTACTAGTCATTTATGCTTTCCCTCCACATTAAGGAAATTAGGGGCAAGCGTGTTTACCAAAAAAGCAAGGACGTCGGGGAGTTCGTCTTCATCAACCTATGTTTCAGAGGTTGATGTTTACATAAACACCTCCTTTGAGTTTTTGGACACCCCAGACTTTAACGTCCTACAGTGGTGGAGGGAGCACGAAACTAACTTTGCAATTTTGGCCATCATTGCCAAACAAATTTTTGGAAACCCCTATCTCGACCGTCGCCATCGAACAGGAATTTAGTGCAGGTGGCAATATTCTGGACGAGATACGAGCATTGCTCAGTCCTGACTCAATACAGATCCAGGTCTGTGTTGACGACTGGACCAAGGCCACATACCGGCAGCAGGAATTGGATCTGGTGTCCGACGACAATGACTTCTTCGACACCAACGAGGATACAACGGCAACCGAAGGAATAAGCGACGATTGATCACATTCGAAACATAACAGGTAAAAGAACTACGCAGGCTTTGATTCCTCTTAGAGGATACGTAGGCAGCTTAATTGAGGTAAAATTAAGTGCAAGCCATAATTTTTTATTTATTTATTTAATTTTATAGTTTTATGATATTATCAAAATTTTATTTCAATTTTATCGTTATTTTTTTAAAATCGAGTACCCAGTTTATTTATAAATATTATTATCGTTATTTATATATTTAATTTTTTTATTAATTAATTTTTTAATTTTTTAATTTTTAATTTTTTTTATTGTTTGCCGGTTCCAGCCGGTTTGGAACCGGCGATTCAACCGCCGGTTCCAAAAAAACCGGGGAGGAACTGAACCTGGCGGTTCCCCCCGGTTTCAACCGGAACCGGGACCAAGACCTCCCCTGTCCCAGTTCCGGTTGAGGAAAAATTAGAACCGGAACCGCCAGTCCGGTTCCAATGGTCGTGCCTAGTTGTGACTCAGTTAGCAACACACACTGAGTATGTGAAAAAAAATCATAAATTCGATCCCCACTAAATACACTCGTTGGGAGAGCGCTCTCTCTCTCTCTCTCTCTCTCTCTCTCTCTCTCTCTCTCTCTCTCTCTCTCTCTCTCTCTCTCTCTCTCTCTCTCTCTCTCTCTCTCTCTCTCTCTCTCTCTCTCTCTCTCTCTCTCTCTCTCTCTCTCTCTCTCTCTCTCGTCCACATAATTTGATAAGATTTATTTATTTTAAACCTTGACATTTTTCTAATTGGATGAAAATCCTCCCCTAACCTACATTTTCTAACCTTTTACACATCTAAAGACATGTGGATTTAATGATTAGGATTTTATGCTTTTATTCTCTTTCTTTTTAAAAAACTTTTACACATCTGATGACACGTGGTACATAACCAATTTAATGGTTAGGATTTTGTGTAAAAGGTTAGAAAAAGTTTAGGTTAGAAGATGATCCTAATCCTTTCTAATTTTATTATTATCTCCAACAACATTGTCAAACAACCCTTACAAACATCTTTTTAATTTTTTTTAATTTTAGTAGTAGCAAATTAGATGGATATATGATGTTTTGTAATTATGTTACAATTGAAGTATTTAATACGTTTTCAGGTCAATCGAGGATTTGTATCTTTTATGAAATCAAAAAGTACACATGAATTTTATCTATTTCAATAGTAATTTCAATTCACATTATCATTTATAAAATTCGAAATTTGAAATATCATTAATGAAATTTATTAAATGACTTTTTTAAATTATTTTTAATATACTATAATGTAAATATGTAATATACAATAGTTGAAAATACATAAATATAAAAATTATTTGTTTTGATATTTATGGTTTAAAAAAAAGGAAACAACTTAACACTTATATTTAATTTTAATTATAAAAAAATTAATATTATTTAGTTTTCAATTTTTAGTATTAATTTGTGCTTTTGTTCCTTCCTTTTGTAACCAAAATTTCAATAAATACAGGCCCATCCCATCCATGATCCACCCAGAAAACCCAACATCATCATCAATAAATCAGGCCCTCCACACCTCTTAGAAACCA
Organism: Xanthoceras sorbifolium; assembly: GCA_003430845.1. Taxonomy (NCBI): domain Eukaryota; kingdom Viridiplantae; phylum Streptophyta; class Magnoliopsida; order Sapindales; family Sapindaceae; genus Xanthoceras; species Xanthoceras sorbifolium. The sequence continues at coordinate 29,223,337 of CM010617.1, forward strand.
ATCTAGAATATTTCTACATTGACCCATTCATTTTTTTTGGCTGTTTTTGTTGTTGTTCATAATATAACAAAAAATAAAAAGAAAATCCAATTGGAGTGGATCATGGTCCTTCAATCAATAATAGAAATTCCAAGTTCCATACGACCACCAAACCAACAACAAAAATTACGATTTATCTGATAGTTTTCTTGTAAATTTGATAGTTTTAAACATGCCAAAAGAATATGTCTACGTCGCTGCACTTCTTTTTCTTAGTTTTTGTTTTTGCCTTAAGAGGAGCATTAGTTATCAACTAATATGAATATCTCAAGTCTCTAACCACTACAAGTAGATAACATTTTTCTTTGGCTAAATCATGCACATAACTTTCCAAACCTAATGGTTGTTGAATTATTTAACTTTACATTGACTCTAAAAACAAACACTGATTCTGATATATATATATATATATATATATATATATATATATATATATATATATATATATATACACATTTAAATATATAATATATGTACTACTTTGGTAGGTGTACCTATATCAGATTTTGCTTCAACCAAGATTTCATTTCACATGTCTTTGAAAACCTTTTCTGATAAGAGTCTTGTACCCAATCATTTTATATATATATATATATATATATATATATATATATATATGATTCTTATTTTTGTTTTAAATTTAGAGTTATATAAAGTTTTCTAGAATCTAGACCACTTGAGGAGATGACAGAGACTAACAAAACAATCAGACATTATTAATATGGATGACAGAGACTAACAAAACAATCAGACATTATTAATATGGTGAAATTCGTTAACAGATCATCTTATTTTGCAGTTAAATGGTTAATTCTGGTGATGTGATATGTTAGTAGGAAAAGTGGTCGATTGTAAATCATCTTCTAAATAAAGCAGAAACAAGTCACTGTCACCAGCAAACTATCCAAATCCATAAATACAATTGTGATAAGCTAGTTAAAAAAAAAAAAAAAAAATTCTAGAAAACAAAATATTGTTGGAGAAGTTGATTTTGAGAAAATATTGGACGGACGGATTAAATATATATGAGTATGTCGTTTTAAAAGATATATCTACACATATTCAACCAATCATATATTATTTTTATGTACGTTATATCTTATCTCTTGAGTGAAGGGAGCATGATCAGGGCGACTCCACACAAATGTTGTTTATTAATTTTAGGTCGGCACTTCTTAAGGATGTGTTTCAAATTGTTTAAACCAAACAACATTAAGCCACATCATAGATTAAATTAATTAACGATTAATGATTAGGCAAATTGAGCAGCATTGGTCATATATCATTTCTTTTTATGAAAATCAAGTTACTATACCTAATTTGCAAACATATTCTCCTTGCTGCAAAAATACAAGTGAAGGTCAATTCCTCATGCAGTCTCTCTATACACACATAAATTATATGGAAAAGCATTCCATATATTCTACAAAACAATAAAAAACCAAAAAGCCATATAAGAAAAAGTAAAATCAACAGATATCACATATAATTCTACTTATCAATCAAATGAGACCGTCTAGGATCTGTAATATTGATACTCCAATGCTGATCAGGCAATCCTGCCTCTCTAGCTTTTTTCCTATCCCAATCCAACTCAATTTTCCTCCTCTCCGTCAACCCACAAAACTTCTGGAGCTTCTCATCCATGGAATCGTGAAGCTCCCACCACCTCCTGTGCGCCACGTCGCTTGCATATACACGTTGATCATCGATGTCCCAGTTACAGTCGTAGTCCCTGTAACACAACCAAGGCTTTAACCCCAGATAATGAATCGCATATAGTTCTGGTGGGTCTGCCCCGAAGAGATGGTTTTTAACACTGGCCTCTAAAGTAGTATTAGCCCAGAAATTCTTCAAATAGTTGACTCTTCTCGGCAGCCGATGCCACCACACGAAGACTTCATTGAGGAAACCTTGGTCGCCGCCATTGTAGGAGACTATTTCTTTACGTCGGTTCATTAATATCCGAAATGTACAGATGGATGGCTCGACGACCATGATCCCAGAATTGAATATCCACACATCATTACCTGTGGCTGACATTTGGGGGAAGTGGAAAAGGAGATCAATGTTTCGTAGAACAATTATGTCGGAGTCTATGAATATGATCTTTTCGTAGTCAGTGAGTTGCCACAATCTAAACTTGCTGTAGTTGTACTCGTTGTAGGTGTTCTTTTCGGCTTTCGGGTTTCGGATTCTCTTGATGATTCGGATCTTCCAGCCGGCTGAGGCGAGAGCCTCGCGTTTGGGTACGGAGATGGATTTGTCAATGAGGAGAATGAGGTCGCGTTTGGTGCCGGTTTGGAGGAGACTTTGAGCTAGTGTAATTGCACCACAAACGTACGATTCAGAGGAATGGAGGACCGTCGCGTAGGCTTCCCGTTTCACTGTCTTTGTGGCGCTTTTTATCTTGGAGAGATCATACACTTCGTGGACTCCTGAAATGGATGAAATTAAACTTGTTACTTTTTACATTACAAGCTAAATGATGAAACAACGTAATAGCTAGGTACCATTAAAGGGAAAAAAAAAAAAAAACTTTTAATAGTTTGACATAGCACTCGTCTAAAACTATTACCGTCTACACGTAATTAATTCTAATGCATACAATTATACGCAATAAAATTTTATTAAATTATAAATGATATCGTAATTCATAACGAGAAATAATGGTGGTATGATTGTTGAGTTGAATATTCTCCATATAAAACAACATAGAAATGAGTGGCAATTTCTTTTTGCAATTCAAGAAATATATTGGCTTATCAGCTAACATGAATATGGTTCGAGTACTAGCTATTAGGTACTAAAAATTATATTCTCCATGTGTGTTAATTAATTAAACTGATGATAATTATTGCCGCCTGACAAGTAAGTTTCAACCGAAGCCAACCACTGCATCCGAAAACTTCGTTAGCAAGCAAATTTATTAGTAACATCAACATCTATTTGACACCAAACTATAAATTAAATCATTTAAATTAAATTAGAAGAAGAAGGTTATCAGTCTTTTTCATAATAATTTTTTTTTTTTTGTCCACTTTCAAGTTGAGAGAAAGCATAATCCTTCTACTTAAAAAAAAATAGTAATTATATAGGTTTGGTTAGAAATCGAATTGACAGACTATGGCAATAATCTAGGACTTAGCAAGCTTATCAGCAAAGCGCCTGTAGCTCAGCGGATAGAGCGTCTGTTTCCTAAGCAGAAAGTCGTAGGTTCGATCCCTACCTGGCGCGTAATTTAAATATTTTTTTTATAAATTTTCTACTTTTACAGCATTCATTGGAAATGAAGGCATACCTTGCCCCCACAAGGGGAGAGACAACTTACAGGACCCTACAGGCAACGAAACCTTGTGCTGCAACCTTGCTATTTCCGGCTCATAGTACCACCAATCACCTTCCTGTCTCACCAAATCATCACACCTAAACAGCTCCAACATTGGCCTGCACTTGCTCCACAACACCACTTTTGTCCTCCAATTCCAGTCCCTTTTCCCTTTATTCACAGCCAAGTTTGCCGCTATAAGATGAACTTGAAGCCTGAACACCTCCCTCCCCCACCCTTCTTCCGGGTACTTGCATGGCAGCTTAGCCACCACCACATCCATGTTTTCGTATGTTCTGAAATCCGGCATCGGTATCTCCGGACATGATGGACTGTCATTGTCTTCCTCTTCATCTATCCATTCAGGAAACAAGTCAGGCCATTTGAACAACTCCGAGACTCTTTCGAAATGGACAGGAATTGTTTCTCCATTTGTTTTCCATTCACTAACATCATGTTCCTCCATATTTACCATCCCAATCTTCATCCCTGTACCCATTTCACTCATGAAGCTTGGTACCTCCATCTTGATCACATTTTTTCTAGGCCTTGTATGGCTGGCTTGAGTCTCTTCTAGGATCGCCTCCATCTTCATACTTTTCTCCACCTACAAAAAAAATCAAATTCAACTAAAAATGGGTGTCTAAAAGAAGATAAACTAAGATACAATTCGAATTATATATATAAACTATATAAGAATATAATAAATGGGCTCACCTTACCTTGTGATGGCACTCGCGCAATGAGCATCTGACAAGTGATGCAGCATTCTCAAAGTAGACAGAAGAAGAAGGCTGGAGAAAGAGACCGACATAAATGATCAGAAACAAAGCAAGGAAGAGCAAGTTGATTCTAATAACCAAAGCCTTCGAAGCAGTTGCCTTCATCATTTTTTGAAGACCAAGTACCTCACCCATCTCAAAGCTAAATTGGTAAACCACAAAAGTAGTGGGCTCACACACACTATATCTCTCTCTATATATATCTACCGCTTTGTGTTGCTTTAAATAAATAGTATACTGTAATTAAATAATTATGATAATTAGTAATATTTTAAGAAGGATTTGGCTGTAGTGGTTAGGGGCTTGGAGAGCGAAATTTGAGTAATTCACAATGGAAGTAAGACCACTAAAATAGCTCCACGTGCCATCTCTCTCTTTCGGATTTTGGATTTCCTTCCCTTCAAGACAAAATGGTCGGGGGGCAAATAAAACTTTAGTCCTTTGCTTGCTACTATTTTTTCAGAAAATCCTTACAAATTTTCCAATTTGCCCCTCATTTTACATACCAAATAATTACCTCACCCCGATTTTAAAACTTTTTATTAGAACTTGTAATTGAATTTTATTTCATATTTTTCGCTAAAATCATTACTAAACCCCACTAGCAAAAAGGTGCTTTTATTTTTAAAATTTCATGTACTACCTAACTTAAGTAGCAGAAAAAGGTTACTGTCTCAAGTCTCAACCACTTATATTTTAATTTGTACTTTTATCTACAAAAGTCATTTCTGAGGAAAAATATTGTCTAACCACAAGTGACAAGATCTAGAAGCCAGAACTGGGGCAGAATGGTAAAAAGAACATGGGGTAAAGTAACTTGGGCAACTACGCTAGGAGGAAGTAGGAATCTTGAAGAGCTAAGGGCCACCAACAACCGTTTGGTTGCCCTGTCCATTTCCAACATGCAATGAAATGTCGCTTTTATTCGTTACAAGATCCCAAGGGTCTATCCACCAATCTTGATTTCATATCAGCAAAGACACCAATGGTTTCTTTAAATCTGATTTAGGAATATAACTAGGACATCAGCGTAATACGAAATGACTTTGATTTTGAGGTCATGTTTTGCACGATAATAATCCCAAAAAAGAGTATGGTAAACTGTCATTAGTTTCATCCAAATGTCAACTTTTTGGTGATTAGGCAAACTAAATGTGGGGATGCCATTAGGAGAGTTGGCTATTACCTCATTTTTGTGAAAATTAGCTCATGCTAAACATTTGGTCTGCTGTCCTTTATTGAGTTTTTTTAAGAAAAATGGGGCGGCCGACTTAGGAGAAATGCGGGAAACCTGACAGAAATGAAGTATTATTATCTTATATATAAATTAATGAAATTGATTGGAAACCTGCCAAAAGGAAGGATAAGAGGGAGTTTTGTAAGGCAAACGAAGCAAGCGAGAAATATTATTTACAAATGTTTATAGTGCAAAACCCAGTTCACCTTGAGGCCTTAATAATGGTAGTCTTCCCAGGACTACTGTTAAGTCTGTCAATATAAAAGTTTAGAATTAATGAAAATGTACGCTACTATTGTGCTTTTAATGTGTATTATATATCACTACTCTACCAAGCTTATAATATGCAATAGATTTCAAATTGTTTTTATTTTGCTTTACACGAGTCGAGCATCCAATATCAACAAGCAGTAGAAGCGATAGAACGTTCAATTAAAGATCCTCATATCACAGAGCACTTCAAATGCAAGGAAAGATTAATCGAGACTTTTCTGGCACCCCGGCTTGCAAACTGTAGTAGACATGGATCCATGACAAGGTGACAATTAGTTCATTATTCAGGAAGCAAGTAAATATGTAAGCAACAAGATAAACTAGCTAAAGTACCGAGAAAAAAACCAATCAGTAGGGGCCACTAAATTGACATGTGCAGGAACTTAAGCTTTGATACACAAAAATAATGTATAACATCTGAGTCTTCATTTTTTGAACATGATGATGGCAAATTGTCAATGCAATAATTACAGAAATAGAGAAATCATTTAATTGATCAAGCATTAATCATCACAGTGCAATGATTAGTCAATAGTTAGCTTTCACCAGCAAAAGTAATTTATTTTTGTACAAGGGGTGGATCTTTTAGCAATAGGCTTTGCAATATAACTGCCATGCACATTCATGTAAATGTACAAATAATGTAATATAGCATGAAGAGGCTTTTTTACTTTGAAGGCACGATAACGCCTTCATCGTTTTGGGCATGATCAGCTGTTCAAATCTAGAGAATAATGAACATTCAATAAGTCGATTCATAACACACTTGTCACAACCACAAATGAACAAATACCATCAAGAAACAATCGAAGGGTACAGACAGCGTAGCAAGTTCCCATAATGCAAGCCTGCAATATTAGGATTTAACTCTCACACTGAATTGAATGTTAGTCCATTCGCTCTTTGATTTACTTAATTTTTTCCTGAGTAATAATGTATCAATTCCTTGTATCTTAGGGCCACTCCAGCCTTTGTCAAAGAAAAGTTTTGCTCATGAGAGAATAAACAGAATCGAGGCAGGAAGAAATTTACTTTTCAGTCATAATTGTCGACCTGCACTGTTAAGAGCCTGGATATGAATTCACTCTCTGCTTTTAGATCCTTCCATATGGTCATTTGGAACACATCAAGACATCATACTTTTGCCACCTCTTGAATGTGTTGAGAGTGGCTTTTACCTGGTGGAATAAAAATCAGATCTTCCCAGCCAGAGTTCTTCTCACTCATCTGCATCAAACAAAAAATAAGTGATATTCCAATTTCCTTTTCATAACATAAGAAAATTTGACTCATTACCTCCATTTTCTTTAGAACATCTTCCAAACTTCCTACCTGTTCAAACAAGTTCAATTAAACAGTGAATATAATAATGCAAAGAAAGCATCAACCATAACCAAAACTTCACATTTTTCCATTGTTTAACAAGGTACATATTATAAGAACATATTCAGATACTCTACAGTTTATTCTCTGCATCAGATTATCTTAATTTAATATTTCTCGCATACACAATTTTTTTTAATCTTTCATTCCTTTCCTTTTTGTTGAGGTACATATCCGAGGAAACAAAAGAAAGGTGCAGAAAACCTAATATTCAGATAAAATTTCTTATAGACAAAAACAGAACAAAATGAAAATAAACTCAGACTTGGCAGTTAGTGCACAAAATAGTATTTAGCATAAATATGTATGTCTCTCAGCCTGTCTGCATGCGGTGTGAGCCACAAAGAACGCATGCGATGATTTTCTAATGTATTAATATCCAAAAAGTTTGAAAAACTGCAATGCTTCATCAAACTTCGACTATTCGTCTTTCCCCTAACGTTTTTCATTTTCTTGAGTTTTGCATCATTATGCTACAAATATTCATCAAAATGGCAATGATAATGGTGAAACTTTTATACCATTATATGTTGAGAAACTCCAGATCCTCTTAATGTCCTAACCTTTGAGAGTTCTTGTTCTATGTCTTCCTGCACGGCAAACAGCAAAGAGTAGCTAGTACCATATTAAAATTGCACTTACCAAGATGCTATGATCTGGTCAACACAACAACACAGAAGGCGCTCCAGGCCAACAAACCTTTTGGAAATATACTGGGCAATAACGCTTGTTTTTCTTTTTTACTACCAGAAGATCCGACTGCAAACACAAAATTCATTGGGAAATGTGAGAAATGGCATGGCATCCATCTGGGTTCAGTATAAATCAGCATTATGCCAAAAAAAAAAAAAAGGAAGAAAGAAAAAAAGAAAAAGAAAAAGAAAGTAAGAAAACACATGCATGCACACACCACTATTAAGTTTCCTAGCTAGCCCATCCCCTGGTCTCATCACCAAGGACGAAATGTTGCTACTATTTTGATCCTAAGATTTCCAGTCCCTTACTTTAACTCCACTGCTTGAGTATTGATTGCTGATTTCATGTTCTACTCGAAAAAAAAACCATGCATTGATCATGCAACAATCTCCTTTCTGTACTTTTTTCTTTTAAAAGGATTTCACTCATGAAATGAACTCATTTTGATATACTGTATTGACTGATTTGAACCCATACGTGTTGGTCAGCTGACTGTCCTACAAAAATAATGGCATTGCATGCATTGACATGCTTTGGTAATTTCAACATAAAATAATAATCTAGAAAGATGATTCATATCATGGCAAAACTTTAAGCGGACATGTCCTGATAACGAATGTCCTCACTGAGCAAATCAAAGCTAATTTAGGAACAGATATTGCTGATCGTATCCTAAGAGAAAGAGGGTCACACCACTTCTATTTACACAAAATATGGGGTCCCATAGTTAAGATTATTTTGCACATAGACGTGTTCTGGTATATGGAACCATTCACATAATGCATTAATGATTTAGAGTTGTTCAATTTATAGATTAAAATTTTTGTTTCAAAAGGTAATTACACTCAGGGACAACTAACATATCCAAAATATAATAAGCCATACCTGAAAAACTGGAACTCCATCAAAACCGGTGCTAATATCAGCGGCTTTCAACTGATGATCATGAAAGAACTATTAGTGTCACTCTAATATGGTTCAGTTGTATGTCGAAGCGCCTAGTCATTTCATTTCATTTCTGATGAACTCACCTCTAGTGCATTCTTTATTTGAACTGGATCAGGCAGAAAACGAAATGCAATTCCTTCTACCTTAAGCATGTAAACCTGAAGACATGGGAGGAACAATACAAAAGCTTTATTCTGTTTTGAAACACAAAATTAACAATGTACATAGATTCAGAGGAAATGAACAATTGCATGGTACTAACTAGCAAACTGTAACCAAACTTGAACTTAAAAAAGGATGATTCACAGAATAAAACATTAACAGTGTCCATGGCTCCATGCTCTAAAAATTTTAGCTGGGAATTCACTGTTTTGAATATATCTCGCACACAGTACTATAAATTTACTTGAGCTTAATGATTACTCCACAAATATATCCAGTCCTCTAAAGTGTAATGGTAAGACTATTTCATCTTCAATTGATAAACCAATTATATAATTGAATTCAATCATTTTAAGTACCAAAAACAGACCTGGTCAAGCGTAATGGGGACAACCTTAGCCTGACTGCGTAGCTCTCTCTTACGCAACCGAACCTGAAATAAAAATAAATAAATAAACATTTTTCATCAACAGATATACTTGACTAAGCTGAACTAGTAACAGAAAAAAAAGAAGCAGCAAAAACAATAAAACAACATCAAACAAAAATGAAAGTTGGAAGCTTGACCTGAGCAAGAAAAGCCTCAGCATCTTCTTGTCGAAAGCAAAGCAAGCCAATGGACTTGGCTCCGTTTGGGTCCGAGATAAGCACGAACTCATTGTTCGAATTGCTAACCGTATACACTGCCGTGCCGGCGAGCGTCTTCGCCACGTAATCCGTGCTGAGAGTTGTGGCAACGGCCTGCTTCGGCTGCGACAGAGAAGCAAACGGCGGCAGAGTGTGGCGCTGGAGACTGCCGGCTAGGGTTGCGGCGAGTCGCTTGGTGTCGTCGAGCCGGGTCGAAAGCTCTGAGCCGAGCCTGACACAGTTTTGGTGGATGAAAGTTGAAAGGGAGGAGAGAGGGTTTGTAGGGACTAGAGGTCTAGGGAATTCCATACTTGAAACACACAAATTGGATTGAGAATTCACACTCAGAATCAACTGAGTTAGCTGCGAGTTCGATGGAGGGATGTATTTTTTTTTTTTTTTTTTATTCGAGAGAGTGGTGATGATTTTAGTGGGCCTCACCTTTTGGGCTTACAAATAAACTGGACTAAATATATACAATGTGTTTGTAGTCACACCAATACTCTCCCCTCACCTATAAGATTAATAATAGTCGGATATCTATTATTAAATATGTAGTCAGGATATTTACTACCATAACGGAAGAAAATTAACCACACATATTGGTAAATATACATGAGAAAATTAACCACACATGTTGGTAAATATACATGGTGGGAATTAAACTCTCACCATTAATGTGGGAAGGATGTGCACTAACCACTTAAATTATGAATGGATGTGCAATTACACCCCTACCTTTTTATATATATATATATATATATATTATGTTAAAGAAAAAAAAATTAATTATGTTAAATTTGAAGTATTAACGGCTAGGAAAATTCACGTTCTGATGAAAACCAGCTGCAGTCCACATTTCCCCCATCTCTATCATTTTAAATTTATTTTAGAATATTGTGACAATTTGAGAATATTAATTAAACGTGCACTCACCGAAAGAAAATGTTGATAAATAAGATCCCCTTGGTTTTGGTCATAATACATCTGTATGTGCAAAAGCTACATATGCTTTAAACAGGAAGGAATTTTTTTGTTTTCGTTGGGTTTGCGCAGGACGAGAACAGTATAGAGATTGACTCAAAGGAATAAAATAATATCATAACATTAATTCATGCATGCACCTCTTGTATTTACTGGACATAATTGATTAATTTTCAATCAAGGTTTTTCGAGTTTTTTTTCCTAGCCGTTGGACACGAAGAACCTAAACATGTTACACATATATGACTAGAATCTCACTTATATTAGACGTGGGTAATTAGGCGGTAACTTGATAGTAATATTTAAGTTCTAACACACTTCTCACATTTTTCGTCATAAATCCATTTTCGATCTAATATTCTAATAAATCCTCATGAGCTGCTGTAATTGCATCACTCATTTGATAATCAATACATATATAGCAGCGTGATGCCACTGTTTATCCCAAGAATTGCCGGCTTAACTCCGGCGGAGGAGCAACTCAAGTGTTATCTAAAGAGGTATGATGAAGATAAAGATGGCAAACTAAGGTGGAAGGAGCTGAGGGCAGCATTCCACAGCCTAGGATTGCATCTCAGTTGTGTGAGAGCCGCACGTGCGCTACACCATGCTGATGCAGACCGGGATGGATACGTTGATGAGGAAGAGATGATCCAGCTCGTCAAATTTGCTACTGCTAAATGGGGATTATCTAACAGTTACGTGTACTTTCTTTTAATTATTATTAATTATAAAATTACATAAATCATATATTGAGAAAGGTAATTAATTATATAATCGGGGGTTTAATTTACTTTCAGGGATTGGTGGATTAAGGAACTCTTCGATCTAATTAACTTGTTATGCATCCACTTGATAGAGAATGTTTATCGACCCTTAAGGGTGGCGGTGATGGTGGTGTTGGAGAGAGATCAGAGAAATAAGTGAGGCTGTTTCATTGTTGCCACTTATTTATATATATATATGTGGGTGTAATTGAAATTAGGGTTTATGTTTTATATATGATGCCTCTTAGGTGTATGATCATGATATTTTACTTAAGTGGAGGGAGATATATAAATGAAGAAAATCCAATTGAAAAGATCACATGTTTCATAGGAAACCTGTCGAAAATTGAAGGAGCGAGAAAATGATTTGAAGAAAAATATATATGTAGTTTCTTTTATCACCATCTCAATCTCATAGAAATTTGATTTTCGATGGTTTTTCTTTTAGTTTGTGATATCATGCAATCTGAAAATCTAATTTAATATAAAGTAAAAAATTATCCATGTTATATTTAAGAAGCAATTGCACAGACGATCCTTGTGATTTGACATAATTATATTATACGGATAAATAAGGTATGAGTACATCAATACAAACCTCCCCTGACGTTTCAAAAATCTATTGACGTTTCATAAATATTACACGGATATCCCCTACCGTCAACTCGAGACCGTTAGTGTCTAACAGTCAACAGTACAAAAAGGCTCAAATGGCTAAAATGCCCTTACTTATATTTTTGAAAATTAAAAATAAAATTTTATTATATTAAATTTTTATTAAAAAAATTAATAATTTTTTTTAAAAAAAATCAATAATTTTTAAAAAAAAAATCAATGGATCAGATGAGATCTAGTCCATTAGATCTCCATCTAATGGACCACATTCATATGGTCCATTAGAAGATAGAGCCCTTTAGCTCCATCTCTAGAAATATGTAGATTTCTGGAGATGGAGATGGAGGCGGTTGCGCCTCTTGTCCGGTGTTGGGAGGCATTGCGAGAAAAGCCATGACGACGTGTAATTGGTGGCCGATGTTTTCGCCGAAGATGGAGAGGTCATCCTTGACGTCGAGGTTGCGATTTGTAGGGCTATTATCCGGCGGCAAATTTGATTCTTGGGTTTTCAAAGACAAGAGAAGGGTCAATAGTGACCATCTCTCCTCTGTCGCCAAACTCATCCCTGTAGTAGAGGAGCTGGCGATACTTGATGTATTGTGCCTCAGCAACAGTGAGACCTCCATGGCTGGTAATAAGGACCTGTTCAGCCGAGCAAAAGCACACTAGTGTGCTTAGAACAATAATAACAAGATGAAGATGTAAAGAAGAATGGAGGCTACTAGAGCGGGTCTTCTTCTTTATCTCACATCAGACATCTGATTTTCCTAATGCAGCTTTCTTTTTTTTGAATCTCTTTTTATATACTTTCTAAACTGAGATTTCAAATGGGCGTTGCAGAAACACGTCCACCTGGAGTGGATGTTGATGTTGATAATAACATAGTTTTTTTTTTTTATACATCTGGGTTTTTGTTTAATTTTTGTAATACTTTTGGATTCTGTGATCTTGATTTGTTTTTTTTTGGTAAAATGGAGGGTTAACCAACCCAGGAACCAGCCACAAAACAGCACCTAAAAAACAGAAAAAACAACCCTAGAAACAGGCCACCCAGTAGCATTTTCATCCAAAATCTGCATACATCCAGTAGGGGGGTCTTCAAAATATTTCACAACTAGAGCATGCTGCAGCCCTATCTTAGCCATCCAATCCGCAAGCATTTTAACCTCCCTGTACACATGAGTAACCCTGCAGATCCAGTCACCTTGGATAAGAGAGTTGCACTTGTGTAAGAGGTTGAACAAAGGATGGCACCTCTTGATATTCTGGGTAGCTTCTCACGACTGTTACGTGTGCACATGATCTTGATTTTCTTTAACTGCTGAGAAAACTAAACTAAAGTTATTAATGGAGAAACTCTCTGGAGATTGTCAGGAAACCTCCATTGAAGAAGCAAAGGAACTCTTATAATTTGGAGAAGAAGAAAAAGAAGGGTAGTGATGTTGTTCTGGTGATGCAGAAGAAATGAAGGGTAATGAATTTTTTTTTTCTAGATATTGATGGAGATGTGTTTTCTTTTTGTTGGGTAATATTTAATAATTTGGAAATTGGGATGTTTGATGATTTGGAGATAACGTTGTAATGATGGAAAATACTAAATTTAGAGATGGTGATGATAGCTGGTTGAAGAAGATGAAAGTATTAATTTTTAAAATTTTTTAAAATTATTTTAATTTATGAAAGAAGGGTATTTTGGGTATTTTTAGATATTTTGCACTGACTGTTAGCATCTAACGGTCTAAGTTGACGACAGAAGATGTTCGTGTAATATTTATGAAACGTCAAGTGAGGTTTGTATTGATATACCCAAACCTTATTTTTTTTTATGTAATTTCACTTGACCTCAAGGGTGTTGTTATTAGCTCTATATTTAATCCTTGTCATATGATAGTAAGCGGTCCTATTAGGGTCATTTGAGCCTTAAGGCTGTAATAGCTTGTCGCAAGACTACTTATGAGAATATCTGATTGACTCAGTTAGGACTCGCTTAGTTTGTTTTTATTTTTTATATCTCTTATTTATTTGATATAGTTGATTTTACTATAAGCGTTACCAAACATAATATATCAAATTGTTACCATTAGGTCCATTACAACATATGCATCTATATATTAGTTAGGAAATTAATTTTTCTTGGGCAAGACGAGAATATATATAGATGCTCTTTTACGTTTTTTTCGAGTTTTCTTTTCCTCGCTGTTGGTGACAATGAACCTAACCTTGTTACTCAATACGGCTAGAATCTCGCTTAGATTACGCTTCCAACTTTGACTTGAATTGCCAACAAAACAAGAGAAAACTAATTGCTCTCCATGCCCACAGTTTGTTTCATATCAAATAGTTTAAGAACAAGAGTTATTTGAAAAAAATGCTTAAAACTAAAGCATATATGAGTTTGGTAGCCTAAATATTATTTGACCAATTAAGGAAAATAGAAACTTCTACTAAACTTATATAAACATCCTCGTCATGACTTGCTGCATGCTATTGCATCACCCATTTTGATCAACACGTAACATAGAAACTAGACTCATTTGATCGATGACGCTGTGGATCCCAAGAAGTAACGGGTTAACACCAGCGGAGGAGCAGCTCAAATGTTATCTAAAGAGATATGACGCTGACAGAGACGGCAAACTAAGGTGGAGAGAGCTGAAGACAGCCTTCCATAGCCTAGGATTGCATCTCAGCTGCGTGAGAGCTGCGCGTGCCCTCCGCCATGTCGATGTAGATGGGGACGGATACGTTGGTCAGGAAGAGATGGATGAGCTTGTCAAATATGCTACTACTAAATGGGGGTTATCTACTTAAGTAATACTTTTTTGTTTCATTTTTCATGAGTTGGGTGATTGATGCCTAATTTTCTATGAATGTTTTTCCTCACTTAAACTTTACCTCACCTTTTTAATTAAAGTTTGTAGTTAGTTGTTAAGAAGTATGTGTCAAGAACAAATTCCAATTCTAAAAGTTTAAGTTAATGAACAAATTCCAATTCTTGAACAATGATTTGCGCTTGGGATTGCTTCTTAGGTGTCTGATTGATGCTAATTTTTCTTTTGGGGGGACAATGCTAAGGGCATATTGGTCTTTTGACCTTCATCTGATACCTAAAAAAAAGAGGACAATAAGGTCATTTTACCTTTAGTTTTTAAAAAAATTAAGAAAATTAAAAATACTCTTTAAATAGATCTCCACCGTACATCACTCTTTGATGGACGGTGAAGATCTGCTTAAAAAAAATTAATTAACAAAAGTGGTAATCCACCATTCATTCATGGATGTTAATTTGGTAATCATTCCGGATCTTTATCTTCCAACATCCAACTTCCATGGTTGATCTCCCACACCAAAGGAACATCCGCAACTAATTTCCAATACAAAAAGATTATCCATAACCAATCATTCACACCGAAGAACAAAAAAAATACAAAATTTCAAAATGGGTGCAGATTTGCTCCATCACCAAACGAAAATCACTTCATCACTACAAAAAAAAAAAAAAAAAAAAATCATTTTTGGCATTTGTGTTAACTATAGCTATCAACTGGTTGAAAAAAATATAATAAAATATACAATTTATTTTGAATAAGTTATTATCTTCTATTCAATTTTGGTTTCTTAAATAAATAGTTATTCAAAAAATTTGAAATAAAATAAGAAGGTTGGATTGTTTTGGTTCTTTGACTCAAAACCATATCAATTCAAAACAAATTTCAACAATCCTTAAAACCAGACAATAACATAGAACCACTTTTTTTCCTAATAAAGAAAGGAAGAAGAAGAAAAAAGGAAAAAATTATGATGATGATGATGATGAGAAAAAGAAATGAAGAAGAAGAGGAGAAGAAAAGATTACCCCGATGCAATCTCTAGATAATGATTGTTTTTGTTCTTTGTTCTATTTTGGTGGAGATCTCCACTTTTTTTTTATTATTATTTTTTTTATATTTTTAATTTTTGTTTTTAATAAAAGAAAGAGAGATCTGGAAATGTTTCCTCTAGATCCTTCTTTCTTTTAAAAAAAAATCTTTGTTTTGTTAAAAAAAATTCAAGGGTAAAAATGTACTTTAACCATGTATAGCCTTCTGACACACTTGCACCCGTTAAGACAAACGGTCAACCGTTTGGTCCAGGGTAGTTAACTGTAATTTTATAAAAAGTACGAGCTGGTTGCAATATAAGTAAAAGTTAGGGTAGTTTAGTGCAATCCACCCTTATTTTTATATGTGATTTTATACAAGAAGTAAAAACAATTTTAATTTTTCTCTCGTTTAGATTTAATTTGGACAATTTTTGAGATTCTACTCAAAAACTCGCTTTCGAAAGTCATTTAATATGAACAAGCTGTCTTAGATTTTTATAAGTTTGGTTTTTAAAAAGTTTAATCATTTAATTCGAATTTTTTTTTTTAATTGAAGATTAGGGTTCTGCCAAAAGGACAATTTAAATTGAATCAGTTTATATGTATACAAGCAGGGCCGGCTCACAAAGTTTTGAGGTCCTGGGCCAAAAAAAAAATTTGTGGCCCTTTGGTGCCCTTGACTAAGGGTCAAACTTTTAAAGGCCTGGAGTATACTGTAGCACTTTACTCTAATGGTTTATTATTGTTAAAATAAATAAAATAACCAAGTGTGGTTGTTGGGTCTGGTGGTATAGTACTCTCCTTGGTGCGGGAGGTCCCGAGTTAAATTTTTCTTATTAAAAAAAATTGGGCAGCACTTTACTCTAATGGTTTATTATATTTAAAATAAATAAAATAACCAAGTGTGGTGGTTGGGTCTGGCGGTATAATACTCTCTTTGGTACAGGAGGTCCTGAGTTCAATTCTTAAGACATACCAAATTTAAATTTTTCTTATTAAAAAAAATTGGATAGCACTTTACTCTAATATAAATAAAATAACCAAGTCCTGAGTTCAATTCTTAAGACATACCAAATTTAAATTTTTCTTATTAAAAAAAATTGGATAGCACTTTACTCTAATATAAATAAAATAACCAAGTGTGGTGGTTTGGTCTGGTGTATAATACTCTCCTTGTTGCGAAAGGTCCCGAGTTCAATTTTCATAACATTCCAAATTTAAATTTTTCTTATTAAAAAAAATTGGGTAGCACTTTACTCTAATGGTTTATTATATTTAAAATAACCAAGTGTGGTTGTTGGGTCTTGTATTGTACTCTTCTTGATGCGAGAGGTCTCGAGTTCAATTCTCAGAACATCCCAAATTTAAATTTTTCTTATTAAAAAAAATTGGATAGTACTTTACTCTAATGGTTTATTATATTTAAAATAAATAAAATAACCAAATGTGGTGGTTTGGTCTGGTGGTATAATTCTCTCTTTGTTGCGAGAGGTCCTGAGTTCAATTCTCAGACATCCCAAATTTAAATTTTTCTTATTAAAAAAAATTGGATAGCATTTACTCTAATGGTTTATTATATTTAAAATAATCAAAGTGTGGTGGTTGGGTCTGGTGGTATAGTACTCTTCTTGGTGCGAGAACTCCCGAGTTCAATTCTCAGGACATCCCAAATTTAAATTTTTCTTATTAAATTTAAATGGGCCCAAAAATAACAAAAAAAATAAAAACTGTTCTTAAGTTTATATTGTTGGGCTTGGAATAGTATTATTGGGCTTGAAATAGTAACTATAAAATTTGAAAATATCTGGGCCGATGGTGCCTCACTTGAAAGTGAGGCCCTGGGCGATCGCCCAAGTCGCCCAGGCCCTCCGCCGGCCTGTATACAAGGATGATGAGTCTATCATGATCTAATTGCCAGCTGAAAACTTTTTAAAACAAATTCATGTTCAATTTATATAAGAATTAATTGCACCCACACCCTCTGAGGTTTTGCCAATTATAGGTAGAATTAACTTTATCGTTTGTTGACAATAACCTCCCCTGCCATTAGTTAACTTCCGTTAGACTTAACTGTTGACCAACTTTGACTGTTAAAATGATCAAAATACTCATAAAATAATATTTTATTTTTATTAAATAAAAAAATAAGATTATATCTCTACCGTCCATCTCACCTAAGATTGTTTCTTCTTAAAAAAAAATTATTATAAATTTTTTAATTTTTAAAAAAAATTAAAAAAATTAAAGTTTGAAAGATGGATCGCCACCGTCCATCAGTTTGATGGACAGTGGAGATCCAATCTGGAGATTGGATCTCCACCCTAAAGAAAAAAAATGAAGAAACTTGCTGGAGATCCAGCCATGGCTGGATGGCTAAATCTTCAGCGCGACGAACCCAGAAAGGTTCTTCAATGAAGACGAACCCATCTGGGTTTGTCAACGATCTGGGTTCGCCTTTGAAGGCGAACCCAGATCTAGGAATTTTAAAAAAATAAAATAAAAATGGGATGAAGCTTAAGAACCCAGATGGATTCTTCGAACGAACCCAGAAGGGTTCGACAAACCCTTCTGGGTTCGTCTTTAAAGGCGAACCCAGATCTAGAAATTTTTTTTAAAAAAAAAAAATAAGAATCAAGAACCCAGATCTGGGTTCTTCGATTCTTCGAAGAACTTCAAAGTTCCAAAATTTTTTTTTTTGTGGAGATCCATTTTTTAGATTGGATTTCCACCATCCATCAAGATTGATGAATGATGGAGATCTAATCTCCATTAACTATAATAAATTTTTTATTTTAATTAATTTTATTATTATTAATTTTATTTTTTTTAAAATAAATCATAACCGTCCATTATTTTAAAGATGGAGGGATGAGATTTTTTCTTAATTTTTTAATTTTTATTTAATAAAATAAAATTTAAAAAGACAAAAATACCTCTGAGTCTATTAAGTTTGACTAAAGTCAACTAACAGTAGGGGAGGTCGTTGTTAATAAACGGTAAAGTTGATTCCGCTTGTAGTTGGTAAAACCTCAGGGATTGTGAGTGCAATTAGCTCTTTATATAAATAACAAGGTCCGATGTAATGAACACAAGGCCTGACCGCTGGTAAATATAGGATTTTATTTTTATGCCAGAGGTAGATTATATATATATAAAAGAAATTATTTTAATAGCTTGGTCGGTCACCACCACCATGAAACACATCCTATAAAGCGTGCATTCGCAAACTTCAATCTGGTTCCCTGATCAAGCCCTTTTGACAGAAATTTCACAACTATTCATATTTGGTTCAACCAACTATGGCACAAATGGGAAATTGTAAAGGTAGCGTGAGGAATATATTGACTTGACAACAATACTTTTGGTTGCATAACCAGCCTAGATATTTAAACTGAAAATTTTTTATCTGTGTATAAAATTTTGCAATTAATAATAGTAACGATTCTTTCATTTTCTTTTAACTGAGAAAATTATCTCTTAAGTTAGAATTAGATAAAGACATAAAAGATGTGTAGAAGAAGACTGAGGTCTATATATATATATATATATATGTATATATTGGCGCTAGACAGTGTTAGGCCTCACAAGCAAGCAAATTCTTATTAGTCTGTCTATTAATTACACTTCTCCTGTCCTATACACCGCCACCCTACAGTTACAAAATTTCCTTTTACCGTCGACAGTTTAATTCCCACCTTTCACAACCAAGCAAAGCATAGATGGTTCACATGACACAACACGTCGTGGACAAAAAGGGCGTGGACAAAAGGTGCGTTAAGGGGATGCCGTACACGATGGAGCAGCTGAGACAAATGTTTTGGAGTCATGACGCGAACAGGGACGGGCGGCTGAGCAGGAAAGAGCTTAAAGATGCCTTCAATGACCTAGGTGCACGCATTCCTGGTTGGAGGGCTCACAGAGCGCTCAACCGTGCAGATGATAATGGAGATGGTTACGTAAGTGAAGATGAAGTTGATGAGCTCGTCAGCTATGCTGTCAAATTAGGCTACACCGTCAAGTAAATGACTAAAATTGTATGTAAGAGAATATCAATAATGCTTATTATGCATGCAGTATCACTATATAGGACTAGAAGGCTCTGCATCATATCTAATGCAAGAAGAGGAAGTGAAGTAGTAAACAGCTTTGTAGCTTGTCTCCCGGCATTAGAGAGGCGTTAATTATATGTAGTAAAATCTTATAATAAATTTCCTTTGAATCTGACTATGTTCCCTCATCTACTAGTACTACTTATTGGGAAGATCCCACTCGATATGATATTGATGCTACCTTTTCATTTCACTGCTAATTTAAATCACAGTCTAACCAGAAAGTTAAGGTCGAGTTACAGAAGTTTCGTACTGGGATTTTGAATTCCTTTTCTTGATTCGTAATAAAAAGGAACTCATCCAAAGTTGAGTTTCTTGACAATTGATTTCAAGATTTAGTATTAATACTGGAAAATTCTACAATATATCCATGTCAGATACTTTTTGTTCCTACTAAAATAAACCTTATAAAATGTACTATAAGAAACTGATTTGAGTATTGAACTATTTTTTGCAAAAAATCCTAAGATCAAGAGCGCATGGTCAGTTTGTATTCTATTCGAACAAGATAAGAAACATTCAAATCCTCCAATATTTGGTTCTTGGAATGTCATTGATTTTGGTCGGCGTGCTTATCCATTAAGAATAAAAATTAAAGGAAATTAAGTTCCACTAGAAAAGAAATCAAGTAAACGAACTTAATTTATTAGGTTTGATAGGAGAATCAAGTGTCTTTTTACAAGAACTTAGTTCATAATTTGCCTGTGGAGTTCGCATAATTTTTTTTTTTAGAACTATTACAATAACTTCAAGGTTTTTGGAAGGACGATATGACTTAAACTCACAACCTCATAGTGTAGGTGCGAGGGGCATAATACGACTAAATCAACCTCAGCTTATTTGGGGTTCATGTAACTTTTTTCTTTTGGAGCTATATATTACGGGGTTCAGGTAACTTAACCCTCTAAAATTTTAGTAAATAAAGTAATTAGAAATTAAGAATTAAGTTGTTTTTTATTATTTAAATTCTCGATTAATATATTCGTCAAAGTAATTTTTAAAATTCTTTTACCTTATTTTTTGGAGAGATTATCATTTTGCTCCCTAATTTTTGGAGAATTATCAATTTTTTAAATCAGTTTCGTTTATTAGTATCATTGAACCCTAACTTTCTGAAAATATATCAATTTGGTCCATCTGACCAAATTTCTGTCAGTCAAACCTAATAGAATTGGTAAAAGACTGTTTTGCCCTTAACTGTATTTAAATGAGTTAAAGTTACAATTTTAACCTCAAATTTTTAAAAAGAATATTAATTTTTAATTAAAAATTTTAAAATATTTTTAAATGGATCTCCACTGTCCATTAATTTTTATGGACGGTAGAGATTATATCGAATATTTTTTTAAAAATAAAAATTGTAAAATTAATTTTTTTAATTTATTTCTTTTACGGTTTTTTTTTTAAAAGTTAATGATTGAATCTCCATCAAGAATATCAACTTTTTTTAAAAAAAAATAGTAAAAAAAAATAATTTAATTTTATAATTTTTTATTTTTTACAAAAATTTCGATATAATTTCCACCGTCTATCAATTTTGATGGACGGTGGAGATTTTCATTTAATTTTTTTAAAATTTTTAATTAGGGGTAGGTAGAAAGACAAAAATACTCCTAGAACAGTTAAGTTTGACTAACAGTTGACTGACAAAATGACCAAATTGATACGTTTTCATAAAGTTAGGGTCCACTAATACCAATAAACGAAACTGGTTTAAAAAATTAATAATTCTCCAAAAGTTAGAGACCAAAATGATAATCTGTCTATTTTTTTTTTGATGAAAATATTTAAACAAAAATAAGCTTTGAGCTAGGCCTAGAAACTTATAGCCTTTGTTAGGCCGTATGCAACTCTCCAACCTGTCACGGCCTTAGTATTTTCTAAGCCAACCGTGCGGCACTTAACACACTTCCTCCCGTCGAAGAGGTTAAGTCAGCCTTAATCCCCACGACTCGATCCGCTAGGATCTCCTCTACTTCCTTATCGTAGGAGGTTACTACGGCAGTTGGCGCCCTTGAAGACTCTCCTCGGCTAGGGTCTTCCGTGTCCGCATGATAGGGTTTCAAATGACTCACATGGAAGACTGGATGGATCTTGAGCCTCGGAGGTAATTCAACCTTGTAGGAAACTTTTCCTACCTTCTTCAGGATCGGAAAGGGTCCTTCGTACTTCCTTACTAAGCCTTTGTGCACCTTCTTGAAGGCCTTGAATTGTTGGGGCAGCAACTTGACAAGCACCAAGTCTTCTACTTGAAATTCCACTCATCGCCTCTTCTTGTCCGCCCATTTCTTCATTTTCTGCGCGGCCTTGTCGAGATAGGATCGTGCTATATCGGCTTGTTCTTGCCAATCCTTGGCCAACTTATACGATCCTGGACTCCTTCCCGTATATCCCACCATTACCGTCTGCGGAGTGAGGGGTTGTTGGCCCGTTGCCAACTCGAAGGGACTATGGTGGGTCGCCTCACTCCTCTGCAAGTTGTAAGAGAATTGGGCCACATCAAGTAACTTCGCCCAATCTCGTTGGTTGGCACTCACAAAGTGCCTCAGGTATAGCTCTAACAAGGCATTTACCCTCTCTGTTTGCCCATCCGTTTGTGGGTGAAAGCTTGTAGAGAAATGCAACTTCGACCCCAATAGGTTGAAAAGCTCGGTCCAGAATTTTCCTGTGAAGCGCGGGTCTCGATCGCTAATGATCGTTCTTGGCACGCCCCAATACTTCACTACATTCCTTAAGAACAACCAAGCTGCCTGTTCCGCTGTGCAGTCCGTAGGGGCAGCAATAAAAGTTGCATATTTAGAGAATCGATCGACTACTACCATGATCGATCCGCAGCCGTCCGACTTGGGCAAGGCCGATATGAAGTCCATGGTGACACTTTCCCATGGTCTCTCGGGGATGGGTAATAGCTCTAGCAATCCTCCCGGCGATTGCTGCTCATTCTTGTCTTGCTTGCACACAAGACAAGTCTTCACATAGGCCTCGATGTCATCCCTCATATGTGGCCAATAGTAGGTTGCTTCGAGCAAAGCCCTGGTCCTCTGTTGTCCTGGATGTCCTGCCCACTTTGTATCATGGCACTCCTTGATCAGATTCTTCCGCAGGTTTCTGAATTTCGGGACATACAGCCTGTTTCCCACGGTGTAGAGCAAGTCATCCTGTACCCAAAATCGCTTGGTCTTTCCATCATTTGCTAGTCCTACGAGACTCTTGCCAAGTGAGTCGTGTTGTAGCCCCTCCTTGATGAGATTGATGACTTCTCCCTGTGGCGCACTCCTCATAGTTGCAAGTTCCGCCTTGTGACTTAGTGCATCTGCCACCAAATTGGCCTTCCCGGGCTTGTACTCCAGCGTATAGTCGAACTCAGCTAGGAAGTCTTGCCATCTAGCTTGCTTTGGGCTTAGCTTCTTCTGCGTCTGGAAGTAGCTAGTGGCAACGTTGTCTGTCCGAATGACAAAGTGAAAGCCGAGCAAGTAATGTCTCCATGTGCGAAGGCAATGAACAACCGCAGTCATTTCCTTCTCTTGAACGATATACCTCCGTTCCGTATCATTCAGCTTGCGGCTCTCGAAGGCTATAGGATGCCCATCTTGCATTAGAACTCCTCCAATGGCAAAGTCGGACGCATCCGTTTGCACTTCATAAGGTTTGGAATGGTCCGGAAGACTCAACACTAGTTCTTCTGTTACCGCCTTCTTTAGCCCATCGAAGGCTTCTTGGCACTCACTCGACCATTCCCACGCCTTGTTCTTCTTTAGAAGATCTGTGAGTGGAGCTGCCCTTGCCGAATACCCCTTAATAAATCTCCGATAATAGTTGACTAGGCCAAGGAATGACCGTAGTTCAGGCACCTTCGTAGGAGGATCCCATTCACAAATGGCTTTGATCTTCGCTTCGTCCATCATGAGCACACCATCCTTGATCTTATGCCCCAAGAAGTACACCTCTGGTTGGGCAAAAGAACATTTCTCCTTCTTGACGTAGAGCTCATTTTCCCTCAGAACTTTGAAAACAGCTTGTAAGTGTCGAGCATGCTCCTCGAGGGTGTTACTATAGACCACGATGTAGTCTAAGTACACCACCACAAACTGATCCAAGTAAAGATGGAAGATCTTGTTCATAAGTGTGCAAAACGTGGCTGGTGCGTTGGTGAGGCCGAATGGCATCACTAGGAACTCGTAGGCACCGTAACGTGTTACACACGTAGTCTTTGCCTCGTCGCCTTCCGCAATCCTCACTTGGTAATAACCCGACCTTAAATCAAGCTTTGTAAAATATCGAGCCCTACCAAGCTGATCAAACAAGTCAGCAATCAAAGGAATAGGGTACTTGTTTTTTATGGTTACCTTGTTCAAAGCGCGATAGTTGATGCACAATCGGATGGACCCGTCCTTCTTCCTTTGAAACAACACTGGTGCGCCATATGGAGCTTTGGACGGTTGAATGTAGCCTGCATCCAACAATTCCTTCAGTTGTTTCCTCAGTTCCTCCAACTCTGGTGGTGCCATCCGATAAGGGGCCTTGGCAGGTGGCTTTGTCCCCGGCTCCAACTCAATCTGATGATCCACCTCCCTTCTAGGTGGTAGTTTCTTGGGTAACTCCGCGGGTATGACGTCCTTGTACTCCTCAAGGACCTTCTTGATCTCCCTAGATAGCTCCTCCGATGGAACTCCACCCTCATCATGCTTTACCGCGGCCAAGTATGTCACCTCTCTCTTCTTAAGGCATTTCTTCACTTGTAAGGTCGAAAGATGAGGAGTCTTCGATCCGGACTTGGCAATGGCTGGAATGAAGTAAGGAGTATCCTCTAATATAGTAACAGAACGTAGGAAGGGTAAAGGAACTACCTTGACTTGTTCGAGGAAGTCCATGCCGAGCACTACCTCGAAGTCATCCATGGGCGCGACAGTTAGGTCTATCCTTCCATTCCAATTACCCATACTGATGCTTACTCCTCGAGCTATACCAATAAGCGGTCTCGCCTTAGAGTTCACCGCCTTTAACCATCCAGTCTCCTTGGACACTTTCAGCCCAAGTCTCCTTGCCTCCTCCTCTGAGACAAAAGAGTTTGTAGCTCCCGTATCGACCATGACGCGGGTAGCTTTCCCATTGATGTGTACGTCCAAGTACATCAGACCCTGACTCCCTCAAGTCTTTGGGGCTGCTTGGGCTTTGATGGCGGTGAGCATGCGAAGACTCCTGCCATTATGCTATCTCTTCCTTAGTTGAGCAACCAGGCTCTGATACCACTTGTCACGGCTTTAGTATTTTCTAAGCCAACCGTGCGGCACTTAACACACTTCCTCCCGTCGAAGAGGTTAAGTCAGCCTTAATCCCCACGAGCTAGGCAAGTAACTTGCTAGCAAACTCAAGAAAGCTTGTAGGAAGAGAGAAGAGAAGAGAGCACAAGTGTTTGAGAGAATACTTGAATGCTTTCTAAGATTTCTTGGATGCTTGAATGCTTTTCCAAGATTTCTTGGATGGTTTGTACAAATGAGGGGTGCCATCTATTTATAGGCACCAAAGAACATTCTAGGTTCCTACCTATCTACAATGTTCTAGAGAATTCTACAATGTACAAGAAATCCCTACAATGTACATGTTCTAGAGAATTCCATGTCTTGAACATCCTACAAGTCTCCACAATATTCTAGAATGTCCCAAGAGCTAGACTTCTCTAGGAGTTTCTCCATCCTTCCAAGTTTCTCTACAAGGTTCTCCATTCTTCCGGAAGGTTCTAGAAAGATCGTGACAAACCGCTTTGGTTCCCACGGCCCACAGCCAAAACCAGGAGGTAGGAAGTGGAAACAAAATCAAGTACTTTCGCTGTTATTTTGGCAGAGAGAAGCTCCTGTGCATATTGTCGTTAGTTGTTAAGAAGTATGTGTCAAGAACAAATTCCAATTCTAAAAGTTTAAGTTAATGAACAAATTCCAATTCTTGAACAATGATTTGCGCTTGGGATTGCTTCTTAGGTGTATGATTGATGCTATTTTTTCTTTTGGGGGGACAATGCTATTTTAATTGTAAGCAGAGGAAGAATGTTTTTTCTTTTGTTTTTGGGAGATGCATCACATGCGACAGCAGAGGGCAGATTTTTATTTTTTAATGTTTTTATAAAAAAAGTAGAGGGTTGAAAATTCAATTGAAAGAATCTTGCATAGACCTTAAATTGAGGTAAGAAAACAATTTGGAGAAAAAAAAAAGATATTAGTTTTCTTTTTTTCTTTTTGAAACCCCAAGTACATCAAACTTCCATATAATTGGTTTAGTTTGTGATAAACAGGGATGGCCAATTGAACTGAACCGGCGGTTCCGGTTCAATTTTTTAATCAACCGGAACCGGGATCGGGGAGGTTTCGGTCTCGGTTCTGGTTGGAATCAGGGAGGAACCTCCGGCTTCGGTTCCTCCCCAGTTTTTTGGAACTGGCGGTTTAACCGCCGGTTCCAAATAGGCGGTTCTGGAAAAATTTTAAAAAAAATTACATAAATTAAATAAAATTAAAATTTATAAATAAATTTAAATATATAAATAAAAGAGTTCATTTGTTCAACTTCAACAAGAAATTTATTACAATAATAATAATATAATAAAACTATAAAATTAAAAAAAATAAATAAATAAGAAATTAGGACTTGCACTTAATTTTACCTCAATTAAGTTGCCTATGTATCCTCTAGGAGGAATCAAAACCCACGTAATTCTTTTACCTGTTATATTCCGGAGGTGATCAATCGTCACTTGTTCCTTCGGTAGCCGTTGTATCGTCGTTGGTGTCGAAGAAGTCATTGTCGTCGGATATGAGATCCAATTCTTGCTGCTGGTATGAGGCCTTGGTCCAGTCGTCAACACAGACTTGAATATGTATTGAGTCAGGATTGAGCAATGCCCGTCTCTCATCGAGAACATTGCCACCTGCACTAAATTCCTGTTCGACTGCCATGGTTGAGACAGAGGTTGCAAAAATTTGCTTGGCAATGAGGGCCAAAATTGGAAAGTTAGTTTCGTGTTCCCTCCACCAATGTAGGATGTTAAAATCTTCGCTATCCAAAAACTCAAAAGAGGTGTTTACGTAAAGATCAACCTCTAAAACATAGGTTGATGAAGACAAAGAACTCCCCTGTGCCCTTGATTTTTTGGACAACACGCTTGACCCTAACTTCCTTTATGAGGGAAAACGAGAGCGAGAATGACTACTTGCGCTTGCAGTCGGTTGCTGAACATTAATGTTCAGCGAGGGACCGTATTCAGAACGGTATTCGTCATACATTAAATAAAATAATTGTCTAACATTATTATATAAAGCACTAATATCTACGTTGTGTAGCCCTAGAGATTGATAATAAAGTGTTAAATATTCATATAAACTATCAAATTTACACCTAGGGTCAAAAACTGAAGCAACAATATAAATCGAAGGAATGTCCCTATAATAATTTAACCATATATCTCTCATTGCAGCAACACATGCAGATAGTTCCAATACTTGTGCACATTCATTAAGTTCATCTACAATATTAATGGCTTCACATAAAAATAAATGTGAAGTTGGATAATATATACCGGATAAAGCGTTAGTTGCATCATGAAAAACTTTTAAAAGCATGCAAATTTTAGTACAAACATCTCAATGATGAGCATACAAATTAACACTACTAACATTATGCTGCATAAATCTAACTAATAATTCTCTATAGTCATAGCTTTCACAAAGCAATTTATATGTGGAGTTCCAACGAGTTGGAACATCACGGGAAAACCTAATTGGATGTTTCCCGTTAGATTTACAATATTTAGCCCATTGTTTATAGTGTTAGAATGTTTCCACAAATAGTATAGGACATCCCTAATTGGTGTAATCCATTCTTGAAGTGTTTGTAAACCATGTTGTACACATATATTTAAAACATGCATATTTGATGAAAAAATCTGCTGCCAGAGTAGGGTTGACACAATTGAATTAATTGTGGAACGGTAGCAGTATTGTTTGCAGCATTGTCAAAATCAATTGCAAAAATTTTACTTTCAATACAATATTCTTCAAAATTAATTTTCATTAATTTGTAAATATTATTGGCAATATGGGTGTCGTCAAAAACTCTAAATGTAAGAATTCGTTTTTGCAACTCCCATGATTGATCAATATAATGGCAAGTAAGTCCTAAGTATGAATGTTTTTGCCAATGATCACTCCAGATATCGGCACAAACAGACACATGACCCATTTAATTTTGAAAATATCTAACTAATGTTTTTTTTTCTTTTTTATAAATGTCACACATGGTACGTTTTAATGTGGTCCTAGGTACTCTACATGCAGCGGGATTTAAAGTATTATGACAATATTTTAAAAAACTAGTTTTTTCGCCAAAACTAAAAGGAAGATATTCAGTCTCTACTATTATTGCTAGTTGTTCACTATTATTTACATCACTATATTTAAATAAAGGATGGTTAGGAGATGTGTACCTGAAAATTTAGTATTGTCCTCGGCTACGCTCATGCTGAGCTTCGACTGATGCTTGGTGTTGATGTGCTTCCAGTACATCCTGTACCCTCCGGATTTGTTCCACTTAAAATCTTTGTTGCAATAGTTGCAAGTCACCACAACTTCCCCCGATTTCTTCTCCACCCTCCTTATATGAACTTTAAAAAGTTCAGATTTGTACTTTGTCAAATCTGGGTGTGGACCTTGTACGGTTTCACTTGGGGGGGAGGGGGAGGGTTTTCACAAGAGGGACTAGGGGCCCCAGACCCAGAGAGATGGGGATGAGAATACTGAGGAGTAAAATTAGGAGGAGTATCATTACCAAATATTACTCCTCAAATTCTCTCTGTTGTAGGTACTCAGCAAAATTTGCATCGTTGAAATTTAATTTTGGGCCAGCGGCACGGCGACTTTGCACTTCTCCAGCATTTAAATCTGGTAGCTGCTCAATGTCTCTACCGGAAACGAACCTTCTGGAAAAGGATCGTAGGCCTCCGGAAATAGACGGTCTTAATTGTGATGACATTATAAATTTATAATGGGAAATAATACAATTTAAATAAATAACGAAAATAATTGCAGTATTGAAAAATAAGAACAAGATTAAGAAAATAACTGAATGAGACTTTGAGAGAATTAGAGAAAAATTGAGAGAAATATGAAGAGAATGAGAGAATGAGATTGAGAGAAAATGGTGTGAATTGAATTGAAGAGGATGGGGGTTTATATAGTTTTTTGGGTTGGGAAGAAAAATAATATTTTTTAAAATTTAGGGGTCTATCTATAATTTTTTAGGGGGTTAAATGGTAATTTTATACCCAAGGAGCCATTGAAGTAGACTGCAGTGTCAGGTCACATTTAAATTTTTTTTTAAAAAAAAAATTTAAAATTTCAAAAATTAAAAAACCACCCAGGAACCGGGCGGTTCCGGTTCCTTTCTTAAAGCTAATCGGAACCGCGACCTTGGATCCCGGTTTCGATTTTTGGTTTCCATTTTCGGAACCGGTTTTAAAAACCGCCGGTTCAATTATAACCGGGCTGTTCGAACCGAACCGGGGCCATGCTTAGTGATAAATTACCATACGATTGGATATTGCAAATGCACATTTGGTTTTTTAAATAAAAAAATTATTTGAAATTTTTTAATTTCTTCATTATTTTTATATATGATTTTATACAAGAAGTAAAAACAATTTTAAGTTTTCTCTCGTTTAGATTTAATTTGGACAATTTTCGAGATTCTATTCAAAAGCTTGCTTTCGGAAATCATTTAATATGTTAGATTTTTATAAGTTTGGTTTTTTAAAAAGGTTTAATCATTTAATTCGAAATTGTTTTTTTTTCTTTTTTAGATTGAAGATTAGGGTTCTGCCAAAAGGACAATTTAAATTGAATCAGTTTATATGCATACAAGGATGATGAGTCTATCATGATTTAATTACCAGCTTATAACTTTTTAAAACAAATTCGTGTTCAACTTATATAAATAACAAGGTACAATGTAATGAACACAAGGCCTGACTGCTGGTAAATATAGGATTTTATTTTTATGCCAGAGGTAGATTATATATATAAATATATATATATATATATATAAAAGAAATTATTTTTTTCTGCTGGTATCTTCCTCACCGAAAGTTTTAATAGCTTGGTAGGTCACCACCACCATGAAACACATCCTATAAAGTGTGCATTCGCAAACTTTAATCTGGTTCCCTGATCAAGCCCTTTTGACAGAAATTTCACAACTATTCATATTTGGTTCAACCAACTATGGCACAAATGGGAAATTGTAAAGGTAGCGTGAGGAATATATTGACTTGACAACACTACTTTTGGTTGCATAACTAGCCTAGATATTTAAACTGCATTTTTTTTTATCTGTGTATAAAGTTTTGCAATTAATAATAGTAATGATTCTTTCATTTTCTTGAATCTGACCAGTTCAGTGGATTCAGAGTAATCTGGTTCACTGATTAGCTAGTGATGCCCAAAGTCCACATATCCACTTCGCTTAAGACGCAAGTGTGTGTGTGTATATATATATATATCTGACGTGGGATCTTCTTGCATCAGCTCAACAAAATTAGGGTTTGTTGTTGTCGGTTTCCTGGAGCCAACAATCGACTTTTAAGTTGAGTAGGTTTACGAGGATTCATGTTGAGCACTTGACTGGTCAATTACTTAATTCAATTCATGACGCTATAGCATGTACTCATGTTCATATGTCGCTAAGTGCAACTCTGTACACTGCTAAGAAAATAAAGTTGTGTTGTTACTAATAGTTATAGGTTATAGTTTAAATAATAAATAGGGTTAATTGCAATAAAGTACTCTGAAATTTAGTTATATTGCAATAAAATTGTGAGTTTAGCCTTAATTACATGTTAATACCCTTGACTAACTGATTAATTGAATGTTAGTACTCTTAACTAACTGGTTGACCGTT
This sequence comes from Xanthoceras sorbifolium, assembly GCA_003430845.1. NCBI lineage: Eukaryota > Viridiplantae > Streptophyta > Magnoliopsida > Sapindales > Sapindaceae > Xanthoceras > Xanthoceras sorbifolium. The sequence goes on from CM010617.1 coordinate 29,254,087, forward strand.
AAAGTTAATGGTCAACCAATAGTCAAAGGGTATTTTGGTCTTTTTGACCTTAATTTATTTTAAAAAATAAAAAAATTTATAAATTATAAAAAAAAGTTAAATAATGTTGGGATTTATACCCTAAAGCTTGTAATTATAAATGGTTAAAGAAAATAATAAGAATTATTCAGATTATCATTCAAGTTCATAAAATATTTTATATTCAGTAATACATTCGTATTGTGCAAGAACATCCTAGATTGCAAGATGTAATCTCATAATGAGTATATGATGGTCATATACAGAGAGGATTCATTTTGAGACGTGTAATCTAAAGAGTCCGTATAGAGCAACAAAGCTGGGTACTTTGTTTGTGATTGATCTACTGCTGCGGTCCATTATGTAAAGTACGGTGGTCTTATCCTAGACCGCTCATGTAGTTGACATGAGAATGGAGGCACCTTATATGATGAGATCATATAGGACTGGGCCACGATTTATATGAATCTTTCACCAAGATCCGTTAGTAGATGAGATTCATATATAATCGATAAACGATGGCTATTTATAGGTGATCTTAATCCTGAGTGTCTTATCGACTCATTCAGGTTAGATCATGGCTTTGATTTACCATGAGTGAGGTTGATGAGAATCTCGACCAATACCTCCGTATCTTGGAGCTGCGGTTTGGCTTGTGGCTGGGAAGGTTTGAACACCATAGTGGAATCCATTCCTTCTTGATTGAAGTAAATGAGTAGTTCTCTTAAGGGTTGATTCGAGGCTTGAACGATTATGAGCGCTCTCCTAATTCTTCCTTGAGGAAGACATGATTTAATTGTTCATTAGAGAATCAATGGTACTTAAAGGAAAAGATATTTCTAGAGGGGTATAACGGACTTTATAACCCAGCTCTAGTTATGAACTATCTGTGGAGGATCACACTATATGCAATTAGCTATATCAATGGACACTGAGACTTCAGATTGTATAAACACGTCTACAGTTTTGAGAGTACAGCCTCGGGTTTTTAGTGGAATAACTCCGAGGTTAATAATCGTGAAATATTAATTAAAGAGTTTTAATTAATATTACTAAGTATTATTGGAGCTCAAAACTGTAGGTCCATTAGGTCCCCTTACTAGCCCTTATGGTTGTTGGTAACGAGGATTACAGTAGATTAATTGGATGGTTCAATTAATAGTGTTACGAAAGTAATGCGATTTAAATAAAAGAGAATAATTAAATAATGTGATTATTTAAATATTTAAAAAATAATAGAAATTAATAATTAATAATTATTAATTTTATTTATTAAATATGAGGTCATGTGATTAAATAATGACTAGGACAAAAGAATTAAAATAATTAGATTATTTTAATAGTCCAAAATGTCACAGGTTCAAGTCTTTAGGGAGACTAAAATAAATAGGATTTAGAATCCTATTTCGACTTAGTCAAACTAAAACCCTAAAAGACTACTATATAAGTGTTATATAGTTAGGAAAAAACCTAACCTAGCACACAAGTGAAAAAGAAAGAGAGTTCGGCCACCAAAGAGAGAAAAGAAAAAAAAAAAGTTTTTTCTGACTCTCCCCTCTTTGGCAGGATACGGCTGATGTTCTTTTCACGTGACCTCCATCTCTTGCCGTGACGTGCCCACATACACGTTGTTAGACCACGGGTCATAGCTCGGAAGATCTGGTGGTAGATCGAAGAATCAGAAAAAGAAAATCAAGAAAAAGGTATGTAGTTACTAAATTCTTTTTCTGCATATATGCAGGAACTCGTTCCTGATTGAAAAAAGTTTTCAATATAAAAAAATTTTTTGAAACCCAATTCCGCATGTTATAAGATAATCAAAATCTTTTCTAGAACTCTCTTCAAATAAATCTCCACCGTGGAGATTATATTGACAAAAAAAATTAAAAAAACTTAAAATTAAAATAAAAAATAAAAAAAATTATATTTTTAGTGTTCTTGGTATGGAGATCCATCCGTCCATCAACATTGATGGATGGTGGAACCCAATCTGGATCTCCACACCAAGAACACAACCCAAAAAAAAAATAAAAAAATTTTGAAGGTATTTCTCGAACCTTTCTGGGTTCGATGAATCTCAAACCCAGAAGGGTTCGAATTGAACCCTCTGGGTTCGTGGAACCCAGAGGGTTAGAAGATCGAACCCTTCTGGGTTCGATCTTTGAACCCTTCTGGGTTCGAGATCGAACCCAGAGGGTTCGTTCTTCGAACCAGAAGGGTTAGAGATCGAACCCATAAGGGTTCAATCTTCGAACCCTCTGGGTTCGAGATTCATCGAACCCAAAAAGGTTCGTTCTTCGAACCCTTTTTGGGCTGCTCCATCGCCAATGGAGCAGTACTCCGTCGCTGCTTCATCGGCGACGGAGCAACTGCTCCATCAACGGGAGCAGATCTGCTCCCGTTGATGGAGCAGATCTGGGTTCAACAAACAATTTATTTATTTTTTGTTGTTGTTTTGTTCTTGATGTTCTTGGTGGAGATCCAGATTGGATCTTCACCATCCATCAACATTGATGGACGGTGGAGATCCAATCTGGATCTCCACCAAGAACACCAAAAAAAAATTTTAATATAAAATATTTTTTTAACTTTTTTTAATTGTATGATTTTAAAATTTTTTTTTAAATGTATCTCCACCGTCGATCAAGATTGATGGATGGTGGAGATCCATTTTTAAAAATTTTAATTTTTTAATTTTCTTCAATTTTTATTTAATTTATTTTTTTTAAACTAGGGGCAATTATGTTATTTTACATAAAAGTAAAAGTCAAACCGTTATATTTAACTGGTCAACTGACGGTAGGGTACTAACATGCAATTAAAGCTAAACTTACGATTTCATTGCAATATAGCCAAACGTTAGGGTACTTTATTGTAATTAGCCATAATAAATAACACTCAACCTACCCAAGACTTGATAAATTACACTCGAAATTAAAATTTATATAAATTAACATTGACCTTCCCTCTCGTTATGTTTGACCGTTAAGTGTTGACAGTCTAAAAATAGTAAAAAGACTAAAATGCCCCTAGTTAGAAATATTTGATTGTATTTAATATAACCATTTTTATTTTTAACTAGGGGTATTTTAGTCTTTTTACTGTTTTTAAACGGTCAACACTTATTATTAACGGTCAAACTTAACGGGAGGGGAATGTCAATGTTAATTTATGCAAACTTTAATTTCGAGTGTAATTTATCAAATTTCAAATAGGTTGAGTGTTATTTATTCATAGTTTAATGGTAAATGCTTAATCCTAATCAGTAGAAATTATAAAATTTCATCCTCAATTTTCACTTAATGATTCCTGTTTGATTGGCTAATTATAAGAACTGTTACCATACTATTATGTATAGTGTGGTCTATTATTATATTATTTCCATGTATATTATTATATTAGTATTTACATCTATAAATAGGCTTCCTATTGTACTCAACAATTAGACTGTGAAATACAATTCTCAGTTTTACTATCATTCAAATCGTCTTCACATATCTCGTCATGTTGTTTTTTAGGACCATAAAATATTTTCTACTATGTCAAAATTTCACATTTTACATAATTCATCTTCAAATTTCTTCATGGATCCCACTATTCCTTTGTTCCCAGATGACATTGACTCAGGTACATCCCATGAGACTTAAACAAGTGCTCCTGACTGTACTCTGCTAACTCCCGAGTTATCTTAACTGCATGCTGATCCTGTACCAGAGTCTTTTTGTTCCTCTTTCCCTTATGTTCGTCAATTTAATCGGGCAAGGACACCATCTGTCAAACTTCGAGATTTTCATTATTTCTCTGTAACGCCCCTAATTTTTCGTAATTACGAAAAATATTATTATTAATTATTATTAAGTATGCGACAGTTAAGTATGCGATTTAAATTCCTAGAATGTAAAATCTCACTTTTTAAAATCTATTTTTAATTTTTTTTACTAAGGGCACATTTGAAATATTTTTAAAACGTTTGACGAATTTGTGAGGACTTAAAAGAATTATTTTGAAAGTTATCGACTAAAATTATAATTTACAAAAGTTGAGGGACAGAATGGTAATTTAACGGATCTATACATAGTCTTCTTCTTCCCCGAGAGTATCACTCTCTCTCTCTTTCCACAATTTTCTCTTATTTTTCTTCCAACTTCAACTTCAATTTTCGGCCAACTCAGACCTTCGTTTCAGTCGATCTTGGTATCAATAGAAAGTTCTTGCGACATAGAATTTATTGACACCAACTTTGAAGATTTTCATGACCGTTTGAGTCTCCGATTTGGTGGAGAAAGTGAGGGATTTTTCAATTCAAAAATCCTTCGATTCCGACGATTCTAACAATTTCCCACTCCGGCCACAGTCATAAACATTGACAAGGGAAACGAGGCGAACAAAACACCACCATTTTTAGAGGTCACCGAAAAGTTTCCAGAAAGTCGCCGCCGGCCTCCACGTACGGCGGGGGTAAGTTTTCGACCTCCTGAATTTAGAATTTGATTTTACACCCGTTTACGGACTCGGTTTAAGTGTAGGATAGTATTTTAAGGTTAATTGTATTATATGGTAGCCGTATAAAAATTAAATAATTGTATTCTCGTGTAGATTTTATCGATCGGGAGAAGGAAGAGGATAGAGAAGGTTTTAGGAAAATTCCAGGTTCGGTGTACACTATTTTTCGAATTTTCAGATTTTCCAGAATATTTCCGAATAGTTATATTATATTGTTTTTAGTTTATTTGAGTTATATTAATTATGATTTATTGTTTGAAATTGATTTTGTGATGATTTGGATTACGTTTATTTGAAATATAATTTGGATCCGTAATATTGTTTATGAAAAATATTCTGAATTGATTTTCAATATGAATTGATTATAGTATTGTTACGGAAAATATAGTTAAAAGCGATTTGGTATATATTGTTTTGCGATTTGTATCGAAAAACGATTTGGGGGCATTTGGATTTACTATGGATTTACGATATATAATTGCATGTGATTTTAAATGTGATTTGAAGCGATTTCTGGATTCAGAAATATATTCGGAAATGATTTTGTATTTTGCTTTTAAATGAATATTGTTGTGATTTGGATTCTGGAAATATGTTTATAGATATGGATATAATTTGGATTTAATTCGATAATTCTGAACGGAATAAATTGTATTGTTTTCGAAAAGTGAAATGGCTATGATATATATGAACATAGATATGGATATAGGAGGTTGACATGTCAATTGAGTTTTTGACTGAACAGTACTGTGCCGAAATATTGTGATGTACCACCCTATGGATAGTACAGGCCCCTAGTGCCGGTCTTAGGGTAGGGAGCTTTGATCTGAATGTATTACCCTTTGGATAGTACAGGCCCCAAGTGCCGGTCCTAGGGTTGAAAATCTGATATGGGATATTTACAGCGGGTAGCCCCGTTGGTATCTAATACCGAATAACCCGTAATCCAGTCCTGAAATTATGTTGTGTATGTCAGGAGCTCGATATGAAAATAGAATTGTGATTTGAATTGAAACGGAAATAAATTAAAAAGTGATTTTTAAGATTATTAGTAAAATTATGAAATTGATATGTTATTTAAAAGTATTTGACTTGATTTGAGCCCCATAGTTGAATATTTATTTATTATTTATATTTCTGATAAATTGATAGAAATTGTTATAGTATTTGTAAATTCAATTATGTGTACACTCACTAAGCAATATGCTTAGCGTGTTGAGTTTTCTCACACGTAGGTATAAGAGGTTCCAGAGGAGACAAAGACAAAGAAGAATAGAGACTGCAGGAGCAGAGTCCGGAGTCACATCTATTCTATATATTTGGTAGTCCTTTTGTTTTGCTAGAGCATGCATATACAGAAAATGTTTGTATATATTTAAAGAATTTCCATTGTGTAAATATTTTATTATAAGTTTATGTTATTTGAATAATCATAAATTATATTGTGGTAAATTGATTTAAAAAATCGCACTAAATTTGGAAGGGTGCGCAAAAGTGATTTGAAAATTTAGAAGTGTTGATTGTTATGAATTTTAAATTGTAAACAGGTTTTGGAAGGTCAGAAAAATAGAGGAAACTCTAGCGAAATTTTTAGAAATTTATTCGGACCATTTTCAAAAGGTTTAATAAAATTTTAAAGTTGTGGTTTTATAAAAGAAAAGCAGAGATTTCAGTATATGGTAACGCTCTCTAATTCGGTCTGAGCGGATTGGGTCAGGGGGTGTTACATTCTCTACTATTCCCTTTTTGCATAAGCCTCAATTATATAAGGAGGCCAGCTCTAACTTTGTTTGGCAGCAAGCTATGACAGAAGAATTGCAGGCTCTTGATAAGACTTACACTTGGGATATGGTTGATCTTCCTCTAAACAAAACTGCAGTGAGATACAAATGGCTATATAAGATCAAAACTAAATCTGATGGCTCCGTTGAACGATATAAAGCCCGTCTTGCCGCAAAGGGCTTTACACAGGAATATGGAATTGATTATGAGGAAACATTTGTACCAGTCGCTAGACTTACCTCTGTTCGCAGCTTACTCGCTGTTGTTGTGGTTCAACGATGAAATTTATTTTAGATGGATGTGAAGAATGCATTCCTTAATGGTGATCTTACTGAAGAAGTTTACATGAAGCCTCCATTGGGGTATGATCATCCTCCGCATAATGTGTGCAGACATCAACGTGCATTATATGGCCTAAAACAAGCTCCTCGGGCCTGGTTTGCCAAATTTTCCAGTACCATCCAGCAATTTGGTTTTCTCTCTAGCTCTTATAATTCTGCATTATTTATTCGCAAGACTAATCATGGTTGCATTTTCTTGTTACTTTATGTGGATGGCATGATTATCACAGGAGATGACCATGCTGATATTTCAGATCTCAAAGACTTCCTTTGGAAAAATTTAGAAATGAAAGACCTTGGACATCTTAGTTTTTTCCTTGGTTTTGAAGTTTCTTCTAATTCTAATGGTTTTTATCTTTCACAAGTCAAATATATTTTCGATCTTCTTGCTCGAGCAGGTTTGATCAATAGTAAGACTACTGCAAGTCCCTTAAAGGCCAATATCAAACTAACATCCTTGGAGGGTACACCGCTCAATGATCCTACTCTTTATCGTTAGCTTGTTGGTAGTCTTGTTTATTTAATAGTGACTTGACCAGATATTGCGTATGCTGTACATGTGGTCAGTCAGTTCATGACTGCTCCGCATTCTACTCATTTTGCAGCTGTTCTTCATATTCTCCGGTATCTCAAAGGTACTATGTTTCATGGTCTTAATTTCTCTGCTCATTCATCTCTAGATTTACAAGCGTATTCAGATGCTGACTGGGCCGGTGATCCTACTGATCGACGATCTACTACTGGATTATATTTCTTTCTTGGAAACTCTCTCATTTCCTAGCATAGTAAGAAGCAAACTGTTACTGCACATTCTAGTACTGAGGCTGAATATCGTGTCATTGCTGATGCTACTCAAGAACTTCTCTGGTTACATTGGTTACTTGGTGATCTGGGAGTCAAACAGTCCACTGTTACTCCTCTCTATTGTGACAATTGTAGTGCTATTCAAATCACTCACAATGATGTTTTTCACGAACGTACTAAATATATTGAAATTGATTGTTACTTTGCTCGCCAGCATGTCACTCAAGGCACTGTTAAGCTCCTTTCCGTCTCCTCCACTAATCAACCTGCTGATATCTTCACTAAAGCTCATTATCCTGGATGTTTGCGCGATTTGGTTTCCAAACTCAAGCTTGTTTCTTGTAGCACCCCCCGACCCGACCCGGGCGGACCGATCCGGGAAGCGCTACTCGGACTTTCAAATTCTTTCAACATTCATTTTACGTTTCAAAATCACTGTGAGCCCATAACAATAATTAACTTTTTGCGAAAATTCGGCAGAGTACCGTTTATTTTTCGGACTTTCCAAAAAAAACCTGCTTTTACACAAAACAATTCCAATTCAAATACACATTCTTCACAAACACTTCTATGTCAATTTCAATCAATTGCGCACTCTGCCGTTTAGTGCGACTTATCAAAACAGTTTATAAAATAATAACAAATCAAACTTTACTATTTACATTTAAATAATAAAAGACAGTAATCATAAATTAATAAATTACAAAACGTTTTACAAAACTTATTTACAAATTCCCTGTATATGCATGCTTTCAGAATCTATATACACATAACAAAAATATAGCTACCCAACTGTACAATCCTGTGACTCGGTCTGCAACTTGTTCCTCCTTCAATCTCTAGCCTCCTCTGGATTCCTGGTACCTACGCGTTAGAAACAAACTAACGCGCTAAGCATAAAGCTTAGTGGGTGTACTAAAATCTCAATATGGAAACATATATAACCTTTAATAATAACAAATCACATTATATATATATATATATATATATATATATATATATATATATATATCAATTCAAATCATGTTCAAAACAATTAAATTGCAGAATCAATAATGAAGTCAATATATAATTTTCGATCAATAAAAGCATTCAATACACTTTTCAATTCCAATCAATTCTGGCCCGCTAGAATACTAAACATATACGGACTGGAATATGGGTCAAGCTCCCAACCCCCAGAACGAATTCTGAGGAGGTACGTGTCTCCCAACTCTAGGACCGTGGGTACGGAACCTAGAGAGGTACATAACTCCCTATCCCAGGAACGAATCCTTAGGAAGGTACATTAACTCCCAACCCCCGGGACGAATCCCGAGGAGGTACGTATCTCCCAGCCTCTGGACGAATCCAAGAGGAGGTACATCAATATCATCAATATCAATCAATCAATATCGGCGCAGTACTGCTCAATAAAACCCAGCTGGTATACCAACCTCCTATATCCACTTCTATGTCTACGTATCCTAGGGCCGTTTCGATAAACGATTTTTCACAATAAACGTCGAAATAGGTACTCAATCACCATAAATTTTTCAATAAACATACAAATCACATAATATTCTTCAACAAGCATACTCAATTATTTTTAACGAAATCGAATTATTCGAAAACGAAATCGAAGTACAATCTATCACAAAATTAGTCCAAAATAGTCCAAAATAAAGATATCAACATCGATTTTTCATAAACTCAACAATAAAGACAATAAACAATGTTCATACGAAAATCAAATGCGAGAAATCTCTACAAAATCGAAAACGAACCGAAATCAATGACGGAAAACGAAAACAAAACAATAACGAAAATATTTCATAACGATTTCGAAAACAAACGTACACCTACTTGGAAATCCGAGTTTTTCGTTCGAGAATCGCGGTTCCACGATTTCGTTTTCCCTTCCCTTTCCTTTCTCTTCTCTTTCCTCTTCTTCTTCTTCCTTCTTCTTCTTCTTTTTCTTCTCCCTTTTCTTCTTTCTTTTTCTCGCTCTTTTCTCTCTCTCTCTGTTCTGTGATATTTCTGGCTTCCTCGAGAAGCCACTTCTTTTTTTTTATATTTTTTTTCGCTACCGCGACCGCCGTCGCGACCTGTGGTCGCGGCACCAGGTCGCGATGCTCACTGGAATGCGCGCACCGCCTTCGTCGCGAGCGCGCCCTGGTCGCGCGAATGGTCGCGTTGCTCTCTGCCTGTTTTTGACAATTTCGTCGCGAGCAGTCCATCGCGACCTGTGGTCGCGGTGGCTGGTCGCGTTGCTCACTGCCAGGTTTTGCCATTTTCATCGCGAGCAAGCCATCGCGACCTGTGGTCGCGGTGACTGGTCGCGGTACTCACTGCCAGATTTTGCGTTTTTCACTGCGAGCGAGCTGTCGCGACCTGTGGTCGCGGTGACCAGGTCGCGATGCTCTCTGGTCCAATTTTCCAATTTTTCATTTTTCATTCATTTTTCACTATTCAATTCGGTCTGCTGGAAATTTTATTACATTTAATTACATTTACACCCCCTCAAATAGTAAAATTTTATTTTCACATATATCACATATATCAAAAATTCATCACCCGAAATCCGGGATGTTACATTTCTGTCTCACCATCTTGAGTTTGCGGGGAAATATTACCATACTATTATGTATATTGTATAATGTGGTATATTATTATATTATTTCCATGTATATTATTATATTAAAATTTCTATTTATAAATAGACTTCTCATTGTACTTAAAAATCAGACTGTAAAATAGAATTATCAGTTTTACTATCAAAATCATTATTGGTCCAAAATCATTGTTACACGTGGTCCACATAATACTCTCTCCCACCGAGCAACACTCCCATTTTGCGTCAAAGAGTGGGAATCAAAATTCAGATAAGTTAGAATTAGATAAAGGCATAAAAGATGTGTAGAAGAAGACTGAGGTCTATATATATATATATATATATATATATATATATATATATTGGCGCTAGACAGTGTTAGGCCTCACAAGCAAGCAAATTCTTATTATTCTATTAATTACACTTCTCATCTGCCCTAAACACCGCCACCCTACAGTTACAAAATTTCCTTTTACCGTCGAGAGTTTAATTCCCACCTTTCACAACCAAGCAAAGCATACATGGCTCGCACGACACAACACGGCGTGGACAAAAAGTGCGTGGACAAAAGGTGCGTTAAACTTGTGCCTAAACAGATGGTGCCAGTTCCGTACACGATGGAGGAGCTGAGACAAATGTTTTGGAGTCATGACACGAACAGGGACGGGCGGCTGAGCAGGAAAGAGCTTAAAGATGCCTTCAATGACCTTGGTGCACGCATTCCTGGTTGGAGGGCTCACAGAGCGCTCATCCATGCAGATGATAATGGAGATGGTTACGTAAGTGAAAAAGAAGTTGATGAGCTCGTCAACTATGCTGTCAAATTAGGCTACACCGTCAAGTAAATGACTAAAATTGTATGTAAGAGAATATCAGTAATGCTTATTATGCATGCAGTATCACTATATAGGACTAGAAGGCTCTGCAGCCATATCTAATGCAAGAGGAGAAACTGAAGTACTAGAAAGCCTTGTAGCTTGCCTCCCGGCATTAGAGAAGCGTTAATTATATGTAGTAAAATCTTATAATAAATTTCCTTTGAATCTGAATATGTTCCTTCATCTACTAGTACTACTTATTGGGAAGATCCCAGTCGATATGATATCGATGCTACCTTTTCATTTCACTGCTAATTTAAATCACAGTCTAACCAGAAAGTTAAGGTCAAGTTACAGAATTTTCGTACTGATTTTGAATTCCTTCTCTTGATTCGTAATAAAAAGGAACTCATCCAAAGTTGAGTTTCTTGACAATTGATTACAAGATTTAGTATTAATACTGGAAAATTCGACAATATATCCATGTCAGATACTTTTTGTTCCTACTAAAATAAACCTTATAAAATGTACTTTAAGAAACTGATTTGCGTTTGAACTATTTTTTGCAAAAAATCCTAAGATCAAGATCGCATGGTCAGTTTGTATTCTATTCGAACAAGATAAGAAACATTCAAATCCTCCAATATTTGGTTCTTGGAATGTCATTGATTTTGGTCGGTGTGCTTATCCATTAAAAATGAAAATTAAAGGAAATTAAGTTTCAAACGAACTTAATTTAAGTGTCTTTTTACAAGAACTTAGTTCATAATTTGCATGTGGAGTTCACATAATTTTTTTTAGAACTATTACAATAACTTCAAGGTTTTCGGAAGGACGACATGACTCAAACTCACAATCTCATAATGTAGGTGTGAGGGGCATAATACGACTAAATCAACCTCAGCTCATTTGGGGTTCATGTAACTTTTTTCTTTTGGAGCTATATATTACGAGTTCAGGTAACTTAACCCTCCAAATTTTTAGTAAATAAAGTAATTAAAAATTAAGAATTAAGTTGTTTTTTATTATTTAAATTCTCGATTAATAAATTCATCAAGGTAATTTTCAAATTTCTTTTACCTTATTTTTTGGGGAGATTATCCTTTTGCTCTATAACTTTTGGAGAATTATCAATTTTTTAAATAATTTTTCATTTATTAATCATTGGACCCTAACTTTCTGAAAATATATCAATTTGGTCCCTCTAACTAAATTTCTGCCAATCAAACCTAATAGAATTGGTAAAAAGACTGTTTTGCCCTTAACTCTATTTAAATGAGTTAAAATTACAATTTCAACCTCAAATTTTAAAAAAGAACATTAATAATTAAAATGGTAGTATTGTCATTTTAGATTAATTTTTAATTAAAAATTTTAAAATATTTTTAAATGGATCCCCACCGTCCATCAAAATTGATGGACGGTATAGATTATCGAATATTTTTTAAAAAATAAAAATTGTAAAATTAATTTTTTTAAATTTATTTCTTTTACGGTTTGTTTTTTAAGAAAAGTTAATGATTGGATCTACACCAAGAACATTAACTTTTTTTTAAAAAAAAATAGTAAATTTTTTTTTTAATTTTATAATTTTCTATTTTTTACAAAAATTTCGATATAATCTCCACCGTCTATCAATTTTGATGGACGGTGAAGATTTTCATTTAATTTTTTTTAAAATTTTTTAATTAGGAATAGGTTGAAAGACAAAAATACCCCTAGAACAGTTAAGTTTAATTAACGGTTGACTAACAGAATGACCAAATTGATACATTTCCAGAAAGTTAGGGTTCACTGATACTAATAAACGAAACTGGTTTAAAAAATTGATAATTTTCCAAAAGTTATGGACCAAAATGATAATCTCTCTATTTTTTTTTTTTGATGAAAATGTTTAAACAAAAATAAGCTTTGAGCTAGGCCTAGAAAATTATAGCCTTTTTTAGGCCGTATGCAACTCTCCAACCGCCTGAGTTCCCACGGCTCACAGCCACAACCAGGAGGCAGGAAATGGAAACAAAATTAAGTACTTTCGCTGTTATTTTGGCAGAGAGAAGGCTTCTGTGCATATTATAGCCTGACTTGAAAAGGAGACATACGATGTATCCAATTTCTTTTGAATGATAAAGAATAAACAATCAAAAGCAAAGATTATTAATCAAGTATCCCAAGAAGTATGGCTTAGTCTGTATGGATATTCATATTAAAAAATAATATAATTCTCTTATCTTTTGATTCCATAGTCTTTTTCCTCACTATTGGATAATTTAATTTAAAATTAAATTTGAGCTATGATTGATAATCATCTTTCTAATGTTTTTGTTTTTTTTTTTACTTTATAAAGTATATTTCCTATTTTAATAATGAAATTAGAAGACGCCAGCACCCAGAAACCCAAAATTAAAGAAAAAAGAAAAAGAAGATGCAATATTAACAGTTTAAAACAATAAAACTGTATCTTCCAAAAACCATTGATCTATCCCAACAAATATTAATTAAACAGATGTAATATTATTCTCAGTAAAGTAATCAATCTAATGGTCTCTTTGTCTGCTTCTGTGGCAGTTTTGATTAAGTGTTTTAAGCCCAGAAAAGAGAACCATATCCTTTTTCTTTACAAACAGCTTCAATTATAAATTATTGTTAAATAATGAAGATAATTTTTCAGGTCCAAAATGAGGCCCAAAAGGGTGGGTAGTAGTCCAAATAGTATTGGGCTGACCCAATAGAAATAGTACGTATGAATAGGGATATATGAATAGTATCGGGCTGACCCAGTGCTACAGTAAACAATGACGTCACCGTGAACAGGACATAAGCAGTGACGTCACCGTGAAATGACTGCACCACCGGTGGGTCCCACCCGGTGAACAGTGACGTGCGCGTGAATAGTCCTATGAACAATACCCCAAATTTTCTTATAAATACCCCCTTCCTTCATTTGTAACACATCCCAAAATGTAGTCTCTTCTCTTCTCCCTAAAGCCTCTTGTGAGGTTGTTCTCTCCTAGTATTATTAGAGAGAGGTTGTAATTATTTTGGTCTAGTAAAGTCATTCTATCTTTGCCCATGGATGTTTCCCTCAAATTAATTGGGAGTTTTACCACGTAAATACTGTGTGTCCAGTTCTTCTCCACTTTTCTCAAATCTTTACTTTAGTTGCGGCATATTACTTCTACATATAGGATCCTGTCATTGGCATCAAAGCACTGACTGAGATCCTAACAATTATGATATACGAGATTGGATTCCTGAAATTAAATCAATATCTATCAATAATGAGGATTGTTTATGCTAAATATCTTTCGCTTTCAGGTGCTGGGCGGTCTCCACAAATTCCAAACTTTTAACAACTTTTGGATAATGCATGCATGCTTTAACTACCTCAGAATTGTGAGATACCCCAGTTTTTTATATTCTATCAATTTCAAAAAGGTGAACAATGCTCCTTAATTTATAAGGTGTTCAAAAGATGCGCCCTAATTATTAGCTGCCCACCTTAAAACTTTATTCTGTGTTCAATGTTCTTATCTTTTGTCAAAAGTAAATAGTAGTAATGGGAATATTTTCTGGTCCTTTCTTGCAACTTGAACATCAAGCTACAACCTTTTTGGGTCCATAAATTGTTTTTAAGCACTTCAAAGATTTGCTTAATCGGCAATCGAATTAATTCTTCATCTTTGATAATTATATACTAGAAAGAATCTCAACATCATAGAATTGGTTGGTGTGTTTAAAACTACTATACTTTGAATACAATCTTTTTTTTCCTTTTAAATATGATGCCAAAATATAAAAAACTACATGTAGAGTCGAAATATTAACTCTTATAGTTGGGAGATATTCATTTCCATAATATCGGTGATAAATTTCTCCACACATATTTATAAACGTACATAGTGACACTTGAGTTATAAAAAAATGTACCAATTCTAAGTAGAATCTTGAAACCACTTTTGAGACGATTTCACTAGTTGCCGCAGTGGTTTAAATATGCCAGTCATGTGATTTTAGGATATTATACTGTTGTCAAGAATATAAAGAATATGTAACAACTCCACGGGCATGGGGTATAAGTAACAGGGATCACCAACTTCACCAATTTTATATATATGGATGAAGAATCCAATTCTCATGTCAAATTTATAGAAAAGAAATGCCCATGTAAAAATTGATAAGCTCTTAACTTTTGGTGACTCAGTCAGGTGGCCCTGACTCCAACTAGTTGCCGAAAGCCATAAATCTTACCATTCAAATGTCTCATTAATTTCATGATAAAATAAATATGGGAAAGAAATTGATTTTCATTGATAATCTTTTGCTACCCTACAAAAAGTTTTCAAAGGCATATTGGCATATCTTGCTGCATATATGTTATGCTGAAGCGCGATTTAGTAGTAACAAATTAATTCTGACTCAAACAGTAGAGAAATAATAAATTAATTATAAATAAAACAATTTATGTGGTTCGGTTTTGAGACTCCATAGACGAAGACATGAGAATAAATTTTACTAATGAAACAAAATTTACAAATTTTGTGTGGAAACTCTCAAACACCCAAAAACCCCGATACATTCGATAGATACAGTCACACAAAGAGTAACTTCTAATGGCACTCTAGATCTCAAACTAGCTTGCTTAAATGTTTGAATCCTTGGATGTTTTCTCCAAATACATGGCTCCCTTATATAGTCAACAATTAATATATCCACCAATGCAATGTCTTATACATAGATTTTAGATGAAAAAAAAATGCGGATAAAAAAAAGCAGGACAATGGGGCTCAATAAAAAAAACTTAGATTAAGTACGCTCTTGTTTTATTCAATAAATTGCTCCGATATCAAATATGCCTTTTCTTCTTTCTTATGTGACAACAAGATTTAAAAGATTAAAATTCTCCATTCATCTGAACTCTTAACTGTAATTCCAACCGTAATTCTTTTTTCACATTTTGATTTTATAAATTGAAAAAATGGATTTCTTCTAATTCTAAGTGTGCCCTACGTTATGATTATTCAAGGATACAATATCTCATGATTATTCAAGGATACATAAATTACCTAATTAATTAAAAAGACAGATCAACAATTTCCTTCAAGCTTAAAAAGAGAGAATCTGAGGCTTACGATATCAGTGGAATTACCTTATGTTCGGAGAAAATAAATAAATATATATATATATATATATATATATATGTAGCCGACCAAGTTTTACAAACTATTTAGTATTCATTTCAATTTTATTCTGAAATTCCATTAAATTTTCGTTAATTTGGCAAAATAGATAATTACTCTAGATTAATTGATCAATTTTATTTTTCACCTTTAAGAGATTATATTTACTACTACGACCGATCATCAGCATCATCAATAATGCTTAGATTAATTAATTAACAGTATTTAATTTTTACTGTAAAGTAAATAATTAGAATTTGATTATAATCAAGGAGTAGAGGGTATCCAAAGGTTGCTGCTCTATATAAACCCTTGGTCTAAAAACATATACAGAAGAACAAACAAACACGGAAGTGCAGGATGTATGGTAACCACCAAGCTCCAAACAATCCAGACAATGTTCAACAAATCGGACCTAAGTGCGAAGAAACAGGTTGTTATGGGAGGAAGAAGACGGCACCGGTGCCATTAACTGAAGATCAATTGAAAGGTATGTTTAGGCGCTTTGACACAAACCGAGATGGACAATTTACAAGGCAAGAGCTTAAGGACGCCTTCCACAGCCTCGGTTCCAAGTTCCCTAGCTGGCGAGCTTTTCGGGCGCTCTACCATGCCGATGCAAATGGAGATGGGTTTATAAGCGAGCACGAGTTCACCGAGCTTCTCAACTATGCTATCAGACTTGGTTATGTCATGAATTAGAGATCGAATTAACATTGTATTAAAATGTTGTTAATTAATAAGGTATAATAATTAGCGGGTTAAATGTTTGCATATGTGTTCTTATCTGCAGCTGTCTACTGTGACTGAGAAATATTAGCTTTTTTTGCCCATTTTAATAAGGTATAATAATTAATATTACTGATAGCTTGCAAGCATTACTTGCACATTTTCAGCTTTTTTGCCCAATTAGTACTGTTAATTTTAATATTAGGGACTAAGCATACAGTATGTGATTAATTAGTCAGTAATATTTCATTATTAAGACTAATTAGCTAGTGGGTAACACAATATCGTAAATCAAATATAACATTTTATAAATTATTACTACAACTTTTAAGCTATATATAATAATACTTGTATCTCTTCGAGGCTTGATGATTATGGTATTAGGTTTTAGTTGTTTAACTGGTAAAGTTCTTGTCATTATAGAAGGTTGCCTGGTGACCAAATCTTGCTCATCATCAAAGGAGTACGAGTCGCATTGAATGTTGACCATTGGTACACATCACGATTTTGTCGAAACCTGTTCAGATTGAGTATTACAAATGTAATCTAAATATTTATTCTCACAATAATAAAATAGTCTATAAATACTTACTTCATGAAAAAAGTTGCTCTATATGAATGATTTTATCTTCTTTCTTTAATGAAAAGGTTGGCCAAAAAGTCTGCAGAACAGTACTTGAATAATAAAAATAAAATAACAAAATTAATTCCAATTAGAAATTCTAGTTGGACCAAAATAAAGAAAATATCAAAATATAAAAGATAGAGACAAATTTGAGTTATTGAAATATTTTGAAAATACTCTCTTAAACAAACTCAATGAAAGAAAGGATGCTAAAACAAAAAAGGAAACTCATATTAAAAGTTATTAAAACTCGAAACTAAACAAATCAATAAAACAAAGGATGCTAAAAAAAAAAAATAATAAGGAAATTCACATGAAAAGTTATAAAACTCGAAAACTTTGTCAAAAATAGTAAAAATGTGAAAACGATGCCCAAAATGATTGACTTTGTACGAAAACCATCCTACATTGGGGCAGCAAATCTGCCTCAAATTTTGTGATCTTAAATTTAGACGATTTCAATCATATATCATACATTCCAATCCAACATCATTTGTTCCCTCGAATATCCTTCAAAAGTTCGTCCTATATCAATATATATAATATTGAATTGTATCCTAAAGCTTATGAAAATATTGAAACAATAAAATCTTTTTTTTTTTAGTATGGTTATTGCGTTTGGAAATTAGATTAAGAGTAATGCCATTGGACTCCAAAAAAAAAAAATTAGGGCTTATTTGGAGGAGCTTATTCATAAGCGTTTTTAGTCTTTCTAATAAATTGTGATCTAAAAGTTGCTTGATAAACTTTCTGGGAGCAGCTTATTGAAGAATTTGGTCAAAAGATGCAGCTAAAAGTCAAAGCTAGTATAACCCAACTTCAACTTTTAGATTAAACGAAAAACTAGTCATAACTTTTAATGAATTTTTTTTTACCAAATTATCCCTTATCTTATATTAAAATTACAAAAAAAACCTAACCTTGAACATTAAAAATTGGAAATTAATTAAAAAATAATTAATTTTTTTATCTTTAATATTTTAAAAAATAATTAAAACTCTTACTCGTATTTATTTTGTTATCTAAAGATTAGTTTTTACAGTTTATATTAGAAAATAATTAGCAAATGTAACTAAGTCTATTTTTATATTAGAATTAAAGTAAAAATATTTAAATATGTTTAATGTATATAATATAATTATTATTAAATACCTTAGTATAACTTTTTCAATCAACAGTTATTTTAAAAATACAATTTAAAGTTTAAATAAGTTTTTCCCAATGCTACATCTTTTAAAATAGTAACAGTCATAATAATTTTTAAAAAGTTAAAGCTCTACTAAATTGGTTCTTAGTAAAAAAAACCGATAACATAATAATAATTTGTCCATACTATATAAATTCTATAGTGATTCAATAACTAATATAGTAATAATAAATCACTTACCACATCATTTTAGATTGATATTTAAATAGCGTAGCGTTTATATCAACATACAATTGATACTAAAATAAAAAAAAAAAGAATCAATTCACATTTTCAGGTTCTGTAAAAATTATTTTTAAGATATCATTGTTGAATTGAATTTTATTCTCAAATATCATATCGCAGAGGCCACTCTTTATTAGGAGAATATTGGACATAAAATCCAGTCAAGTCTATCAATAAAATAGATCCTAAATCAATTCACAGGTGCCCACATGTCTGCTCTGTGTTTATCCTAGCCAATTTTTTTTATCTACCAACTTGAAATTTATCATAATAAAGGACATGGTCACTATCGAATATCGATCCAACCTTTAGGCGATTCTCTTGCGCACTGTCCATTGTCACTAAATTAACAACGTTATCACTATCCATCCCTTCCCTGCCCTTATCAGCTATAGGATTTCACATGATTTTTAGATTAGTACTACGATTTATGAAAAATCAAATTTCTCTTTATTCCACCAAGCCTATTTTTGTGGAATCAATAAATGTAAACAAATAATTTTATTAAATTCACTTACTAGATAAGAAGTGCTAACACACACGTACGCACACACACCCTACTACTTTCCTAACCCATGTGACCATGTCCTTCCCTTATAGTTATGTTTTTTTTAATTATTATATAAAGAAAAAAATTATTATGAAATACATACAAACTCAAATAATAATAAATCACATACACAAATAAAAATACAAAGAACAATAAAAAAAATATAAGAATTTGCATGGTTCGGTTATCAACGTGATCCTTACATCTATGAAGAGCATTAATACTTAATTTCACTATTAAACAATATTTACAAAGTATACACCCGAGTGCGAAGCGCATTCAGGATTCAGAATCCAACAAAAATAACTGAAAAAGGTGTAAAAGTTAGGCCGTGGGTGCTCTATTGTTACTATATAAATAATGATTAGCTTCATTCACATTAACCTATAACAACCGCACAAGACTCTTCATCAAGCCTTGCCTTGAACACCAAAACACACTGTCATGACGTTGATTGTAACTAAGGGTGTAGATAAAGGCTGCAGTAACACTTTGCCTAGGACGTCCAAAGTCGATAAAAAGTCTCCACCTAATTTGCCCTACAACGAGAAGGAATTGAATGGCGTCTTCAGGCGCTTTGACACAGACCACGACGGCCGCCTTAGCCGGCAAGAGCTCACCGACGCCTTCCACAGCCTGGGTTCGATTGTCCCGTGTTGGCGAGCTTGGCGAGCCATGCGCCATGCGGATGCAAATAAAGATGGATTTGTAAGCGAGAACGAGTTTAACCAGCTGGTGAAGTATGCTGCCAAATACGGTTTTCTTTCACATCGAGTTTAAATATTGTAATTAGTTTATAGCTAGAGTGCATGTGCGTGTGTCTGTGTGTATATATTTTGTGGTCTTTGTATCTAACTTTTTCTTTTCGTTTTTATAATAAGTAGTGCTAGTTTCTGAGTAGTGAATATGTATATTATGGTAAATAAGCTCTATGAATTTAGCAGAATTTATCAGAACTGTTCTTAAGGTTGTTTGGAGATTTTCTTTGTTAAGGTGCACCTTAAATTAACAAATCACCTTTTTTTTATTCTTTTTTTTTTTTTTTTGTTTTTTTACTGATTTCCAATTTTAAATTTTGTCCTAATTTTTGTTTTTTCAATTTGGAGAAAACAAAACTTCCAATTTTAGTAGTTACTAAAAATAAAATAATTTCTTTCTATTTTTTTTGTCTTTTAATAACTACCAACTTAATTTGGAAGTCACAAAAAGGAATTGTTTTTTATACATTAAAAAAACAAATCTAGTGTATATTTGGAAGAGATTGGGTCTATTTGGGATAGTTTATAAAAGTGGCTTATTGGTTTTTTAGGATATTCCCGTAAAATAGCTTTTAAGTTTTAAAAGCTCTTCCAGACAAAGCCAAAATATATGGCTTTTATAGGAAGAGCTTTCAAGAAGCTAAAAGTCCAAAGTAAAAGTCCTGCCAAATAGAGTCTTTCTCTATTGAACAAAAAAACTTTTTTAATTCCAAAAGTTTTTATTTTTTTGTCGTTCGATTGCCACTCTAGTAAAACTTCTGGACAATTAAAAAAGTTGTTTACGTCTACTCGGAGAAGTTCAAATTTAAGCTTTTTTAAGTAGATATTTTTAAGTTTTTAAAATATTAAAATTTATAATATAATCTCTTATATTTTATTAATTTTACAATGTTTTTTTTAACTTAAAATCATGTTTTTTTTTAATTATATTATTTCAAAGAGTTTTTTTAATTAATAACCAAATAAATGAATAATATTTTTTCTTCAAAATTTTGTTTTGCATATACTAGACACTTCCTTAAATCTTAAAATTATGAGCAAATATTAGGTTGTCCAAAAAATTTACTTAAATTCATGCCCAAATAATGTAGTATGTGAATTGTCTACATTATATAAATTATAAGTGATACATTATTGACAACTCACATATCACATAATTTGAGTATGAATTTGACAAATATTTTAAACAACTTAGCTTTACTCTAAAATTTATCATTAATGAGTGAAAAATATATTTGGGCATGGACTAATAATTGGACTTAGTCCATGAATTATTATTAGAGATAGTGGGGCCTCTCAAATTTCACATGGGCTAAGTATGGCAAATCGGCATATTCAGCGGATTTCCGTCATCCAATCTAATCCAATCCAATAAATTTTTAAAAGTTATATATAATTCGATCCAATTACACTATAAAATCCAATCTTATACAATGAATCAGATTGGATTAGATCCTCCACACCCCTAAAATGGTGTGAACTTTATTTTTACATGCATCCAAATTTATATGCCGTATCCAAGCCTCGAGGTAATAAATATTTGAGTGAGATAGTATCAATTCCGAAATGTAGAAGCAGATTTAAGAAACAGTCTATACAGTTATTTCCTTCTTTTTTTTTTCGTGGGAGATCTTATATAATATAGAGCCAACATAATCTCCCCCGGGCACTCCCATTAATTCCTAAAATTCATTGAACGTAGCCTAACTAAAACTTGGCAGAACTGTAAAATATAAGATATAAGACTAATTTTATTATTGGTTATGATTCTGATGCTATTACAATATAAGTCTATTAATAGGCATGTTACATCAAATGAAAGAATATAAAACAATATGAAAACAATTTAAATTGAAATACAAAAGATAACCATATAATATAGTTTATTTATAGTAGATAATAAATGAGAGAATCAAATATTTAAAAAGAACATTTCAAAAAGTTATTGAAAGTTATAGTGAGAAAATTCATTGAACATAGCCTAACAAAAACTTTCTTGTACAAACATAAGAGCATGATAAATTTTGCGTGGTATTTCAGCCAATAAGATACCATATTCTTACTAACTTTTGTTACAATTTCACCATGCAACAATCATGGTGGCCCAAACATGACCATGTTGTTAGTCTCTCGATATTTGTTTTCAAGGCATAAAAACTCTCCCATCCCATTCCACTGTCTGTCTATCAGCAAAGTGAGCTGCGAACCACTTTGCAAATACGCATTTGTCTGCCAAGTGAATTTGACGGGGTGTCTTTCCATAATCAACCTCAAACAATAAAAGAGGGCAAAAGAAAACCTGTAGAAAGTGTGAAGATATTTTTTAAGATAAGGGTAGGTAGTGGCCCGAATAGTTTGGGCTGAACACAGTATTGGGCTGACCTAATAGAAATAGTAATAATGACCCATGAATAGTATCGGACTGACTCAGTGGAATAGTAGGTGCTGCAGTGACGTAAGTAATGACGTCGCATGAATAGTAATAATGACACATGAACAGTAACCAAAATTTTCCTATAAATACCCCCCTTCATTCATTTGTAAATCATCCAAAAAATGTAGTCTCTTCTCTTCTCCCTAAAGCTTCTTATGAGGTTGTTCTCTCTTAGTGTTATTAGAGAGAGGTTGTAATTATTTTGGTATAGTAAAGTTGTTCTATCTTTACCCGTGGATGTTTGTCTCAAATTAATTGAGGGTTTTACCACGTAAATACTGTGTGTCCAGTTCTTGTCCACTTTTCTCAAATCTTTACTTTAGTTGCGGTATATTGCTTCCACATATAGGATCCTAACAGTGGCATCAAAGCACTGGCTGAGATCCTAACAGTGGTATTAGAGCTTTAGGTTGTATTCCGAGTTGCTAAGGTGTCAGATTCTCTAGGAAATTCTTAGTATACTCTGTGGTTGCAGCATTGGCTGATCTTCTACATCAGAAAAGAATTGTTCTTAAGTTTACTGACCAAGGAGCTTTTGGTAGATTCGTCGTTGCTGGAAATAAGTGTGGTGGTATGGAAAGTGCATGTCTAGGATAGGTTCTGGCTAAGGAAAGACTTGGTACTTAAGAGTATCTGTTGTAACCCACCTCTCTTTCCTGGGAACTTACCTGATGCACTGTTCATAACTACGATCACTATTCCAATATACTGGTACTATATGGTGATATAGTGTGAATCGGTCCAAGTGAGAAGCAGATCATCATCAACATGATGGCAACAAAGTTCAAGATTGAGAAGTTTAGCGGAAGCAATTTCACGTTGTGGAAGAAGATGAAGATGAGGGCAATACTAATGAAAGACAATTGCCGTACAGCAATTGGAGATAGACCAAAAAAAAAAAGATTACTGATGATAGAAGGTAATGAAGTTGCCAATCTTCTTTTGGCATTTGCTGATGATAGTAGAGAAGAAGACGGTAAAGGAGATATGGGATACTCTGACAAAGTAATGTGAGGCCAAGTCACTACACAACAAAATATTCTTGAAAAAGAGACTCTATACTCTTCGAATGGCAAAATCTTCGATGATGATTGACCACATCAACACCTTGAAAATGAGCGTGCGGAATTTCTACTTCAGAGTCTACTAGATTTGTATGATCAGATCATCATCAAGTATTGTGGAGCATCTAGTCTTTAATGATATTGCAGCCACTGTATTAGATAAAAGTAGCATGCACAAAAACAAGGAAGATAGATTCACAAGTCTACAATAGGCAGAAACATTAACGATGATGAGAGGAAGATCAACGGAACATGGCCCCAGTGGGAGTCGTAATCATGGTAGGTCAAAATCAAAAAGTAAGAAGAGTATCAAATGCTACAATTGTAGCAAAGCGGGCATGCCATATTAGAATGTTGGCACAAGAAGAAGAGTGGGATAACAGATCTCCAGAGTTATTAAGCTCTCAAGGGTGTAGCACCTCAGATAATGGTGAAGTTTTACACAGCGAGGACACTACTATTAATGAAGGCAGATAACAGTTTGCTGATGTCTAACGTCTAGATTCAGCAACCACCTGACACATGACCTCACGAAGAAAATGGTTCCACAAATATAAACATATCTTGGAGGATCTGTGGTTAATGATCATGCCTAGGAGATCGCTGGTATTGGTACCATCAAGATAAAAATGCACGATGGTACGATTCACACCACTTAGGAGGTACGACATGTGAATGGCCTGAAGAATAATCAATTGTCTTTGGGACAATTAGATCTTGGATGCAAGACCTATGTAGAAAATAGGATCTTGGAAATTGTCAGAGGCGCACTTGTGGTTATGAAGGTAGAAAAAATCGCTGCAAAACTATACATGCTTAAAGGAGAAACACTACAGGAAGCAGATTCATGTGATGTGTCAACCAACCATGGAGAAGAGTGAACGATATTGTGGCATCGCAAATTGGCCATATATCGGAATGAGGTTTGAAGATTTTCTCCGATAGAAATCTGCTTCTTGGGCTCAAATCAGCAAATCTATTCTTATGTGAGCATTGTGTTATAAGCAAGCAGCATAGATTGAAGTTCAGCAGCAGTACTGCTATAAGATAATGTATTCTAGACTTGAATCATTCTGATGTCTAGGAATCACCGGATATATCCCTAGGAGGAGCAAGGTACATGGTGACCTTCATTAATGATTACTCCAGGAGATGCTAGGTGTACCCAATCAAGAGAAAGTCAGATGTGTGTGCAGTGTTTAAAGCCTTTAAAGTGCAGGTGGAACTTGATTCGGAAAATAGGATCAAGTGTTTCATAGATTATGCTGATGGAGTAAAGGGGTATCACTTGTGGGACCCCACTGCCCACAAAGTCATAGTCAGCATGGATTTTATCTTTGTAGAAAATCAAATACAGGAGGAAGAAGACGATGGCACTTCAAAAGGAAATTCAGAGACTACAATAGCGCAGGAGGAAAATTCAGAAAAAGAATATTCAAATTCTTGTGAAGCAGCATTAGCGCACGAGGCACAAGTACCAGTTGAGTCTCGAGGCCCCAGAAATTTCGGCGTTCAACTCGAGAGAGGAAAGAACCGGTATGGCACTCGGAGTATGTTCAGAGAGCAGTGTTGCATACTATCTTCTAACAAAGGATGGAGAGCCATGAACTCTCAATGAAGCAATGAGTAGCCCAGATGTATCTTTATGGATAACAGCAATGCATGAAGAAAACTCTCATAAGAACATGACATGGAAACTTGTACCACTACCACATAGAAGAAAAGCTATTGGCAAAAATGTGGGTCTATAAGATTACACGAGATAGCAATGATCAAGTGAAGCGGTTTCGTGCAAGAATGGTGGTGAAAGGATATGCTCAGAAAGAATGTATTGACTTCAGTGAGATATTATCCCTTATGGTTTGACTTACAATAGTCGGAGTAGTCCTGGTTACATGTGTTGTATTTGATCTACATTTAGAGCAGTTAGATGTGAAAACTGCGTTTCTTCATGGACAAGTTGAAGAAGAAATTTATATGCTCAAACTAGAAGGTTTTGCTAAAAAAAAAAGGCAATGAGAACTTGGTTTGCAGGTGTACCAAATCTCTGTACGGTTTAAAAACAGGCATCGAGGTATTCGGACAAAAGATTTGATTCCTCATTATAAGCCTTGGGTATAACAGACTTAGTGCAGATCATTGTACTTATTACAATAGGTTTGGTGATAATGGTAATTTCATCGTAATGCTGTTGTACGTGGACGGCATGTTGGTAGCAGGCCCTAACAAAGATCGAGTCTGAGAATTAAAGGCACGGTTGGCTAGGAAGTTTGATATGAAGGATTTAGGACCAGCAAACAATATTCTAGGGATGCAAATTCAACGAGACAGAAATAATAGGAAGGTTTGGCTTTTCGAGAAGACCTATCTCAGTAAAATCTTGCGCCGCTTCAATATGAAAAGATTGTAAACTAATTTCTACCCTCTTCCTATTAATTTCAAGTTATCCTCAACTATGAGTCCTATCTATGAAGCAGAGAGGATGAAGATGTCTCGATTACCGTATGCATCGGCAGTGGGAGGTTTAATGTTCGCTATGATATGTACAAGACTGGACATTGCACAAACAGTGGGAGTAGCTAGTCGGTACATGGCGGATCTTGGTAAAGAGCATTGGAATAGTATGAAGAGGATTCTGAGATACATAAGAGGAACCTCATATGTTGCATTATGTTGTGGAGGATCAGAATTTACTGTCAGAGGCTATGAAGAGTCAGATTATGCAGGAGATCTCGATGAAAGAAATTCCACTATTATGTGCAAGAGAAGCTGTGAGCTGGATTTTCAAATTACAAACTGTTATGGCTTCATCTACAATAGAAGCTGAGTATATGGCAGTTACATAAGCTTGTAAAGAAGCAATTTGGATTAAGAGGTTAATGGAAGAGCTTGGGCACAAATCAGAGAAAATTCCTCGTTTTGTGACAGTCAAAGTGCCTTGCATATCCCAAGGATTCCAACCTTTTCATTCTAGGATAAAACACGTAGGAATTCAAGAAGTAGTGGAAAACGGAAGTGTGGATATGCAAAATGGTTCACACCGAGGAGAACCTTGCAGATGCAACGACTAAGCCAAACAATACTGATAAGTTTATATGGTGTAGATCCTCATTCGGCCTAGTAGAAACGTAAGCAGCATGAGTATGAGCAAAGATTAGAAAGAGACGGATGGACCATGAAAAATGACTTCAAGTGGGAGAATGTAGAAAGTGTGAAGATATTTTTCAAGATAAGGGTAGGTAGTGGCCCGAATAGTTTGGGCTGAACACAGTATTGGGCTGACCCAATAGGAATAGTAATAATGAACAGTATTATATGAATAGTATTGGGCTGACCCATAAATAGTATCGGACTGACTCAGTGAAATAGTAGGTGCTGCAGTGACGTCACATGAACAGTTAAATGGCGGAGCTGCCAGTGGGTCCCACATGTAAACAATGATGTTACAGTACGTGAACACTGATTTGAACAGTACCGTACGCGTGAATAGTCCCTATGAACAGTTATTAGTAGAGAGAGGTTGTAATTATTTTGGTATAGTAAAGTTGTTCTATCTTTGCCCGTGGATGTTTCTCTCAAATTAATTAGGGGTTTTACCACGTAAATATTGTGTGTCTAGTTCTTCTCCACTTTTCTCAAATCTCTACTTTAGTTGCGGCATATTGCTTCCACATACAGGATCCTAACAGTGGCATCAAAGCACTGGCTGAGATCCTAGCAGAACCTAAGATTTATCCTTGGATTTGGGCCCTGTAAGGCCAATTACGTCGGAGCAGCATACACATGCAGCTCTATAGATCAGCCTATTCAATCGAAAATGAAACACCAAAACAACCCTCTGAGCCTATAAAACGGTTGGACCAGTTACAGGCGACTTAAAATGTCATTCCCTCAAGCTCATTTACATCAAAAGCGTTCCTTATTATTTCATTTTATTTTAGATGAGTTTTGTTGATGTGCGAATTTAATCAACGCAATGAACATAAAAATAAGAATTAATCAAGCAATCAAAGATCAAAGACACGAAGATTTTTAAAGGGGTTCGGCTAAAAATCAAAACATATATCCACTGTTTGTGTTATTGCTCTTTAGCTCTCACTAAGGGGGGTGTATTCAATTTAGATTTTCAAAGACTTTTATGGAATTAAAAAGTTTAGGTTATTCAATAAAGATTTTTAAATAGTCTATAAAAGTCATGTGTATTCAATCTAAACTTTTAACGACTTTAAAAAATTCTATAAAAGTTATGAGGTATTCAATCTAAACTTTTTAAGAGTCTACGAAAGTCACAAGGTATTCAAAATGTCAATGACTTTAATAGACTTTTAAAAATGCTTGACTTTTATTGATAATTCTTCACAAAAATACTCAAAATTTCTCTTCCACTTCTCTGAAAGACTTTTAAAGACTTTCTAACAGATAATTATTGACAACTTTTATTATCACTTGCTATTGAACATATTATTAGAAAAGAATAATTCAAAAAAAATTGTAATCACCATGCAACCTATTATGCGGATGAAAAATAATTTAAAAATTAAAAAATATATTTGATAAAATAAAAAAAAAGTGTTTAAAGTAAAAAGAAAAAAAAAGTATGAAATTATTATTTCTGAATATATACTATATATTTTCGTTACTCAAGACTTTAAAGTATACTTTAACTATTTTGTTAACATTTAACAAAGCTACAAAAATGATATTCAATTTTGATATTATCAAGATTAAAGATAAGTTAAAAATATATTTTTTTTTAAATTTAAAATGCATTAGTAATAGATTGATATAATGTATTTATTAACTTCTTTTTATCTTAACATGTTCAGACGTTTTTTTATTGATAATAATGAAGATTAATGATTTTTTTTTCCAATTAAAGACATCAAGTATATGATGAGTAATAAATATTTTTTAAAAAGACTTGGTATTTTGGTTATCTATTTAACTCTATTTTTTTTTTGTCATACATGTGTGGTCAAATTCCTAACAATACTCATCAATGATTATTACTAAATAAAAATTGAATGAACTGGTAAAGTTAACTATTAGTTTATTTGTAATTTTAATAGTTAATGAAAGTTTACGAAAGTCTATAAAAGTTTATGAAAGTATTTTTAATAAACTGATTAAAAGTCTATCAAAGTCTATAAAAATCATTTAAATAAAAGTCTATAAAAGTCTACAAAAGTTATTCATAAATCTTGTAAAGTCTATAAAAGTGTTTAAGGAATTGTGTCATTACTGGTTTACATTATTCAAATCATTAGAAATCAGGAAAATAATAATATATGTAATTATTGTAATTAAATCCGGAATATAATCACTAAAAAGCAAGAAGTAAATACAAATTTGAATGTGGTCAACTGATGTGTTCAAATCTCTTAAATCATGGAATCTTCCATTATCTGAAAAATACGCTTCGAGCTGAGTGATTGCGAGCTAGAGCTAAATTGTTAGTAATATGAGAGGTGACGATCTTTATAGCTCGCTAGGAGGTTGTAGCTCGTTCTGAACTTAAGGAGTTTAATCTCTTCTTCATCTCTCATAGTTGGAACTTGTCTGCTACCTCGATTTCATCAGCTTTCCCAGTCCGTTGGGCTTCGTTGACTTCTCTAGGCCCGTTGAGTTTTGTTAACTTTTCTACGCACACTTGGCTTAATGAAATTGTACGCATAACAAATTTATTATAAGATTAATTAATGATAACATATTTTACATAATAACTCACAATATGCTAAACAAACTGATCATACTAAATTACTTCTAAATTAATCAAATCTTAAGGTTTCATTCACATTTTATCAAATCATTAAGGTTACATTAAGGTTGCCTCTGAATTAATCACTAAATATGGTGTTAGACCGGGCCCAAAAGTGAACAATGCCAACCGCACGAAAGCTGAAAAGCATTATTTTTTGCTAATAAATTTATACAGAAGAAAACCACTATTTTTTAAATTAATGGATGAATTACATGTAAATTATATATCAGACAGTGAAATATCAGTACATATAAATTAAGACCATAGAGTCTAACGTGATGACAATATGCGGTTGGCACAGTGATATATCACTCACACCCACATCAACGACGTTATGAGATCGAATCACGTTCCCTTCCTCCAAATGCAACAAACTCTATTTCTTGTCATAACCATGTTTGGCAGCATACTTGACAAGGCTTTCTAACTCCTGCTCGCTTATGTATCCATTTCGGTTAGCATCGGCATGTTGTAGAGCTCGCTTAGCTCGCCAAGTTGGACAACGTGAACCAAGGCTGTCAAAGGCGTCCTTAAGGTCTTGTTTATTAAGGCGGCGATCTTCATCCTTGTCAAAGCGACGAAAGAAATCTATCAAATGAACTTGAGGTAAGGTCATTTTAAGTCGTCGGTAACTGGTCAAAGCGAAAGTCCTGGGGCAACAGTTACCTGCATTTTTTGAATCCAGAGGGTTGTTTTGGTGTTTCATGTTTGGTTGAAATTGCTGATGATGTATATATATATATAGCAGCTGCGTATGGTGGTCCGACGTTATCAGCCTCACGAGTCACGGCGTTTTGTTTGAGAAACAAGTTGGGTTCTCTTACTCTCTTTTATCAGTTTGAGGCTGATCATGAAACAACGTCCCTCAAATTCACCTTGCAGACTACAAGTGCTCATTTTCCAAGTGATTGGCAACCTATTTTAGTCTTATACCCTGGAGTGGGAGAGTTTTATACCTAGAAAATAAATATTGAGAGAGTAACTTGGTCATGTTGAGCCACCAATATAGAATTGGTGGAATAATTTTTTTTTTTTTTTTTTCTTTTTTGCAATACGGTTGAATATCATTTTGGTTATTTAAGAAATAATCAATTTGCACATCTACTCATAACTCAAGTATTTTGTGCAACCCTCATCCACATTAATTGTAGGGTATGATTCGAGTCCTACTCCCACCATATACATTTACTAGCATATGTTGAGAGTTTTTTTCTCATATCGTGAAAATATATATTTTCCAATTATAAGACTAGATATCCAAGTTGCATATTAATAACACGATTTAAAAAAAATTATATTGGCTATAACAATCCTGATGGAACCTGATGTTCAGCTTTTACTTGTTGACAAGTAATATACTTATTCACAAAATCCACCACATCTTTCTTCATACCAGACCACCAATACTGCGTTTTTAAATCTCTGTACATCTTTGTGCTACCTGGGCACATCGAGTCCATTTTACACCCCTCAAATCATAAATATCATATGCATATACTCAAAATCAATTATTTGAAATTAGGGATGTTACAATATATATATATATATATATATATATATATATATATATATCGATATGAATTGCGATTGAATAATTGAAAATTGAATTCAATGATTCGGAAAGAAATTAAATATGTTGACATTGGATTTGAGA
The DNA here is from genome assembly GCA_003430845.1 of Xanthoceras sorbifolium. Taxonomy (NCBI): domain Eukaryota; kingdom Viridiplantae; phylum Streptophyta; class Magnoliopsida; order Sapindales; family Sapindaceae; genus Xanthoceras; species Xanthoceras sorbifolium. The sequence continues at coordinate 29,285,130 of CM010617.1, forward strand.
AAACATTTTGGTTCTGATGTGTATAAACATAGATATGGATATAGTAGGTTGACATATCAATTGGGTTTCTGTCTGAACAATACTGTGCTGATATGTACCACCCTTTGGATAGTACAGGCCCCAAGTGCAGGTCCTAGGGTTCTGAATTTGTCATAGGATATTTACAGCGCGTTATTCCGTTGGTATTCCATTCTGATTTGATGTTCGACGGGTGTGTGTCCGATGCCGAACAACCCGTAATCCAATCCGATAACTTATGTTTTGTATGTCAGGAGCCCAGTCTGAAAACTGATTTGTTATATAAAAGTATTTGAAAAATTATGAAGAATTTGTCTGTTGATTGATTTTGGATATTTGATTTGATACGAGCCCCATATATTGTTTATATATTTGTTATTTATAGTTTCAATAAATAGATTGAATTATTTGATATAGTATATTAGTATATGCAATTATGTGTACATCCACTAAGCTATATGCTTAGCGTGTTGAGTTTTCTCGCACGCAGGTAACAGGGGTTCCAAAGGCGATAAAGATAAAGAAGAGTAGAGACGCAGAACCAAAGTCCGGAATCACATCTTTCCTGCATATATTTTGGTAGTTCGTTTTTATAATAAGTCTATATATTATGATACCGCATGCATATACAGAAACTGTTTGTATATATTTAAGGAGCTTCCGCTATGTAAATATTTTATTATCTGTTTATGTTATCTGTATATATATATATCTTGTGATAAATTGGTTGGTAAGTCGCACTATAGTTGGAAGGGTGCGCAAAATTGATTTGAGAATTTGGAAGTTGATTTTATGAATTTTAACTGTAAACAGGTTTTGGAAAGTCAGAAAAATAGATGAAACTCTGGCAAGATTTTTTTTAGAAATTTATTTCGACCACTTTCAAATATATTTCAAATGTATTTAATATAGTTTTCAATTATGGTTTTATAAAAGTAAAAGTTAGATTTTAGTATATAGTAGCGCTCCCTGATTCGGTCCGAGTGGATTTGGGTCAAGGGGTGTAACACTCATACTAGATTCACCAGAATCACTGTTGGAACAAGGGTTGGTTTCCACTTCAACACTTTCTGTAATTCAAATTGAATCAACACATCCTTGACTTGTACTTGCCACAAGCCAAAATTGATTCTTTCATCAAATTTCTCCCCATCAAACCTAACAAGGCTTGAAATATTTGTCATTTATTTTGTATTCGTAAATAGTGATCGTATACTATAATATTGCCCGTAGCTCGTGAACAATGCACCGGATAAGTTCCTATTAAAAAGAGGTGGGTCACAAATGGAAACATTTAAATACCAACTCTTTTCTAGCCAGAACCTTCCCAGATATGCACCTCTACACTACCACACTTATTTTCAATAACCAATAACAATTTTTTTTTGATGTGAAAGATCAGACAATACTGCAACCATAGAACATACTAAGAATTTTCTTAAGAATCCACCACTTTAGTAGCCAAGCTCTGATACAACTTGTTGGGAAAATCGGTTCACAAAACCTCCCCTGGAAACACTGTATTTTTTTAGAAATATTAAAAAAATAATAGAGAAATAAATTAGAGAATAATAATAATCAACAAAACACAAGAATTTCTGTGGAAAATTTCCACACCAGAGAAAAAACATGGTTGTTGTCAAAAGACAACCAGAAAAAAAAATTCACGATACGGAAAATTGTTACAACGACACAAACTATTCTCTCAAAATCCACAAACCTAGTACACCCACACTCTCCAAAACAAATATTAACTTACCTTTCTATACTCTAAATAATATAAACAAGAAAGGAATTTAAATAGAGTCAAATACAATACTTAAATTGACTTTGACTAGTGCATTTAAAACAAAGGCCTTGATACTCTTTATATAGCCTTCAAACCCTTTGCCTTCTTACTTTCTTTATCAATATGAGATCCTACCAATTTTTGTTTCTTTATTTTTAAATCAAACCCAACAAGTTCCAGCTATGCAAAATAAAACAATAAGTTTGTTAAATAACTGTTTTAACTAACTATAATTGAGAAGCACCAGTGGCCTATCCATAACTAATACACAACCAATTCAGATGATTGATCAAAGCTAGAACCTCTGATCATCAGCTCAGATATTGACTCACAAGTCTATCAGCTTGGAACTTTAATTTTGGAATGCAATTTATAGCTGAAACTTCAAGTTCTGCATAAGCAACAGAAGGTGCATTCATCTTACCAAGAACATCAATCATTTGTATCCTTCACATGCCCCCTCAAACTGAACTAGGGTGATGAGACCAAATTCAGTGTGTTTCTTAACTCAACAAATCGAGCATGAGGTAGAGCTTTAGTAACAAATCTACTATTGGTGATGCAGTAGGAACATATTGGACAACAAGCTGCCCATAAGCAATTTTCTCCCTAATAAAATGAATGTCCACCTCAACATGCTTAGTTCTTTGATGAAAAACTGGATTATGAGCAAGAGAACTGAAACCAGTATTATCACACCAAATAATAGAAGTACCAACCAGCTGAATGCCAACTTCCTTGAACAAAGAACATAACCAGATCACCTCAGTAAAAGCTTGAGAAGGTGCCCTATACTCAGCTTCTGTACTTGACCTTGCACTCACTTTTTGCTTTCTAGAATATCAAGTAATGAGGTTGGAATTAAAGAACATACAACATCCACTTATAGATCTCCTATCATCAATACACGAGACCCAATCATCATCAGTAAAGGCCTCAACATAGAGCTGTTGTACAGGCTGAAACAGCAATCTAATCCCAACAATGCCTTTTAAATATCTGAGGATTCTTTTGCAGACTTGCTAGTGAATATCTGTAGGGGCAGCCAAGAATTGGCGCAGCTTATTGATAGGACAGACAATGACAGGTCTAGTGTATGTGAGGTATTAAAGTGCCTTAAGAATGCTTCCACATAAGGTCAGATCAATGAAGGTTTTGCCACTGGTAAGAGACACTTTACACTCGAGCAGACGGGAGTATCACATGGTTTTGAGTTCAACAAATTTGTCTTGGTCAAGAGATCAAGAATGTATTTGATTTGTGTCAAATAAAACCTTGATCATTCCTAAAGGCTTCAAACCCAAAGAAATAATTAACTAGCCTTAAAGTCTTCAAACCCAAGAATTGGCACAGCTTGTTGACAGGACAGACAATGTCAGGTCTAGTATATGTGAGGTATTGAAGTGCCTCAAGTGTGCTTTTATATAAGGTCAGATCAATGAAGGTTTTGCCAGTGGTAAGAGACACTTCACACTCGAGCAAACTTGAGTGTCACATGGTTTTGAGTTTAGCAAATTTGTCTTGGTTAAGAGATCAATAATGTATTTGGTTTGTGTCAAATAAATACCTTGATCATTCTTAAAGGCTTCAAACCCAAGAAAATAACTAACTAGCCTCAAAGTCTTCAAAGCAAACTGAGACACTTTAATGGTTTGATGAATCAAGTTACTATCTATTTCAGTGATGAGAATGTTATCAATATAAACTAACACATATAATAAAGTCTTGCCTTACCATTTGATGAAGAGAGAAATATCAGAGTTTGAGTTTGTAAGATTCCAAGACAAAAGGGTAGTTTTCAGTTTGTGACACCAAGCTTTTGGAGCTTGTTTGAGGCCATAGAGTGCCTTGTTTAACTTGTAAACATGGTGAGGAAACTGTGAACTTACAAAGCTAGCTGGTTGCTTCATGAAAACAAGCTCTTGTAAGTCACTATTTAGGAAAGCATTGTTCATATCAACCTGTTAAATTTCCTAACCAAAGGAAGCAACCAAGGTGAAAATAACTCCGATGGTTGATGGCTTGATGATTGGACTATAGGTGTCTGAAAAATCAATACCAGGAGTTTGATGAAACCCTTTAACAACCAATATTGCCTTATACTTAGCCACTGTTCCATCCGGTTTGTACTTGACCCTAAACACCTATTTATAGCCAACAATGTTGCAGTTATCACTAGGAGGCACTAGAACCCAAGATCATTTTTAATCAAGGTTGTATACTCTTCCTGCATAGCTGACCTCTCTTGGATCAACAATAGCATCTTTAACTTTTGTTGGTGCAGACTCTTTTAAAGAAGCACATGAAGATTGACGCAATGCAGAGTATAGTTTATCGAAGTTTCCACTGCTAATGGTCTAGTCAAAGAAACTAAGGAGTTTATGGAATGGAGAAAAGCTGATAAGCTCTTGCTGTGTTGGTTAATGACAACTGTTAATGAAGGATTGATTAGAGAGGCTATTGATTGTCAATCTTCACTTAGTTTTGGAGTCTTAGAAACTTTATTTTCGAGAGAATCACTTGCAAATATTCTACAACTAAAACAACAGCTCTGATACCATGAGAAAACTTGTTATCACAGGTGTTTAATAGAAATAAAATAGTGTTTGATGAAAGTCCCGAGTGAGCAAGCTAAGAACCAGAGAAACAACAATGGAGGCTATTACAATTCTGACTTTCATTGAAAACGGTTACAGCTGCTTTTTACATGGATCTAGAAGAGCTATAATCCTCTAGCTCACTAACTGAATCTGCTAGATTTAAGGCAAACCAATCAAAGTTCCAACTAAGCAAACTATACAATAAGTTTGTTAAATAATAGTTTTTATTAACTATAATTGAGAAGCACCAATGGTCTATCCATAGTTGATCCACAACCAATTCAGCTGATTGATCAAAGCTAGAACCTCTTATCAAAGCTGGAACTTCAGGTTCTGCATAAGCAACAGAAGGTGCACTCATCTTACCAAGCACCTCAATCATTTGTATCCTTCACAATTAGGGAGAGGCAAGGTGTATCAGCTGCACCGAAGCTCCTTTCAAGGCAAAAATATTCTCCCAAAGTTGAAGGGTCTACTAAATTAAACTTCAAATGCCCATTTCTCTACATTAGGTAATAATTATTTGAGAAAAAAACATGAAATATAAAAGGATATATTATGTTTTTCCATTAGTAAAAATCTACATGCTTTATTCGAAAACATTCAAATTAGCATGTGGTTTTGTAGCACCCCCCGACCCGACCCGGCCGGACCGAACCGGGGTGCGCTACTCGTACTTTCAAAACTTTTCAAAATCAGTTTTATACGTTTCAAAAATCATTGTGAGCCCATAAAACTAATTAAACTTTTTACGAAAATTCGGCAGAGTACCGTTTGTTTTTCGGATTTTCCAAAACCTGTTTTTTACACAATTCAATTCAAATACAATTTCAATAGCAACACTTCTATATCACTTCAAACAATTGCGCACTCTGCCGTTTAGTGCGACTTATTAATCACAATTTATAAAATAAAACAGTTCAAACTTTTATATATATACAGACCTTCAGAAATCATAAAGTAATTAATTAAAAACATATCATAAAACATATTTACAATTCCCTTGTATATGCATGCTGTCAGAATATATATACATAACAAAAATATAGCTACCCAACTGTACAATCCTGTGACTCGGTCTGCAATTCTTCCAGTTCTTCAGTCTTTAGCTTCCTCTGGATTCCTGGTACCTACGCGTTAGAAACAAACTAACGCGCTAAGCATAAAGCTTAGTGGGTGTACTATAAACTCAATTAAATAAATCACAATATAAATATCTGTTAAGAAGTAATAAACCACAATATATATATATATATATATATTCCATTTCTAATCCATTTCAAAACAATAACATTTCTAAATCAAAGCATTAAACAATTTTGATCACTTTAACTTCAATAATGATGTTAACACTGAATACTATCAATAAAATCATTCGATTCACTTTTCAATTTCCAATCAATTCTGGCCCGCTAGAATACTAAACATATACGGACTGGAATATGGGTCAAGCTCCCAACCCCCAGAACGAATTCTGAGGAGGTACGTGTCTCCCAACTCTAGGACCGTGGGTACGGAACCTAGAGAGGTACATAGCTCCCTATCCCAGGAACGAATCCTTGGGAAGGTACATTAACTCCCAACCCCCAGGACGAATCCTGAGGAGGTACGTATCTCCCAGCCTCTGGACGAATCCACGAGGAGGTACATCACTATCATCAATATCAATCAATCAATATCGGCGCAGTACTGCTCAATAAAACCCAGCTGGTATACCAACCTCCTATATACATTTCTATGTCTACGTATCCTAGGGCCGTTTCGATAAACAATTTTCACAATCAATTACAAATCAATATTTCCTCAGTCAAACTAAAATATTACACGATATTCTTCAAACGCATCAACAAATATCATATAAATATCAACATCAACTATTTTAAACGAAATCGAAATGTTCGAAAATACAATCGAAATATAATCTATCACAAAATCAGTCCAAAATAGTCCAAAATAAAGATATCAACATCGATTTTTTTATAAACTCAACAATAAAGACAATAAACAATGTTCATACGAAAATCAAATGCGAGAAATCTCTACAAAATCGAAAACGAACCGAAAACAATAACGAAAAACGAAAAAAATGAAAACGAAAACAAAACAATAACGAATATTTTCGTAACGATTTCGAAAACAAACGTACACCAACCTCGGTACCGTTTTTCGTTCGACCAACCGCGGTTCCACGATTTCTTTCCCTTCTCTTTTTCCTTTCTCCTTCTTCCTCTTCTTCCTCTTTTTCTTTTCTTTTCTTTCTTCTTCTTCTCTCTTCTTCTTCTTCTTTTTCTTCTCTCTTTTCTCTCCTTTTCTCGGTCACTCTTTCTCTTTCTTGCCCTCTGTCTGAGTTCTGTGTGTTTCTCGCTTCTGCGAGAAACTTCTTCTTCTTTTTTTTATATTTTTTTCGCTACCGCGACCGCCGTCGCGACCTGTGGTCGCGATGCTCACTGGAACGCGCGCACCGCCTTCCTCGCGAGCGCGCCTTGGTCGCGCGAGTGATCGCGCTGCTCTCTGCCCATTTTTGACACTTTCATCGTGAGCAGTCCATCGCGACCTGTGGTCGCGGTGGCTGGTTGCGATGCTCACTGCCAGGTTTTACCATTTTCATCGCGAGCAAGCCATCGCGACCTGTGGTCGCGGTGACTGGTCGCGGTACTCACTGCCAGATTTTGCGTTTTTCACCGCGAGCGAGCCATCGCGACCTGTGGTCGCGGTGACCCGGTCGCGATGCTCTCTGGTTCAGTTTTTCCAATTCATCATTTTTTCACTATTCAGTTTTTCCAATTCATCATTTTTACATTTAATTACATTTATACCCCCTCAAATAGTAAAATTTATTTTCACATATTTCACATATATCAAAAATTCATGACCCGAAATCCGGGATGTTACAGGTTTCATATTTATACACAGTACGTACTTAAATTAATTCAAAATTAATATATACTTGCCTATCTAATTGATTAGTATCTTTCAAAAAGTGCAAGAGATCTTAAACCTTTTTTGGCTCGTAACATGTGTTATAATGAGAAAATTAATTTAAAATAGACTAGTGTCACGAACTTTCTAGAAGGATCCGGAACAACCTAGAGGAATGGTGAACCTTGTGGAGAAACCTAGAAGGATGGAGAAACTCCTAGAGAAGTCTAGCTCTTGGGACATTCTAGAATGTTGTGGAGACTTGTAGGATGTTCAAGACTTGGAACTCTTTAGAACATGTACATTGTAGGAAAGCCTTGTACATTGTAGAATTATCTAGAACATTGTAGATAGGTAGGAACCTAGAATGTTCTTTGGTGCCTATAAATAGATGGCACCCCTCATTTGTAAAAACCATCCAAGAATTCAAGAGTTCTAGCATTCAAGCATTCTAAACACTTGTGCTCTCTTCTCTTCTCTCTTCCTACAAGCTTTCTTGAGTTTGCTAGTAAGTTACTTGCCTAGCTCGTGGGGATTAAGGCTGACTTAACCTCTTCGACGGGAGGAAGTGTGTTAAGTGCCGCACGGTTGGCTTAGAAAATAATAAGGCCGTGACAAGTGGTATCAGAGCCACGTTGCTCAACCAAGGAAGAGATAGCATAATGGCAGGAGTCGAGGAAGTTGTCGTCCAAGAGCCAAGCCGTGGAAGGGATGCCAACCCAAGCAGGTCGAGGAAGGACAAATCTCGGGATGCCGCCTCAATCTTGGAGTCAAGGTTGGCTAGGATTAAGCTCGCCATAGCCGATTCGAGGGAACGGCTGGATGTGTTGGAGCAATGCGTGGAGAGGGACATAGGCGATCTTAAGGAAAGGATCGAGGACCTCCGGGGAGACATGCAATTTGGCTCTACATCAGGGCGAGAGGCGCAAGAGGGGAACGAGATCTTCCAAGCTCGGTTGGAGAACACGGTAATGGGGAAGCTCGCGGAGTTCGAGACACTTCTTGAAGACATGCGGGACGATTGGGCCTTATGCAAGAGAGCCGTGAGTGGTGGGGCTTTCCAAGGTGCTCCAAAGAAGGAGATACCTAAGCCAAAGGAATTTGATGGCAAGCGTGATGCCAAGGAGGTAGACAACTTCATTTGGCACATGGAAAGGTACTTTGAGGCCGTCAGGATCATGGATAATCAGGAGCAAATCCGGACCGCAACCTTATACCTCGCCGATACAGTAACTCTGTGGTGGAGGAGGAGACATGCCGACATCCAAAGAGGTACGTGCACTATCGATTCTTGGGATGACTTTAAGAAAGAGCTCAAGAAGCAATTCTATCCGGAAGATGCTGCATATCTTGCTCGGAAGAATTTGAAGAAGCTTAAGCAAACGGGTTCGATTAGGGATTATGTTAAGGAATTTTCTAGTCTCATGCTCGAAGTTCCTAACATGTCGGACGACGAGTTGCTATTCAACTTCATGGACAACCTACAACCTTGGGCGGAAGTAGAGTTGCATCGTCGCAACGTGCAAAATCTCGCAGAAGCTATAGCCATTACGGAGTCCCTAATTGATTACCGGAGGAGCGAACCACCCAAGAAGAAATCACCACAGGATAACCATGGCAAAGGTGGGGGAGACAAAGGGAAAGGTCCATACAAGCCTTCGAGTGGGAAAGACAAGGGCAAGCAGAAGGAAGGTCAAGGCAAGAAAGACATCAAGCCGAAGACCAACTGTTTCCTTTGCGACGGTCCTTATTGGGCAAGAGAGTGCCCAAAGCGCAAGGCTATCAATGCGTTGGTAGATGAGCGCGAGAAGGAGATGGAGGAATCTCACATGGGCTCTCTTCGCACGCTCACCGCCATCAAAGCCCAACCAACTCTAAAGACCCGAGGGAGTCAGGGTCTGATGTACTTGGATGTACACATCAACGGGAAAGCTACCCGCGTCATGGTCGATACGGAAGCTACAAACTCCTTTGTCTCGGAGGAGGAGGCAAGGAGACTTGGACTGAAGGTTTCCAAGGAGACCGGATGGTTAAAGGCGGTGAACTCTAAGGCGAGACCGCTTATTGGCATGGCTCGAGGAGTAAGCATCAGTATGGGTAATTGGAATGGGAAGATAGACTTGACAGTCGCGCCCATGGATGACTTCGAGGTAGTACTCGGCATGGACTTCCTCGAACAAGTCAAGGTAGTTCCTTTACCCTTCCTACGTTCTGTTGCTATATTAGAGGATACTCCTTGCATCATTCCAGCTATCGCCAAATCCGGATCAAAGACCCCTCATCTTTCGGCCTTGCAAGTGAAGAAAGGCCTTAAGAAGGGAGAGGTGACATACTTGGCCGCGGTTAAACATGACGAGGGTGGAGTTCCAACGGAGGAGCTACCCAAGGAGATCAAGAAGGTCCTTGAGGAGTACAAGGACGTCATGCCCGCAGAGTTGCCCAAGAAACTACCACCTAGGAGGGAGGTGGATCATCAGATTGAGTTGGAGCCGGGGACAAAGCCACCCGCCAAGGCCCCTTATCGGATGGCACCACCAGAGTTGGAGGAATTGAGGAAACAGCTGAAAGACTTGTTGGATGCTGGCTACATTCAACCGTCCAAAGCTCCATATGGCGCACCAGTGTTGTTTCAAAGGAAGAAGGACGGGTCCATGCGATTGTGCATCGACTATCGGGCTTTGAACAAGGTAACCATCAAGAACAAGTACCCTATTCCTTTGATTGCTGACTTGTTTGATCAGCTTGGTAGGGCTCGATATTTTACAAAGCTTGATTTGAGGTCGGGTTATTACCAAGTGAGGATTGCGGAAGGTGATGAAGCCAAGACTACTTGTGTAACGCGTTACGGTGCTTATGAGTTCCTAGTGATGCCATTCGGCCTCACCAACGCACTAGCCACGTTTTGCACACTCATGAACAAGATCTTCCATCCTTACTTGGATCGATTTGTGGTAGTATACTTAGACGACATTGTTGTCTATAGTAACACACTCGAAGAGCATGCTCGACACCTACAAGTTATTTTCAAAGTTCTGAGGGAAAACGAGCTCTACGTCAAGAAGGAGAAATGTTCTTTTGCCCAACCGGAGGTGTACTTCTTGGGGCATAAGATCAAAGATGGTGTGCTCATGATGGACGAAGCAAAGATCAAGGCCATTTGTGAATGGGATCCTCCTACAAAGGTGCCTGAACTACGGTCATTCCTTGGCCTAGTTAACTATTATCGGAGATTCATAAAGGGGTATTCAGTAAGGGCAGCTCCACTCACGGATCTGTTGAAGAAGAACAAGGCATGGGAATGGTCGAAAGAGTGCCAAGAAGCCTTTGAGGGATTGAAGAAGGCGGTAACGGAAGAACCAGTGTTGAGTCTTCCGGACCATTCCAAGCCTTATGAGGTACAAACGGATGCTTCTGACTTCGCCATTGGAGGAGTTCTAATGCAGGATGGGCATCCTATAGCCTTCGAGAGCCGCAAGCTGAATGATACGGAACAGAGGTATACCGTTCAAGAGAAGGAGATGACTGCGGTTGTTCATTGCCTTCGCACATGGAGACATTACTTGCTCGGCTCTCACTTCGTCATCAAGACTGACAACATTGCCACTAGCTACTTCCAGACGCAGAAGAAGCTAAGCCCAAAGCAAGCTAGATGGCAAGACTTTCTGGCAGAGTTCGACTACACGCTGGAGTACAAGCCTGGGAAAGCCAATTTGGTGGCGGATGCACTAAGTCGCAAGGCAGAGCTTGCAACTATGAGGAGTGCGCCACAGGGAGAGGTCATCAGTCTCATCAAGGAGGGGCTACAATGCGACTCACTGGGTAAGAGTCTCATGGGGTTAGCCAATGATGGGAAGACCAAACGGTTTTGGGTGCAGGATGACTTACTCTACACCGTGGGAAATCGGCTGTATGTCCCGAAATTTGGAAACCTGCGGAAGAACTTGATCAAGGAGTGCCACGATACAAAGTGGGCAGGACATCCGGGGCAACAGAGGACTAGGGCTTTACTCGAGGCAACGTACTACTGGCCGCACATGAGGGATGATATTGAGGCCTATGTGAAGACTTGTCTTGTGTGCCAGCAAGACAAGAATGAGCAGCAATCGCCGGGAGGATTGCTAGAGCCATTACCCATCCCCGAGAGACCATGGGAAAGTGTCACCATGGACTTCATATCGGCCTTGCCCAAGTCGGACGGATGCGGATCGATCATAGTGGTGGTCGATCGATTCTCAAAATATGCAACTTTCATTGCTGCCCCTACGGATTGCACGGTAGAGCAGGCAGCTCGGTTATTCCTAAGGGATGTAGTGAAGTATTGGGGCGTGCCAAGAACGATCATTAGCGATCGAGACCCGTGCTTCACAGGGAAATTCTGGACCGAGCTTTTCAACCTATTGGGGTCGAAGTTGCATTTCTCTACAAGTTTTCACCCCCAGACGGATGGGCAAACAGAAAGGGTGAACGCTTTGTTAGAGCTATACCTGAGGCACTTTGTGAGTGCCAACCAACGAGATTGGGCGAAGTTACTTGATGTGGCCCAATTCTCTTACAACCTACAGAGGAGTGAGGCGACCCACCATAGTCCCTTCGAGTTGGCAACGGGCCAACAACCCCTCACTCCGCAGACGGTAATGGTGGGATACACAGGAAGGAGTCCAGGATCGTATAGGTTGGCCAAGGATTGGCAGGAACAAGCCGATATAGCACGATCCTACCTTGACAAGGCCGCGCGGAAAATGAAGAAATGGGCGGACAAGAAGAGGCGACGAGTGGAATTTCAAGTAGGAGACTTGGTACTTGTCAAGTTGCTGCCCCAACAATTCAAGGCCTTCAAGAAGGTGCACAAAGGCTTGGTAAGGAAGTACGAAGGACCCTTTCCGATTCTGAAGAAGGTAGGAAAAGTTTCCTACAAAGTTGAATTACCTCCGAGGCTCAAAATCCATCCAGTCTTCCATGTGAGTCATTTGAAACCCTATCATGCGGACACGGAAGACCCTAGCCGAGGAGAATCATCGAGAGCGCCAACTACCGTAGTAACCTCCTACGATAAGGAAGTAGAGGAGATCCTAGCGGATCGAGTCGTGAGGAAAAGGGGTGTTCCTCGAAGTAGCGAGTACCTAATCAAGTGGAAGGGACTTCCTACGAGTGAAGCTACTTGGGAACCGAAGGAGGCTTTATGGCAGTTTGCAAAACAAATCGAGGAGTTCCACAAGGAGACTACGACGAGGACGTCGCCGGATTAGGTGGGGGAGAATGTCACGAACTTTCTAGAAGGATCCGGAACAACCTAGAGGAATGGTGAACCTTGTGGAGAAACCTAGAAGGATGGAGAAACTCCTAGAGAAGTCTAGTTCTTGGGACATTCTAGAATATTGTGGAGACTTGTAGGATGTTCAAGACTTGGAACTCTCTAGAACATGTACATTGTAGGAAAGCCTTGTACATTGTAGAATTATCTAGAACATTGTAGATAGGTAGGAACCTAGAATGTTCTTTGGTGCCTATAAATAGATGGCACCCCTCATTTGTAAAAACCATCCAAGAATTCAAGAGTTCTAGCATTCAAGCATTCTAAACACTTGTGCTCTCTTCTCTTCTCTCTTCCTACAAGCTTTCTTGAGTTTGCTAGCAAGTTACTTGTCTAGCTCGTGGGGATTAAGGCTGACTTAACCTCTTCGACGGGAGGAAGTGTGTTAAGTGCCGCACGGTTGGCTTAGAAAATACTAAGGCCGTGACACTAGGCTAACTAAAACTTAATTTCGACCAAACACAAAAAAGTCAAAATTTTTGCGTGGTTTTTCAGCCAATAGATTCCATATTCTAACTATCTTTTATTTTTATTCCACCATTCAACATATTGGTGGTCCAAACATGACCAATTGACCATGTCCCACCCTCAATATTTCTTGTTTTTAAGGTGTAAAACTCTCCCAGTACTACAGGGTCTATTGAGTAAAGTGGGATGCGAATCACTTGGCGAATGCGCACTTGTAGTCTGCCAGGTGAATTTGAGGGAGGTTCTTTCATATAAGATCATCAACCTGAAAGAGAGTAAGAAAACCTAACTTGTTCCTCCAAGCAAAGATACGACACAGTACTTCTTGAAAATTTGACCCTTTGAGGCTGATCACGTAGGAGCAGCATACACAGCCTATCTAGATCAACAAATTCAACCCAACATGGAACACCAAAACAGCCCAAAAAATGCAGGTAATTGTTACCCCAGGACTGTCGCTTGGACCAGTGATAGGCGACTTAAAATGTCGATATCCATACCTGAAGAAAAGTTGGAAGATTTCTTTAGGCGCTTTAAGACGGATGATCAAGATCAACGCCTTAGTAAACAGGAGCTCAAGGATGCTTTCGACAGCCTTGGTTCACGTTTTCCGGCTTGGCGTGCTAAGCGTGCGCTACAACATGCCGATACTAATGGAAATGGATACATAAGCGAGCAGGAGTTGGATGGCCTCGTCAAGTATGCTGCCAAACATGGTTATGACAAGAAATAGAGCTTGTCCTTATCTTCCAATAATTTTTGTCTTAATTTACATGTATTGTTCTTCATTTTCTAATAATTTTCATGTAGTTGATCCATTTATCTTAAAATTTTGTCGTTTCCTTCTATATCAGTTTATTAGCACAACCTAATGCTTTAGTGTTGTTTCGGTTGTCCACGTTGAACCATCTTTTACATTTTATTGCTAATTTGATATTGCTCTAATTTTTAAAATAATTGTTATTAATTATGTTGAAGGAATAATAATTTATGAAATTAATTAGACATACGTTTGGTAAATTATACTTTTAAAACTAGTGTAAGACTTAAAAGTAGTATATATACATATGTTTGGTAGTTTTATTACCAAAGTGTTATGATTAGTTATAATGACTATATTAAAAATGTCTTTAAAACACTCCTCTTTATTATTTATTTAATAATGTAAATTAAATCAATATTTAAGTGAAATATTTAAATTAGAAAAAAAGGTAGTTTATTTTGTATATTTGTTGAATTTAATCAAGATTAATTACATATATCTAAATTTAATAAAATAGTAAACATTCAAAATAATTTAAATCAAATGTAGATCACTTTAAAAATGATGGAGGAGGATTCGAATTCCACCAGATTTGGTGGAGGCAAAGCCTTCTAGTTCATTTTGAAAGAAAAATAAATGACAATAAAATTTGTTTCATACAATTTTTTTTTTTATAAAAAAGTGACATTTTATCGTGGATAAAATATATTGTAATCTATGATAAAAGGTGTTGTGAATACTATCGTGGTAAAAATTTTTACTGCAGGTGATAACTATTGTAAAAACTTTTTTATTGCAGAGCATTCGCGATAAAAGGCTCAAAATCTAGGTCAAAAGATTTAAAATTTTTAATATTTACTACAGATTAGTATCCTGCGTCAAAAAAGTCACAGTAAATATAATATATTTTTATAATAAATTTTACGATAATAATAAAAGAAAGAGCTAAAGTATCCTGACGTTTGACCATATTACAACGAAATTGTGAGTTTATCCTTAATTACACGTTAGTACTCTTGACTAATTGATTGACTGTTAGAACTGACGGTCAACCAATAAGTAGAAGGGTGATATAGTCATTTTATCTTATTTTTAAAAAAAGTAGTAAAATTAAAAATAAAATAAATATGGATCTTTACCATCCATCAATCTCATTGGACGGTGAATATCATATTAAAAAACAATTAATTTTTTTTAAAAAAAACCAATTAATATAAAAAACCAAAAAAAAACTGTGTTCTTGGTGGAGTAGATCTCCAGATTCTCCACCACCAAGAACAAATTTTTTTTTTTGTTTTTTTAATTGGTCTTTTTTCAAAAAATTTCTTTTTTAATTTTTTATTTAATTTAAATTTTTGACCAGGGGTAGTTATATCATTTCACACATAAGTTATGGTCAAATTATTTATTTTGACTAGGTCAACTGACGGTAGGTACTAACGTGTAATTAGACTAAACTCACGATTTCGTTGTAATATGGCTAAACGTTAGAATATTTTATTGTAATTCACACTAAAAGAAATATAGATATACATGATTTTTATCTAGTCTTCACCAAAGACAATAAATATATTTTAAAAGGTTTATAAAATATTTAAATAAATTATTTCATAATTATTTTTAAAAAGTTGCTCCGCACTTCTTAAAATCATTGTTAAAATATACTAGATTATCAGTTAATCAGTTTTGAAAGTTTTACTAAAAATTCTTTTTTATACCAAAATTATAAAAGAAATTAATTCTAACTATTTAAAAGAAATGTTAAATTGTACATCCCTTTCTAGCAACAATTATGCCAGCACAATCGTTCTGAAAGAGATTAAAGACACTAGTAAAAGGACTCCTCAAAATAAGTAATGCCTCTATCCATCATGTGCCCAAGCTTGGCAAGTCCATCAGCAAGGGCATTCCCTTCTCTAAAACAGTGAGTAGTAGTGCATAAGAGATGGCTGTTCAATAGCAACTTGCACTCTTGAATGACATGGAACAGCAGGTGAAAGGCAGTGACCTTCCCATTCACCAACTCAATCGCTTCAGCAGAATCAGAAAAAGAAACAATATTAGTGCAACCGAAAGAGCTATCCAGCTTCAATCCCTTCAAAACATCTCACAGCTCAGCCTCTAAAACAGAGCCACACCCAATATTCATGGCAAAATCCCTCACCCAATTCCTCACATGATCTCTAATGACACCCCCAGCAGAAATGAAGCCATTAGCAGCACTACCATCCACGTTGACCTTGAGCCAATCGAGCGGAGGAGGGGTCCAGAAGATTAAGGAAATGGAATCCTTGGTGCCAACCTTTCCAATGTTAGCCTTCCACCAAGCCAAAACATAATTAATAATGGGGATGTGAGGGCCCAAAGGCACCTGAAACTCAGTATCAAAAATCCTATTGCACCTTTATTTCCATATGAACCAAACAATACTTTTATTCTTACTAGTCATGCCGATTCTAATTCTATGATTTTCCCATTTTCAATAAAAAAAATATTGATTTAAAATTGAATGAATAGAAGCACCGAAGCAACAAGCAAGAAGAAACGATCCCACAAAGAAGAGCTAATATATATATATATTAAGACAGCAAATATTACTTTTAAGGGATATTATTAAAATCACTCCTATGATGTATTCGTCAACATCCTCCTCTAATTTTATTTATAACTAAAATCCTCCTCTTTCATTTTATAGCCAAAATCCCGCCCACCGTCAGTTTTAATTACCAAAATACTATTAATCTTTAACTTTTCTGTTATAAATATTATTAAAATCCTCTCTAATTTGGTGTATTAGTCAAAATCACCCCTTTGTTTTATTTATGGTCAAAATCTCCCTATGTAGTTTTATTTTATATTTAATTTTTCCCTTACCGTCAGTTTTAATTATTAAAAGACTTTTAACTATTAATTTTTTTATTAAAAACTATAGGGCACTAAGAATATAAAGGTAAATATTTATATATTAAATTAAAATATTTTAATCTATATATCAATAAATTTCTACCATTCATCATATGATGGACGATAATATAAAATTTTAAACAATTAAAAATTTAAAAAATATTAATTCTATGGAAATGGACGGTGTAGATTCATTTTTTTAATTGGACAAATTACAGTTAACCTACGTGAGATTTGCTATTTCATAAATGAAAACAACTTTATAAAAAATTGACAGCAAATCCCCCTGCCGTTACCGTTGACCGTCAAGTCATAACTGTTGACCTTGACTAAAAGGGTAGAATGGTTACTGTGCCATTTAAATAGGGACAAATTACAACCAATCTATCTAGGATTTGTCTTTTTACAGGCAGAATCAGCTTATTGAAAAACTAACAGTTAACTCCTTTGTCGTTAGTCAACCGTTATAAAATGTTAGTCAACATTGATCAAAGTCATTATTCCAAGGGCATTTTAGTCATTTTAATTTATTTTTAAATAAAAAAATTTGAGAGCCCCCACCGTCCATCTAAAATGTAGAAATTTATTTAAAAAAATAAAAAATAAAACACTTAAGATCTCAACCGGCCATCTATCAATCTCAAATAGACGGTGAAGATTAAAAAAAATATAAAAAATCTACCAACCTCCATGGATTTGGGAGATCCATAAAGATCAGCGAATCAGGGAAAGCAAAGAGCCTCCACTGGTTTAACTTGGTGTGACGAGGGAAGGGAATGACCCTCTCCTTCATCGTAAAATGAGTCTCTTCGTCTCCTCAAGTGTGACGACCTTCGTCGCACGACGAAGAGGAGGCTAGTCTCCCATTCGTGGTCTCCCATGGAGAACCTCTGTGGATTTTCAATGGATTTTTATTTGTTTTAATCTTAAGTGTTTTTAATTATTTTTTTAAGGGCGAATTGCACTCAAGTACCCTGACTTATAACGTAATTGCACGTTTAATACCAGTTTTGCCATAATTGCACTCGAGTACCCTGTAATCCGTTGACCACCATTAAAGTAATGGTTGACCAAACAGATTCAAGGGCAAAATGGTCTTTTATGTTTAAATTCATTTTTTAAAAAATTTAAAAATTCATCCAATCAATAAGAACATGCCACGTCATATTAAAATTTTTTTTTTAAAAAATAAATTAAAAAAACAGGTTTCCACCACATCAACAAAAAAAAATTTTAAAAAAACTTTTGATTCACGTTCGAACCCAGAACACTGGGTTCGCGTTCGAACCTAGATCTGGGTTCAAACGCGAACCTAGATCATCTGAGTTTTCAAATTTTTTTTCCTTTGTAGGGGTAATCTCGTCATTTTACCATAATCAGTTTGGTCAACCGTTACTTTAACGGCGGTCAACGGATTACAGGGTACTCGAGTGCAATTATGGCAAAACTGGCATTAAACGTGCAATTACGTTATAAGTCAGGGTACTTGAGTGCAATTCGCCCTTTTTTTAATTTATACTTAATTTTAAATTTTTTTATTTTGAATAAATCTCCACCATCTAAGAATAGATTTGTTTTCATTTTTTTTAATTAGGGGTATTTTGGTCCTTTAACACTTTTGAAATAGTCAACGTTAATGACAGAGAAGTTACAATTAGTTTTTCAATAAGTTAATTCCGCCTATAAAAAACTAAATTCAGGTAGGTTGGTTGTAATTTGTCATTTTTTATTTCAGTTTTTTAATTTTTAATTTTCTAATTAGGAATAATTTGATATTTTTACATTTTTAAAATAGTTAAGCGGTCATCTTTAACTATCAACAGGTAACGGTAGAGGGGTTTGCTGTCAATTTTCTATAAAGTTGTTTCTGCCTGTAAAAGAAAAAACCTCAGGTAGGTTGGCTGTAATTTGTCCTTTTTAATTTTTAATTATTTATTTATTTTTTTAATTTTTTATGTATTTTTAAAAAAAAATATTTTACATTTATGATCTTTACTATCCATCTATAGAGCTGGACGGTGGAGATCCATATTTTTATTTTTAGTTTTTTAATTTTTCTAAAAATTTTTATGTAATTTTTAAAAAAAAATTTGTGTTTATGACAGTGGAGATCCAACTTTATTTTAATTTTTAATTTATTAATATTTTATATTTAATCTCTATCGTCCATCATATTATGGACGGTAGAGATTTATTATATTATAAATTAAAATATTTTGATTATATACACCCCTTTATACCCTTGTTGTCCTAAAGTTTTTAACAAAAAATTTAAAAATATTAAATATTAAAAATTTAAAAATAAAAAGATGGATCTTCACCATCTATCTCCGTAGATAGATAGTAGAGATCATAAATACAAAATATCTTGTTAAAAAATACATAAATAACAAATAATTAAGTAATTAAAAATTAAAAATTAAAAAAAATAGACTCCCACTGTTCTTCTCCATAGATTTTGAATTTTTTAAATTTTATAATTGTTTTATATTTTATATTTGATCTCTACCATCCATTATATGATGGATGATAGAGATTCATTGATATTATAAATTAAAATATTTTAATTTAATATATATATATATATATATATATATATTTACCCTTATATCATCAGTGCTCTAAATTTTTTAATAAAAAGTTAATAGTTAAAGATATTTTAGTAAATAAAACTGACGGTAAAAGGAAATTGACTATAAAATGAAATTAGGGGGGATTTCGACCATAAATGAAACTAGGGGAAGATTTTGACTAATATACCAAATTAGAGGGGATTTAATAATAGTTCTAACAGAAAAATTAACGGTCATTGGTATTTTGGTAATTAAAACTGACGGTATGAGAAATTTTGACTATAAAATAAAACTAGAGGGGGATTTTAACTATAAATAAAATTAGAGGGGTAATTTTGATGAATATTGTAGTCCTCAAAAATCGCTCGGGGATACGGGGCACTACAACCTGCAAAGATAGAACGCACGTGACCTGCAGGACGTCTGGGACACCGGGGTGGTGCCGGTCAAAGTCACTCCGACGGTCAAGTTAGCGAATGCTAAGTATATAATGCTCATAAATTGAGATGAATGAGTAATACTTCCTGTTATATTGAAGATTGAGGTCTCCTTGATGGAAGGAGAGGTAAGATCGAATAAATGGAGTATGATCGGAATGTGGTCAGAGATGATGAACAATGGCCGGAGAGTGATGTCTGAATATTGATAGCTCTAGGATCTTAGTTTTTCGGTCCTATTCCTTTGGAGATTTATTCTTCATTTATAGGGAGATGATGTTTCTGCCCGTTGAGGGACTTCATCATTACCTCTCTTTATTATCCCCAATCAAGGGGGTTTGTGGATGCTTCCCTTGATATGGCCGTTATAGATGGTAATTATGGTTTTATAGGACCGTCTTTGAATTAGATCATGATTTGGTTTCCCACAGAACCAAGGAGATTTTATGTCGTACGACATGTGGCTTAATGTAACACCCCCTGACCCGACCCGACTGGATCGACCCAGGGAGCGTTACCAGGTTTTCAAAACTTTCTAAATTCACTTTATATATATTTCAAACCATTTAAAAATCGTATCAATTTGTAATTCAAAAATATTTTTCTAGTGAGCCCATCGAAATACACTTTTCAAAAATTTCGGCAGAGTTTCCTCTGTTTTTTCTGATTTCCCAAAACCTGTTTTTCAAATCATCCTCAAGTCAATATAAAATTCACAACAACACTTCAAATATCATTTTCAATCAATTGCGCACTCTGCCGTTTAGTGCGACTTTCAGACAATTTTCAAAATCAAATAGTGCATAATTAATTCATTACAGTCTTTAAGAAATGAAAAACAGAATTCATGAAACCAATTTAATTGCAAAACAGAATTATACAAAACGTTTACAAATCTCTGTATATAAATGCATATCAATCATATTACACTTCAACATAAATATCTACCCTAGAAATGTGACTCTGCTCCTCTGTCTGCAGGAGACTCCTCTTCAGTCTTTTGCCTCATCAGTATCCCTGTTACCTACGCGTTATAAAAACAACTAACGCGCTAAGCATATAGCTTAGTGGGTGTACACTAAACTCAAATATCAAAATCATAACATAACTTTTCATAATATAAATATCACAATACGAACATAAGGAAAACATTACTAATTAAAATCATATGAAATCAGGTTAGTAAACTCAACTAAATCAATAATCGTACTCAATTAGCTTCTCAATTCATTTACAATCAGTTTAATGTAAACACTGAAATAAACGTATCAAATCGATTTCGAAAGGCACTTATAAACATTTCATTTAATTCAATTCAATTCTGGCCCTCTAGAATACTCAACATAAACTAGGACTGGAATATGGGTCGTTCGACCACAGTGACTGTCGGTCGAACATAACTCCCACCCTAGGACGAATCCTAAGAGTGGTACGTATCTCCCTACTCTAGAACCGAGGGTTCGGACCCTAGAGAGGTACATATCTCCCTATCCCAGGAACTGAATCCTTAGGAAGGTACGTGTCTCCCTACCTCAGGACGAATCCGTGAGGAGGTACGTGTCTCCCTACCCCTGGACGAATCCATGAGGAGGTACATAATAAGTCATCAATAGCAATATCAATGTCGGTGCAGTACTGCTCACTGAACCCAGCTGGTATACCAACCTCCTATATCCATATATATATGTCCAAGTATCCTAGGGCCGTTTTCAGACAGGTTCACAATTCACAACTGTATATTAAAACCTTTCATTTCCAACGCATATATCCAAAATAATATGCATAAATCAATAATAATATGTCCAAAATCATAGTCGTAATTCAAACAATATTCTCAAATAATTTCTTTTAACATGATCGTTATAAATCAACAATCGAAGTAATTCAAAATACGTAAATAAAGAACTGTAAGAACATCTATCCACCAATATTCAAAAATCTTAGATTCAAAGCAAAACACAAAATAAAATCGCAGGATTTGTTTTCGAAAAGGAGTGTACACCAACCTGGATACCATTTCCTTTCGACTATAGCGTTTCTAGGTTTTCTTTTTGCTTTCCCTTTCTCTTTCTCTTTCACCTTTTCTTTTCTTTCCTTCTCTCTTTCCTTCCTCTTCTCTTCTTCTTCTTCTTTCTCTTCTTTCTTTCTTCTTCTTCTTTCTCTTCTTTCTTTCTTCTTCTTTTTCTCGGTCTCTCCCTCTCTCTTTTCTTCTGTTCTGTTTCGATGGCTTCTGTGAGAAGCCAATTTTTTTTTTATATTATTTCGGTCGTCGCGACCTGTGGTCGCACCACCAGGTCGCGTTGCTCACTGGATCAACTTCACCGTCTTCATCGCGAGCACACCTCGCAGTGCTTTGGTCGCGCTGGTGGTCGCCATGCTCACTGCCCAAATTTCATTTTTTTCATTGCGAGCAGTTCATCGCGATCTGTGGTCGCGGTGACTGGTCGCGGTGCTCACTGCCAAGAATCACCATTTTTCATCGCTAAGCAGGTCATCGCGATCTGTGGTCGCGATGACCAGGTCGCGATACTCACTGTCTCAGTTTCAATCTTCGTGCATCATTTCTGGACCGTTCCATCTGATACTTTTAATTACATTTACACCCCTTAACTCTCAAATATTTTTATCCACATATTCAAAATTAATTATCCGAAATCCGGGATGTTACAGTGGATTTGACAATTGAACAGACAACAACTATCATATGTCGTGCGACATGTTGATTGGACATCGATCTGAGATGAGTATGTCGTGCGATGTAGGAGTTCTCTCAAACGTGAATACTGAGCTATTTCCCTTATTGCTACTTGGATGTGTGGGGTATCGAGTGTATGTCGTACTACATGGATGTCGTACATCGTGTGTATGTCGTACTACATGGATGTCGTACATCGAGTGTATGTCGTACTACATGGATGTCGTACCACTCTTTGACTTTGGGCCTGGTCTTTGAGATATACTTTGGGCTTCTGGGCTGGATCCTCGTTTATATTTTGGGCCTAACAGATTTTGGCTACTACAGTTTGCCCCCAAACGCCTTGTACTTTAGGAAGAAAGTCAAAGGGTTTGTACTGCCTTTTCGTCGTACGACACATGGATCTGTATATAGAGTTCTTTTGTGTCGTACGATCAGTTGTGGTGATCAGTTGGGTTTGTAACATCCCCAATTTTGTATAAATATGAAAGTGTAGTTTAATTAATATGGAGTATGGGAATGTGAAATTTATGATTTGGAGGGGTGGAAAATGTAATAAAATGTATATTTTTAAGATTTCCAAGTGAACCAATTGGAATGGTCTAAAACTGATGCATGAAGAAAAAGGAAAAAAGTTGGCAGCGAGCACCGCGACCAGGGATCGCAATGAGTAGCTCGCGGTGAAAATGTTGATTTTGGGGCAGTGAGTATCGCGACCAGACACCGCGATGGCTGATCACGATGAAGGCGGTAAAATCACTCCAGTGAGCAACGCGATTAAGTGGCGCGACCACAGGTCGCGAGGAGCGGTCGCGATGACCAAAATTTTATACAAAAAATAAGAGACGGTAGGAAGCTTCACGAAAGAAGAAAAGAAATATAGAGAGAGAGAGAGAGAAAAAGAGACCAGGAGAAAGGAAAGAAGAGAGAGAAAGAGGGAAAGAGAAAGAAGAGAAGAAGAGGAAGAAGAAGAAGGGAAGAAGAAGAAGAAAGAAAAGAGAAGGAAGAAAGAAGAAGAGAAAAAGAAGGAGAAAAGAAAATCTAGAAAATAAACTGTCGGAAAAACGGTATCCAGGTTGGTGTACACTGATTTCTGAAATCGTTATATGTTTTGATTTGAATTTCCATATTTTGACGAAATAAGTTTGAAAATTTATTTACGGATTTTGTATAATTATATTTCGTTTACGAATATTGTTAGAAATTGTTTGAAAATAATTAGGGAATATTATAGTATAATTGAATTTCTATTATATTTTATGATTTCGAATAAATCGTTTTGCGAATAATATTTGGAAACGATTTTGGAATAATTTAATATAATTATTGATTTGTAAATGATATTTGAAAATAATTTTAGAATATATGGATGGGAGTATTGATGAAAGGTTTTGGATTTGTGAATAATTTTGAATATAGCATTAGATTATTTTAGTATCATTGAATTTCTGTAATATCGTATGTTTTCAAATACAACTATTTTTACTAATATTGTTTGAAATAAAGGTTGAAACTGATTGAGATTTGCTAATTCAAGTTGTTGATTTCGAAATAAATAAAATGATTTGATATGAAATATGAAAAATTATGTATTGTGAAACGGCCCTAGAATACTTGAACTATAAAAAACGGATATAGGAGGTTGGTATATCAGCTGGGTTATTTCAGCAGTACTGCACCGATACTAATGATTGTTGGCGGGTGTCTCTAAAGCAGCCCCGGACGTCACACCGATGTTACAGATATTAGGCCTATATTCCAGTCCAGTAATTTATATTAAGTATACCAAATGGCCAGGATTGAAAAGAAATAAATAAAGTTTATAAAAAAGAATTTTGAATACTGTTATACTATTGATAAATAAACTTTACTGAAATTAGTTGAATATCATCGTGTTTTGATATTTATATATATATAGTTGTTGTGATATTTTACTTGTGAAAAGATATTGATATGATTGTTTATATTTAAAAATTGAACATTTTTATTTATTGCTCCTAATATTTGATATTTATAACTTATTACTTTATTGATAAGTTATTATTATGATATTTTGTTAATTTGTCTTTTCTACTAGTTGATGTATCTATTTTCTTTGCCGAGAACAGAGTATATCTGACATTATAAGAAAAAGGTTTTAGTTGATTAGATGTTTTGTTTAATATGAACATTTGATTTATTTTGAACAGTGTATTTGATATAATATGATTTGTATTTGCTTTAAATACATATATTAGAAATAATATTATTTTAAATTTGTAAATTCGATTTGTGTACACCCACTAAGCGAAATGCTTAGCACGTTGATTTTATCATGCGTAGGTAGAAGAGGTTCCAGTTGAATAAAAGACTGAAGAGTTGATAGCTGCAGAAGAAGATTCGGAGTCACATCACTTGGGTAAGTTTTATTTAAACCCTGTTTTGTATATTAATTACTTAAGCAAGCATACATATACAGAAGTTTGTAAAGTTGTAATATAAGAGTTTTATAAATATTTGTATAACAAATTATGTTTTATAAAGTTTGTAAATATACAATATATATTGTTTTGTTGAAAATACTTAGAAAAGTCGCACTATTGGGAAGAGTGCGCATGTGATTGAAAAATAAAATTTTGAAGTGTTTGTTATTATCATATTTGAGTTTTGTGGAAAACAAGATTTTTGGAAAGTCAGAAAAACAGAAGAAACTCTGACAAAAGTTTTCAAAATATTTGAAGGGCTCACTATAAAAGATTTAAAAGACAAACTATTTGTTGGTTTTATAAAAGATTTCAATTTATAAATAAAGTTTAGAAAAGTTTAAAAACCCGGTAGAGCTCCTTGGGTCGATTCAGGCGGGTCGGGTTAGGGCGTGTTACAGTGTTGATTCGAGAGTTCCTCCTGGTTTTATAAGAATAACACAATTCTTATGACTTGATGCGGTCGTACGACGATATAGAGGTCGAGGCGGTATGGTTGGTCTTCTAATGGCTCTTTGATAGTTGTGCCATAGTAATTGAGGCTTTACGGGAAATATACACGCGTGATAAATAATGATGGTTATGGGGGTGTGTGACCAAATAGAAAACTGACACGTCAGCGTATGGTTAGCTTTTTATTGCCGCCTTTTCCTTTTCTCTCCCATTTTCAATTTTTGCTCTCTTTCTCTCTTTCTTCTTTCTCTTTCAAGAACCAGTCGCTGTGTTTCCTGTTTTCGGCGTCTTTGCTGCCCGTTTTTGTCCTTTTCACGTCTATTTTGGCGAAGCAGTGGTCACTCTTGCTTCACTGGTAAGTTTTCTTTCTATTTTGGCTTTTGATTTCTCTATATTCTTGTTTTGGTTTTTGGATGTTTTTGCGTGTTCTTCGAGTAGATTTTTAGGAAAAATAAAAAATGTTGGTTTTGATCGAAAAACATAACTTAAGAATTGGTAGAAGCTGTTTGAGGTGTTTTTGTCACACGACAGTAATTGGCGAGTGCATGTTGCACGACTTTTAAATGTGTGATTACAACCTTAGGATCTGGAGCTAGGGTATGTAGAGCCTTTAGTTAGATCTGACTACTAACCCTGTAAAATCTCACTTTTTAAAATTTATTTTAAATTATTGTGAAGGGCGTATTTGAAATTTTTTAAAAACTTTTGAAGAATTTGTGAGGACTTAAAAGATATATTTTGAAAGTTATCAATTAAAATTATAATTTGCTAAAAGTTGAGGGACAAAATAGAACCTTTACAGTCCTATATGTATTTGTCTTCTTCCTCGCGACAGCCACCAGTTTCTCTCTCTCTCTCTCCCCATTTTCTTTATTTTTCCTCCACCTTTGACTTCATTTTTCGGCCGCATCTGGCCTCCGTTTCGATCGTTCTTAGTACCAATAGAAAGCTCTTGCGACATAGAATCTATTGGTACCAACTTTGAAGATTTTCATGACCGTTTGAATCTCCGATTTGGTGGAGAAAGTAAGGGATTTTCATGACCGTTTGAATCTCCGATTATGGCGATTCTAGCCGTTTTCCACTCCGGCCACAGTTATAAACATTAACGAGGGAGACGAGGCGAACAAAACCCGACCATTTTTGGAGGTCGCCAGAAAGTTTCTAGAAAGTCACCGCCGGCCGCCACATACAGCAGGGGTAAGTTTCTGACCTCATGAACTTAGAATTTGATTCCGAACACGTTTACGAACTCGTTTTAAGTATAAGATATTATTTTGAGGTTAATTGTATTATATGGCCGCCGTATATAAATTAAATAATTATATTATCGTGTAGATTTTACCGATCGGGATAATTAGGTTTGAAATCAAGGTCACTGCAAGTAACTAGTAGCTTACACGAGGTAGGGGTTTCAAACGTAAATTTTTAGAATATTCTCCCTATAAGGTTTGGATATAAATTGATTGTAAAAGTTTGAGGAAATCCTTATTTAAATTGTGGAATTGATTTGAGAAATAAATTGGAATGAATTGTGTTGGAAATATGATTTTTATGCAGGTTTTGCATTTTGGGGTTTTTATAAAAACAGCTATTATGCTGCCAAAATTTTATTAAAACTAATGATGAATTTACATATGAGATGCATGGTGGATTTATTTAAATTGTTTGGTGATTTGAAATGGAAACCGTCCTAGTCATTGTATTATATTATATATTATTATATGACTTTATGTCGGGTACTGCGCAGGTATTTTCTGGTACGTTTATGTAACATCCCGGATTTCGGGTAATGAATTTCTGATATATGTGAAATATGTGAAAATGAATTTTACTATTTGAGAGGGGGTGAAAATGAATTTTATGATTTCCAGCGGACCGGATTGAATAGTGAAAAATGAAAAAAATGAAAAATTGGAAAACTGGACCAGAGAGCATCGCGACCTGGTCACCGCGACCACAGGTCGCGATGGCTCGCTCGCGGTGAAAAACGCAAAAACATGGCAGTGAGCATCGCGACCAGCCACCGCGACCACAGGTCGCGATGGACTGCTCGCGATGAAATTGTCAAAAACGGGCAGAGAGCAGCGCGACCACTCGCGCGACCAAGGCGCGCTCGCGAGGAAGGCGGTGCGCGCATTCCAGTGAGCATCGCGACCACAGGTCGCGACGGCGGTCGCGGTAGCGAAAAAAATATAAAAAAAAGAAGAAACTTCTCGCAGAAGCGAGAAAACAGAGCAGAAAAGAAAGAGAGAGAAAGAACCGAGAAAAAGAGAGAAAAGGAGAGAAAAGAGAGAAGAGAAAGAAGAAGAAGAAGAAAGAAAAGAAAAGAAAAGAAAAAGAGGAAGAAGAGGAAGAAGGAAAAAGGAAAAAGAGGAGGGAAAGAAATCGTGGAACCGCGGATTTTCGAACGAAAAACACGGATTCCAAGTAGGTGTACTCTCGTTTTCGAAATCGTTTCGAGAAGTAGTTCGTTTACTGTTTCGTTTTAGTTTTCGATTTCGTTTCTCGTTTATGCTTTCGTTTTCGATTTCGTTAAAAGTTTTCGATTTTGTTAAAAAGATTTCGATTTTTGTATGAGAAGTGTATGCTTTATATGAAAAAAATTGATGATTGATGCACCTTTTGATGATTTCGAACTGGTTCTATGTTAGATCGCGTTTTGATCGTATTTCGATTGTGTCGATTTTGTTAAAAATACATGATTTATACTTTTGTATGATTATTGTTGATATTCTTGAAAAATATTGTGCGAAATGTATACACTGATTGTGAACCTTACTTATTGTAACGGCCCTAGGATACCTAGACATAGATATGGATATAGGAGGTTGGTATACCAGCTGGGTTTTACTGAGCAGTACTGCGCCGTTATTATTGTGTGATTGTTGTTGCGGGGCAATCTCGGACAATCACACCGATTTAGTGATCGTTGTTGCGGGGCAATCTCGGACGATCACAATGATATTAGTGATTGTTGTTGCGGGGCAATCTCGGACAATCGCGTTGATATCAGTGACTGTTGTTGCGGGGCAACCCCGGACGTCACGTTGACCCATATTCCAGTCCTCGAATGTTTAGTATTCTAGCGGGCCAGAATTGATTGGAATTGAAAAGTGTATTGAAAGAAATTATATTGACCCTATTATTGAAATTGATTAATGTTTTGATTTAGAAATTTACTCGTTTTGAAATGGAATGGGATATATATATATATATATATATATATATATATATATATATTGTGCTTTATTTATTTGAGATTTTAGTACACCCACTAAGCTTTATGCTTAGCGCGTTAGTTTGTTTCTAACGCGTAGGTACCAGGAATCCAGAGGAGGCTAGAGACTGAAGGAAGAGCAAGTTGCAGACCGAGTCACAGAGACTGTACAGTTGGGTAGCTATATTTTTGTTATGTGTATATATATTCTGAAAGCATGCATATACAGGAAATTTGTAAAACGTTTGTAATTAATTATTGTATGATTTCTGTCTTTTATTATTTAAATGTAAATAGTAAAGTCTGTTTTGTTTTATTTTATAAACTATTTGATAAGTCGCACTAAACGGCAGAGTGCGCAACTGTTTGATACGAGATATAGAAGTGTTTGTGGAAAATGTGAATTTAAATTGTTTTATGTAATAGCAGGTTTTTGGAAAGTCCGAAAATTAAACGGTACTCTGCTGAATTTTTGTAAAAAGTTTGTTTATTGCTATGGGCTCACTTGAAAATGATTTCTATCTGTTTTATGGGCTCACAATGATTTTGATTTGGAAATGTAAAATTGAAGTTTTGAAAAGTTCTGAAAGTTCCGAGTAGCGCTTCCCGGGTCGGTCCGGCCGGGTCGGGTCGGGGGGTGCTACAGTTTACCTTGTATGTGAGGTTGGTACTAGGGTCACGGTGAGCCAAATGTTTTTATTTCAAGTATGAATGTTTTATTTAAAATGATAGGCCACCGGGTATGACTAGCGGACGTGTTAATATTGCTTTCTGAAAGAAAGTGTTACTGTTTACTTTAAATTTTGTGAACGTATTTAACCATGCAGGATTATCCCATGACTTTATAAAAATGATGTTTTCCACATACATTATCTGGAATTAGACCCCACTGAGCTTTAACTCACTCATTTTTATTTTCTTTCCCCCCCAAGGGAGCGCCCAACACAGATTAGAAGACCGTTAGTTGAGGTGGGCAGAGGCTTGTGAGACTTAAAGATTAGATTCCTGGAATTATTGATTAAGTTTATGTCATTTGAGATTTGGATTTATTTAAAAGGATTTGTATTTGTTATAGACTTGTAGAATAGTTGAGATGACTCAGTGTATGGGTTATGTATGTCGATGTGCAAACTTTTTAGTTTGTGGATGATCAGGACTTCAGGATTAATGCATGTTTCAGTATGATTATTATCTTGGAATTGAATCCATGAATTCTAGCAGGTGATCACATATATGTGGGGTTGTTTTGTGATGACTTTTGAAATTTTGAAATATTTTTGTTTGTAAACAGATTTACGTTTGGTTTGATACTTCGGAGTATCCAAAGAAATTAATTGTGGTTTTTATGAAATTTTAATAAAGTCAAGTTAGAAACTATTAATTTTATTTACAACTCTGCCACGGCCTATATGATCACATCATACAAGGTGCCTCCATTACCATATCTCTATATAAATGATTCAGGATAGAATCATCGTACAATACAGAATGGACCGCAGCTATAGATTAACTACAAATAAAGTACCCAGCTTTATTTGCTATCTATGGACTCTTTAGATTGCATATCTCTTACTGTATCCATCTATATATGACAATCAAATACACAGTATGAGATTACATCCGGCAATCTAGGATGTTATAATGCACAAGTTTATATAATATAAATGACACGATAAGAATAAATTGAACTCTTCTTTTATTTATTTATAAGAAAAAAACCATTTACAAATTACATCTTTAGGGCAAAAACCCCAACAATCTCCCACTTGCACTAAAGCATGTGAGGCATATGACGTAACCCTATACCTTCCAGGTGACCCGTGAATACATTAGCCGGTAAGGTCTTCGTAAATGGATCAGCATGATTGTCTTGTGAGGCTATCTTGGTGATGATCACATCTCTTTTCTGCACTATCTCTCTAATGAGATGATACTTTCTCTCTATATGCTTCCCTCTTTTATGGCTTCTTGGTTCTTTGGAATTAGCCACAGCACCACTGTTATCACAATAAAGTGTGATGGGCCTATCCATATTTGGAACAATTTCCAGATCACTCAAGAACTTGCGGAGCCAAATAGCCTCTTTAGCAGCTTCACAAGCGGCTACATATTCGACTTCCATGGTAGAGTCAGCAATGCAAGATTGCTTAATACTTCTCCACACAATGGCTCCACCACCCAAGGTGAAAACGGATCCAGACGTAGATTTCCTAGAATCTATGTCTAACTGAAAATCAGAATCTATGTATCCTAATGGGATCAAATTCTGTCAGAAATACACGAGCATATAGTTTCTCGTTCTCCGAAGATACTTAAAAATGGTCTTGACTGCAACCCAATAATCTAATCCCGGGTTGCACTGGTATCTGCTGACTACTCCTACTGCATAGCAGATGTTCGGTCTCGTGCATAACATAACATACATGAGACTTCCTACTACAGATGCATGGCACATACGTCTCATATCCTCAATTTCTTGAGGTGTCTTAGGACATTGTTCCTTAAACAAGTGAACTCCATGCCTAGAAGGTAAATTACCTTTCTTGGAGTTCTGCATCGAAAATCGAATAAGAATCTTATCGATATATGATGCCTAAGACAGTGCTATGAGTTTGTTCTTACAATCCCTTATAAGTTGGATCCCTAGAACATAACTCGCCTCTCCCAAATTTTTCATTTGGAATTGGCTAGCCAGCCAGCCTTTGACGTCAGACAACACTCCAACATCATTCCCAATGAGTAGGATGTCATCTACGTATAGGACTAAGAAAACTATCTTTTGTCAATGATGCGCTTGTATACACAAGGCTCATCAACGTTTTGCTCGAAGCCATAGGTTTTGATCACATCATCAAACCTTATGTTCCAAGATCTAGATGCTTGCTTAAGTTCATAAATGGACCTTTGCAGCTTGCAAACTTTTTGCTCTTGATCTGGGGACACAAATCCCTCTGGTTGCTTCATATAGATGTTTTCGTCAAGATTGCCATTTAAAAATGCAGTTTTGACGTCCATTTGCCAAATTTCATAATCGAAATAGGCTGCAATGGATAAGAGAATCCGAATAGACTTAAACATGGCAACTGGCGAGAAGGTCTCTTCATAATCGACTCCCTCTTTTTGGGTATAACCCTTAGCCACTAGCCTTGCCTTGAAGGTCTCTATCTTCCCATCTACTCCTCTTTTTCTCTTGTAGATCCATTTACACCCAATGGGTTTTACCCCATCCAGTAAGTCTACAAGATCCCAGACTGAGTTGGAGTACATAGACTCCATCTCGAGATTCATGGCTTTGAGCCATTCCTCTTTATCAGGATCTTCCATTGCATTCTTAAATGACAATGGGTCATCCACACTATCAGTAGAGACAACATCTTGTCCCTCACCTGTACCTAAATAGTGTTAAGGTTGTATCACAACCCTCCCACTACGTCTAGGTAGTAGTGTATCCCGATTAGGAATCATCTAACTCTCAGATGTTTATGGATCAACAATTCTTGTTGATGGAGTGCTGGTCTCACTAGCCTCCAGTTCATTTAACACAATCTTGGATCGAGGCTTATGGTCACTAATATAGTTGTCCTCAAGAAACGTTACATTTGTCGATACAAACACTTTCTTATCTTCAGGACTATAGAAGTATCTGCCTCTAGTCTCTTTGGAGTATCCTACAAACAGGCACGTGTGCTGGACACCCCCATATGCGGAAATGTTGCAAACTAACTTTACGATCATTCCACAACTCTAGGGGAGTCTTAGGAACAGATTTGGATGGCACTACATTCAAAATGTATATCGCTGTTTGTAACACATATCCCCAGAAAGAATTTGGTAATGACGAGAAACTAATCATAGATCTTACCATTTCCATTAGCGTTCTATTTCTCCTCTCCACTACACCATTTTGCTGAGGTGTACCCGGAGCTGTGAGTTGGGATACTATCCCATACTCAACCATAAAGTCTTTAAACTCTTGGTCAAGGTACTCACCCCCACGATCCGATCGTAGAGACTTGATAGTCTTACCCAATTGATTCTCAACTTCAGCTCGGAATTCTTTGAACTTTTTAAAAGTTTCCGACTTACGTTGCATTAGGTAGACATATTCGTATCTAGAGTAGTCATCTATAAAGGTGACATAATACTCATAACCACCCCTGGCTTTAACATTCATTGGTCCGCAGACATCAGTATGTATAAGCTCTAGTGGCTCTTTAGCTTTAAGGCCTTTTCCAGTAAAAGGTCTCTTAGTCATCTTACCTTATAAACATGATTCACAGACAAGTAAGGTGTCAACCTTTAACTCACTTAAAGGTCCACTTTTTACTAGTTTGTCTATCCTGTCAAGGTTAATATAACCAAGCCTTAGATGCCAGAGATACGTGTCATCATCTGGAGAAATCTTATGTCGTTTAGTTTTAGGTTTTTCAACCTTAAACAATTCGGTGTTGAGCAGTGTTG
This sequence comes from Xanthoceras sorbifolium, assembly GCA_003430845.1. NCBI lineage: Eukaryota > Viridiplantae > Streptophyta > Magnoliopsida > Sapindales > Sapindaceae > Xanthoceras > Xanthoceras sorbifolium. Next base: position 29,318,203 of record CM010617.1, read on the forward strand.
TATGTATTAACGGCCTTAACACATGCAAATTATTTTTATTAATTCCTAAACAAATATTAAGACCATTCTTTGAAATAATAACAAATTTATTATTAAAAGAAACAGAATATAATTGTTCTAACAATTTAAAAACGGAAATTAAATTCCGTGTAAATCTAGGAATATAATAAACATTGTTCAAAAGTAAAAATCTAGCATTATTACAAAAATTCAATTTTATTGAACCCACTGCTCGAGCCGACACGACATCCCCTGACCCTACACGCATCGAGAAGGCTCCCTCCTCTAACTGTGTCCAAGAATCAGTCCACTGCAAAGAAGAACAAACATGGTTAGTGGCCCCCGAATTAACTATATAGGGTGAAGAATCATCTTCCACTAAACAAGATTCAAGAACTAGTAAATCATATTTACCTTTCTGCTTTTTCTTCTTAGCTACCTCCTCTAGGTACTGAGGACAGTTCCTTTTCCAGTGCCAGACCTTGTTACAATGGAAACATTTTCCCTTGTCTTTGTCGGTGGAGGTGCCTTTCTTTTTGTCTTGGGCTTTCTTGGGCTTGGGCTTACCTTTAGCCTTCCCAGCAAACCTCTTCCTCTTCTTATTTCTAAAGGAGGAAGATGGTTCGGCAACATTTGCCTCACCGGTCTTCACCTTACTGTCCTTAGTCAAGGCCTCGAAGGTAGCGAGCTCATTGAGCAACTGAGTGAGACTGAACTGCAATTTGTTCATCCCGTAGTTGCTCTTAAACTGATTGAAACTCTTCGGAAGAGTCGTCAGTATGATACTCACTTGGCTAGGTTCATCAATGGCCCCGCCATTGATTTCTGCCGTGTTGAAGTAGGACATCATGGTCAGGACATGTTCCCGAACATATGTACCTTCCTTCATGCGAGCGAGCATAGCGGCATGAACAGCTTCATAGCGCTTTTGCTCAGAGGGTTGCCCGAACATAGCTTGCAATGACTCCATGATTTCGAATGATGTAGTCATTGCTTCGTGCTTTGTGACAAGCACTTCTGTCATAGAAGCTAACAGATATGTACGGGCTTTCTCATTAGATGAGACCCATCGTTGGTATGCCTCACGAACTCTTTATGGGGCATTGGCAGCAGGTTGTGGATGACATTCCTCTGTAAGCACAAACTTAAGGTCTTTGGTGACCAAAATTGCGTTTATGTTAAGTTTCCACTTTGTATAGTTATCACCAGTTAATTTATCGTGTGCAAGTATTTGTAATAACGCAGAAGACATTATTGCTGAAAAATAAATAAACATTCATTCAGTCATATATTAAAAACAAGTGATAATGTTTTGGCATAAATTTAAACATGATGAATGTACATGTTTAATGAATTAGAACTACCCCAATAAAAGCAGTTACTACGCCACGATAATCCAACATACCACAAAGAAGTGCCGCCTTAGGGTCAATCAAGTCCTTGCATGTTGGACCGAGACATTTTCAATCAAATAATATTCTAGAATAACTCTTATTCCATATTATTCAACCATTGTTTATTTAGTCAGGTTTTCGTTTAACCACATTTAATTTAAACCTTGTGAGTGTAACCCATCATTTCAGATCTCATGGGCTTAACTCGAGAATGCCGCCTTAAGGTTGGTCAAACCCGAAATACCCCCAGAAATTATCCGTTAGGAAGTCAACCTTGGTATTGACCTTCGTGGAGACCCTCCTTAGGGAGGACGAAAGCAAAGCCGTCACAAGGCCCCACTCGAATCTCACGGTATTGAACTAACGATGGAGACTGCGGGATATATATGTTATATATCCCTCTCCCACTCACTATTTTAAAACTTAAGGTTTTCTATTCGTTAATGCACCTAAACTCTATAGAATCAAACGGCTAATTTTAATTAAGTTATATAGGGCATTAACTAATTTATTATTATTATAATCATATTCTAAATAATTATGATTTTTAACACTTAAAAGTCTATAAGTGAATAATCTAAACTTAGATAAACGTTTTACTAAAGTTAGATTATTAATTTCGTGTTTACCAAGTTTTAACTATTTAAAACTCTAACATATTATTTGGTTCATTTATTTATTAGGTGATTAATCATATTAAACCTAATTTAATAAATGACCATATTAATCTAAATTTATTAAACACTTTAATAACAAGATTAATATTAAAAGAATTATTCAGTTTTTAACTATTAAAAACTAATTATTTTTCATAGCAAATTATAAATATATTATTTACTATTTTAATCACATTAAAACAAATACTATATAAATGTTATGATGTATGTATAACAATATCAACATATATTTGTGTAAGCACATTTAAATCTAAATGATATGTATTTGCATGACAATACTAAATTATCACATAATAAAGTATATATGAGTTGACCGAGTGTTGTGGATTATTTAACCTAAAAAAAATTAAAAACTAAATTACAAAAATAACCCCAAGGCATTCCTTGGTCTTCTTATAACTTTACAGTCTTCCAATCACTTCAAAACTCTCCAATTCATCTCATGAATTCAGAATAATAGCTGATTTGCACACTAAATAGCGCACCAAAAATTATAAAATGACATCACGTGTCCAGCATATTACAATTCCACAAATTCATTTGCGCATTGCATTAAAGCAGCATAGTGCAAGCATTTAATGCTTGTGTCCAGCATATTGTAATTGTCATGGTACTGATTTACTTTAAACCACTAAACCAGCATGCTTGCAACATTTGCATTAAACAATTTAATGCATGCCAGCAGTAGCTATTTGCATTAAACAATTTAATGCACACATGACGGCGCACCAAACGTTTTGGAAAATTCACACATTGTAACGCAGATTTGGAAATCATTTGCGCACTAACACATGACATCACGTGCTAAACATTTGCACACATGTCATCGCACCAAAAAAAAAAAAATAAGAGTACACAGTAGAGTAACAATTACGCCTTGCGTCCGCAGCCAGCGGATTCAGTTTCCAATCACAATCCTTTCTTCGATTTTTAGTATCTTCATCTTCGATTACAATTTATAAAAAAAATATAATAAAAAAAACAAAAAACTAGAAAAAAAAATAATTAATTTACAATCCAGTAACACCTAAACTCACAACACCATAAAAATTTACGATCAACCATGTTTAAAATTAAACAATTTAATTTAAACAATATATAGTCAAATAAATAAATAAAAATGTGCCTACACAATCATACATCAGGAGTATCGAAAACAATTTTCTATTCCGAAAATAACTAGGCTCTGATACCAATTGTAGGAACCGTTTTTCCGTTCTACTGGTCACGCAGCGGAATTGGGGTTTAAAAATTTTTATACATATCGCAAAAGAGATCTGTGACCAGTAAAACTTTAGAACTATATTTTCGGAACAATAAAAAAAATATATCAAATATATATTGATTTTACATACAGAAAATTGTAATCAATTAAAAGAAAAATAAATTAAGTAACATACCACCGTTGGAGGCTCCTTCGTATTTTTTTTTTTTTTTACGCAGCTCCTTGTCTGTACCACTATGTCTTCCTTGCTATATCTCAGCACCGGTAACTTGCGTGTGGGCGCGTCACGTTGTCAAGAACAATGAAGAGGTAGAATGAAGAGGAGTTAGAGAGATATTGTATCTCTCCGGTCACTTTTTTTTTTTTTTTTTCTGTATTTCTTATGTAAAAAAACTTTGAACGTAAAACTCTTTAATTCAGTTGTCTGTTCAATTAAAAACTCTTTTTAATATATCTATTTAAGTTACCAAATTAATAAAAACTCTTTTTATTAATTTATCAGTTACTTTTCAATTTAAACTTTTTAAATTCAATTTTATTTTATTTTATTTTATTTAATAAATGAGATAATCATATTATTTTTTTATTCAAAACTTTTGAATTTAAACTTTTTAAATTCAAATTTATTTTATTTTATTTAATAAATGAGATAATCCTATTATCTCACTATTCAAAATAAAATATCAACTATCAACCTCCGCTTATGACTAATTACATAATTAAATAATCTTATTATTTAATTGTTATAATTGCCATTATTTAATTAATTGAATAATCACATCACTCAATTAACTCCTGACACGTGTCACTTTCGCAACACTATTAATTGGACTATCCAATTAATTATACGTGACCCTTGTTACCTAAATGGATCGGGCTAGCAAGGGGACCTAATGGACCCACAGTATTTTGAGCTCCAATAATCCTCAGAATCATTAATTGAACTCTTTAATTAATATTCCTTGATTATCAACTCCGGTATTATTCCACTAAAAATCCGAAGCTGCATTCTCTCAACTGCGGACGCTTTTACACAGACCGATATCACTCGGTGTCCATCGATATAGCTATTACATATGGTGTGACCCTCCACAGTAGTTTATAATTAGAGCTGGGTCATAATATCCATTATACCCCTCTAATTATATATATCTTTTAAGCACCGTTGATTCTCTAATGAACAATAAATCCTGTTTCCTCACGGAATCAGGAAAGCGCTCATATTGTTCAAGGCCCGAATCAACTCTTAAAGGAACTACTCTCTACTTCTCACAAGAATGAGTGGATTCCACTATTGTGTGCAAACCTTCACAACCACAAGCCAAATCGCAATCCCAACATACAGAGAATATTAATCGGGAATAATCATCCGACCTCACCCATAGTATATCAAAGATCACGATCTAACCTGAAGGAGTCGATAAGACATTCAAGATTGAGATCACCCACATATAGCCATCATAAGTTGATGTATATGACTCTCATCAGTAAACGGATCTTGGTGAGAGATTCATATAAATCATGGCCCAGTCTTATATGATCACATCATACAAGGTGCCTCCATTCTCATATCTCCATATGAATGATTCAGGATAGAATCATCATACAATACAGAATGGACCGCAGCTATAGATTAACTACAAATAAAGTACCCAGCTTTATTTTCTATCTATGGACTCTTTAGATTGCACATCTCTTACTATATCCATTTATATATGACAATCATATATATAGTATGGGATTACATCCGGTAATCTAGGATGTTATAATGCATACGTTTATATAATATAAATGACACGATAAGAATGAATTGAACTCTTCTTTTATTTATTTAAAAAAAAAACCATTTACAAATTACATCTTTAGGGCAAAAACCCCAACATCAAAGCCTCAAGGTCGAGATGGAAAAGCTGAAGATTTCCAGTTTGGAGGCCAAGAAGAGCGCTGAGGAGGCTAGTAGTCGTGCGACCGAAGCGACCCTTGAGCTTGAACGTCTAAAGGTGAAAGTTGACAAACTTGCGCCGTTGCAATGGAAGGTTGACCAGCTCAGTGCTAAACTTAAGGTCAATGAGTCGGAGTATGACGCTCTATATGACCAAGTCAAGGATAACGTGCTTAATGCTGTGATTAAGATGAGGGCGGACCTGATGCTGCAGTATAAGGAGGGTCGTGCGACTGAGTGGGAGGTGGACAAGTGGATCGCCGATCATGAGGAGCTTAACCGCCCAGACGAGGAGGACGATGATGATGAGGCTGAAGAAAAAAGCTAAACTGTCGAGGTGAAGGCTGTTGATTCAGCCCTTGAGGGTGCAGCCGTGTATGCTCTCCCAGCTCAGTCGAGCGGTGTCCAATAAGATGTTAAAGTCGAGGAAGGTCGCAATGATGTCCCTGAGGTTGTAATTTTTTAACTATAATTTTTAAGTTTTTATGCCTATGGAGGCATTAGTTTTATTTTGTCAAACAATATTTTAATTTTAATAGATGATGCATTTTGATTTCATAAAGTCGTGCGACAAATGTTTAAAATATGTTTATGTTATAGACTGAGGTCTACCTTGAATGCAGGTCGTGTGACCTTTGTTGATAGCGACCTTGACTGCAAGTCGTGGTCCAATGCACGTCGTGCAACCATCGATTGTATCATAGTAACCTTGAGTGCAGGTCTTGGTCCATGACCTTGAATGCAGGTCGTGTAACCATTGTTGATATTGACTTTGACTGTAGGTCATGGTCCAATGCACGTCGTGCGACCTTCCATGGTATTATAGTGACCTTGAGTGCAAATCTTGGTCCATGACCTTGAATGCAGGTCGTGTGACCATTGTTGATATTGAATTTGACTGCAGGTCGTGGTCCAATGCACGTCGTGCGACCATCGATTGTATCATAGTGACCTTGAGTACAGGTTTTGGTCCATGACCTTGAATGCAGGTCGCGTGACCATTATTGATATTGACTTTGACTGTAGGTCATGGTCCAATGCACGTCGTGCGACCATCGATTGTATCATAGTGACCTTGAGTACAGGTCTTGGTCCATGACCTTGAATGCAGGTCGCGTGACCATTGTTGATAGTGACCTTGAGTGCAGGTCTTGGTCTATAACCTTGGATGCAGGTCGTGCGACCATTGTTGGAGTTGATAGGTTCTTGCTTTTATGAGATTGACTTGCCCCAGTTAGAGTGTGTAACTTTATAGTTTCATGCTTCAACTTTTATTAATTGCGTCGTGCGACGTAATATCTCGAAAGCAGGTTGTGTGGCATGAAAAAGATACTTTCAGCGCGGGAATGTCCAGCGATGCTGACCTGTAAAAAAGAGTTAGGGTTGGTCGTTGGTTTACCAACGGCTCTCCGACGCCTAAGTGAGTTCCATGTCGTAGGATGATAAAATTGAAAAAATTATAAAGGTCCGACTTTAGAAATGATACTGTTTTAGATGGCATGCGTTCCAATTGTTGTCGATCTCCATGCCATCTGTACATCGCAGTTTGTAGGCTCCATGTCCAACAACTTTGGTGATTTAGGTGATTTGGTATGGCATGCGTTCCAATTGTTACCTGCTCCTTTTTCCTTTGTATTTTGGAAGACGCGACGAAGGACCCAGTCTCCAATATTAAACGTTTTGAGGCGAATATTCCTGTTATAATGTCGGGCGACTCTTTACTGATATATTGCCAATCTGATTGCGGCCGTGTCACAATGCTTGTCGATTGTGTCGAGTTCGTTCAGTAATTCTTTGTTGTTTGTCTCTTCGGTTGCGTGTTGTATTCTGTAAGAAGGGTAATCAACCTCAGTTGTTATTTTGGCCTCTGAGCCGTAGGTTAGGGAGAATGGCGTTTCCCCTATTGATGTTCTGATCGTCATACTGTAGGACCATAACACGCCTTGTAGCTCGTCGGCCCATTTCCCTTTGTATTGGTCGAGTCGTTTCTTGAAGGTGGATATGATCATTTTATTGGTGGACTCTGCGTGACCGTTGGCTTGAGGATATCTTGGGCTTGAGTAGCTTAGTTTGATCTTCCACTTGTCGCAAAAGTCTTGGAAGTCGTATCATATGAATTGTGAACCATTGTCAGTGACTATCTCTTTTGGGACTCCGTAGTGGCATATGACATTCTTCCAAATGAAGCTTTTTACTTCGGAGTCTTTGATTCTCACATATGACTCGGCCTCGACCCATTTTGTGAAGTAATCTGTCACGGCTAGCATATAGACCTTTCCTCCTGTAGCAACTGACATTTTTCCTACTATGTCCATCCCCCACTTCATGAAAGGCCACGGTGCTGAGATAAGGTGAAATCGATTCGGTTGCTGATGTGAAATGTGGGAGAAGCGTTGGTATGGGTCACATCGTTTGACGAGGTCGTGCGACTCAGATCGCATTGTCGGCCAATAGTATCCTGCTGTGATTGCTCTGTTGGCTAGGCTTCTCCCCTGACTGGTTTTCGCATTGCCCTTCGTGTAAGTCCTTGAGTACCTGCTGAGCCTCAATTGGGTCGACACATTTAAGGTAGGGCCCGGAGTAGGACCGCTTGTAAAGTTGACCTTCTATTATGGAGAATCTGGCAGCCTTTATCTTGACTCTTCGTGCTTCTACTTTATTAGATGAAAGGGTGTCGTTCATTAGGTAGTCATAGATTGGAGTGATCCAAGTTGGTTCGTCTGAAATTGGTTCGACTTCGAGCTTAGTTGGTTTCCACACAGCTGGCCATTGGAAAAAAAACCATGGAGATGGTCCGTTCAACCGTGGTATCTAGTTCGGAACTGAGGTTGGCGAGCACGTCGACATGTGTGTTTTCTGATCTTGGTATTTGTTCGATGTCAAACGACTTGAACGAGGCTTGTAGTTCTTTCACCAAGGTTAAGTAAGCTGACATTTTCAAATCTCGAGCTTGGTAGGGCCCTTGCAATTGTCTTACAATTAATCGGAAGTCACTACATACCTTTATCCATTCAACGTGCAAGTCTTTTGCCAAGGTCAGTCTGGCTATGAGGGCCTCATACTCGGCTTCGTTGTTAGTGGTTTTGAATCCGCATCGGATGGATCGCTCGATGATGTGTCCCTCGGGTGAGGTAAGTACTACCTCTAGTCCGCTGCCTCTGGGGTTACTTGATCCGTCGACTGCCAAGTTCCAATCCTCTTTCGACGTGTCACACGACATGGTACAAAGCTCTTCTTTTGCTTGTTGTAGAATCCAGGAGTGAAGTCCGCTATGAAGTCTGTCAATACTTGTGACTTGATCGCTGTGCGCGACTGATAGTTGATGTCGTGTTCACTTAGTTCCACTGCCCATTTTACTAATCGTCCGGAAAGCTCAGGCTTGTGTAGGACGTTCTTCAAGGGGAAGGTAGTGAGCACGCTGATGGTGTAGCATTGGAAGTACGGCCTCAATTTCCTTGCAGTCGTAACCAATGCAAGGGCCAGTTTCTCAAGTTGAGTGTATCTTGTCTCCGCGTCGAGTAAGGTTTTGTTGATGTAGTATACGGGGAGTTGTTTACTATCTTCTTCCCTCACTAGTACTGCACTAATGGCTGTTTCGGACACAACAAATGTAACATCCCGGATTTCGGATAATTAATTTTGAATATGTGAATATAATTTTGAATATTTTTATGATTTCCAGGTGGACCAGATAGAACGGTCCAGAAATGATGCATGAAGATTGAAAAACTGAGACAGTGAGTATCGCGACCTGGTCACCGCGACCACAGATTGCGATGACCTGCTCGCGGTGAAAAATGTGAATTTTTGGCAGTGAACATCGCGACCAGTCACCGCGACCACAGATCGCGCTGACTAGCTCGCGATGAAAATGTCAAATTCTGGCAGTGAGCAACGCGACCGTGGTACCGCGAGGTATGCTCGCGATGAAGGCGGTGGAATCGCTCCAGTGAGTACCGCGACCTAGTGGCGGGACCACAGGTCTCGACGACGGTCGCGACGACCGAAATAATATAAAAAAAAATTTTGGCTTCTCGCAGAAGCCACAAAAACAGAACAGAAAAAAAAGAGAGAGTCAGAGACCGAGAAAAAGAAAGAAAGAAAGAAAGAAGAAGAAGAAGAAGAGGAAGAAGAAAAAGAAGAGAATATGAAGGAAAGAAAAGAAAAGGGTGAAAGAGAAAGAAAGGGAAAGGAAAAGAAACCTATAAACGCGATTTATCGAAAGAAAACGGTATCCAGGTTGGTGTACACCTGTTTTCGAAATCTTTACAAAAGTATTAAGTATTTTTAGTTTGAATCTGCAATTAATTTGAAGATTTTCATTTTTTTATGCGTTTATATTATTTCATTGAAATGATTTTATTGTTGATTGTATGTCGATTATTACGATTTCGTTAAAATTATTTGTTTCCGACTATGGCATGAATATTGTTTATTTTCCAGGAGAACCTATACTTGTTTGAAAAACGTATATTCATTGAATTAACTGTTGATTTGAAAATACAGTGAATATTTGAAAATAGTTTATCGAAACGGCCCTAGGATACTTAGACATAGAAATGGATATAGGAGGTTGGTATACCAGCTGGGTTCTGTTAGTAGTACTGCACCGATGTTGAGATTGATATTGATGATACATCATGTACCTCCTCATGGATTCGTCCAGGGGTAGGGAGACACGTACCTTCCTAAGGATTCATTCCTGGAATAGGGAGATATGTACCTCTCTAGGGTCCGAACCCTCGGTCCTAGAGTAGGGAGATACGTACCACTCTTAGGATTCGTCCTAGGGTGGGAGTTATGTTCGACAGACAGTCACTATGGTCGAACGACCCATATTCCAGTCCTGGCTTATGTTAAGTATTCTAGAGGGCCAGAATTGAATTGAGATGAGTGATATGTTTATAAGTGTCTTTCGAAATCGATTTGATACGTTTATTTTAGTGTTTATATAAAACTGTTTGTAAATGAATTGAGAAGTTAATTGAGTATAATTATTGATTTAGCTGAGTTTACTAATATGATTTCATATGATTATGTTTTCCTTATGTTTGTATTGTGATATTTATATTATGAAAAGTTATGTTATGATTTTAATATTTGAGTTTAGTGTACACCCACTAAGCTATATGCTTAGCGCGTTAGTTTTGTTTCTAACGCGTAGGTACCAGGGATACTGAAGAGGTAAAAGACTGAAGAGGAGTTTCCTGCAGACAGAGGAGTAGAGTCACATTTCTGGGGTAGATATTTATGTTGATGTGTATTATGATTGATATGCATGTATATACAAAAATTTGTAAACGTTTTGTATAATTCTGTTTTGCGATTAAATTGGTTTATGAATTATGTTTTTCATTTCGTAAGGACTGTAATTGTAACACCCCCTGAACCGACCCGGCTGGACCGACCCAGGGAGCGTTACACAGACTTTCACAACTTTCTAGATTCTTTTTATAAACTGAAAACCATATAAATTATAGTTTAAAAATCTTTTTCAAGTGAGCCCATCGAATCACTTTTGCAAAACATTGGAAAATCACATAGTTAAAATTTTAAAACTATTTCGAGTGAGCCCAATAAATAAAATTTTTACAAAAATTTCGGCAGAGTTCCGTTTGTTTTTCGGACTTTCCAAAACCTGTTTTTCACAACTCAGTCAAATACAAAAATCAACAACACTTCAATATCTTTTTCAAACAATTGCGCACTCTGCCGTTTAGTGCGACTTACTAATACAGTTTATAAATAAAATAATTCAAAAGTCAATATTTACAAATATTCTAAAATGAGAAACAGAAATCGATAAATAATTAATTACAAAACATATTATAAAACATATTTACAAATTCTCTGTATATGCATGCTTTCAGAATTTATACATATAACAACAATATAGCTACCCAACTGTGATAACTCTGGGACTCTGTCAGCAAATCTCTCTCTCTTCAGTCCTTAGCTTCTTCGAGATTCCTGGTACCTACGCGTTAGAAACAAAACTAACGCGCTAAGCATATAGCTTAGTGGGTGTACACTAAACTCAATTATGAAAATCATAAATAACTTTTAAATGGAAAACATATCACAATATATATATATATATATATATATATATATATATATATATATATATATATTTCAACTCTAATCATTTATAAATCCATTTAACTTTAAAATTAAATCATAAAACAGTTTCCATCACTTTAATTTCCACAATAAGAGCAACATATAAAATCGATTAATAAAATCATTCAATTCATTTCCCAATTCACTTCAAATCTGGCCCGCTAGAATACTCAACATACTAGGACTGGAATATGGGTCAAACTCCCACCCTTGGACGAATCCTATAAGTGGTACATATCTCCCTACTCTAGGACCGTGGGTACGGAACCTAGAGAGGTACATAACTCCCTATCCCAGGAACGAATCCTTAGGAAGGTACGTGGCTCCCAACCCCCAGGACGAATCCTGATGAGGTACGTGTCTCCCTACCTCTGGACGAATCCATGAGGAGGTACATAATAAGCATCATCAATAGCAATCAATAGCGGCGCAGTACTGCTCAGTAAAACCCAGCTGGTATACCAACCTCCTATATCCATTTCTATGTCTAAGTATCCTAGGGCCGTTTCCGAAGCACTAGATTCACAATAAATTTCACAATAGTTACTCAGTAAACAATAGTTGCTCAATAAACACACAAGTCACACAATACCCTTCACGAAAGACAATCAATAGTTATACGAAAATCTAAATCAAGTATTGTTAACGAAATCGAAATATTCAAAAACACAATCAAAATGCGATCTATCATAAAATCATTCCAAAATCAACAATAGATATATCAATCATTGATTTTACATATAAAATGAACACTTTTCATACGAAAATCGAAAACGAGAACTTTCAACGAAATCGAAAATGAAAACGAAAACGAAAACGGAAATGAAAACGATAACGAAATACTTTTCGTAAAGATTCCGAAAAACGAAAGTACACCAACCTGGGAACCGTTTTTCGTTTGACAAATCGCGTTTCCACGATTTTCTTTTCCTTTCCCTTGTACCTTTCTCTTTCACCCACACTTTATTTTCTCTCTTTCTTTCCTCTTCTTCTTCCTTCTTCTTCTTTCTTCTCTTTCTTCTTCTCTCTTTCTTCTTCTTCTTCTTCTTCTTCTTTCTCTCCTTTCTCTTTCTTTTTCCTCGGTCTCTCCTCTCTCTTCTCGCTGTTCTGTTTTCTGGCTTCTGCGAGAAGCCACTTTTTTTTTATATTTTTCAGCTGTCGCGACCTGTGGTCGCACCACCAGGTCGCGGTACTCACTGGAGCATTCGCACCGCCTTCGTCGCGAGCACACCTCGCGGTACCAGGGTCGCGCTGGTGGTCGCGTTGCTCACTGCCCGAATTTGACATTTTCATCGCGAGCAGTTCATCGCGACCTGTGGTCGCGGTGACTGGTCGCGATGCTCACTGCCAAAAATCTCATTTTCCACCGCGAGAAAGCCATCGCGACCTGTGGTCGCGGTGACCAGGTCGCGATGCTCTCTGCTTCAGTTTTTAAATTTTCCATACATCATTTTCAACCATTACATTTACACCCCTTCCAAATTACAAAATTTATTTTCACATATATAAAATTAATTTTCCGAAATCTGGGATGTTACAGTAATGAATTAATTTTGCACTATTTGATTTTGAAAAATGAGTTTGAAAGTCGCACTAAACGGCAGAGTGCGCAATTGATTGAAAATGATATTTGAAGTGTTATTGAGATTTGTATTGGATTTGAATTGTGAAAAACAGGTTTTGGGAAATCAGAAAAACAAAGGGAACTCTGCCGAAATTTTTGTAAAAAGTGTATTTCGATGGGCTCACTTGAAAATGGTTTTAAAATTTTAAAACTATGTGGTTTTCCAATGGTTTGAAAATTGATTCGATGGGCTCACAATGGTTTGAAAAATTTATAAAGTGAATTGAGAAAGTTTTGAAAACCCGGTAGCGCTCCCTGGGTCGATCCAGTCGAGTCGGGTCAGGGGGTGTTACAACAAGGTAGAGTAGAAGTGTCTCTACCTCCTTAGGTTTGGATAGGAGGGGAGGGTCTGCTAGGTACCGCTTTATGTTTTGGAATCCATCTTCACTCGTTTGGTTCCAATCAAATGATTTACTCTTCCTTAGAGCGTCGAAGAAAGGCTTGCATTTTTCGGATGACTTTGAGATGAACCGATTGAGGGCTGCGAGTCGTCCAGTCAGTTTTTGTACGTCTTTGATACTTTTCGGGGATCTCAAATCCATGATGGATTGGATTTGATCTAGATTTGGTTCGACGCCCCTCTTGGTTACCAAATATCCGAGGAACTTTCCTGATGAGACTCCAAAGGAACACTTTGGATGGATTAAGCTCCATCATGTACTTGTCAATGATATCGAACGACTATTGGAGGTAGTCGAGGTGCTGATCCGCTATTAATGATTTTACCAGCAGGTCGTCGATGTAAACCTCCATGGTCTGTTCGAGCATATTGGCGATCATCTTGTTGACTAACCTTTCGTAGGTTGCCCCGGCGTTTTTTAGACAAAAGGGCATCACTTTGTAGCAAAAAATACTGCGCTCCGTGATGAAAGAAGTTTTTTCCTGGTCGTCCGGATGCATGAGGATTTGATTGTATCCGGAGAAAGCATCCATGAAGCTTAATAGTTTGTGGCCTACTGTAGCGTCCACCATCATGTCGATGTGTGGTAGAGGGAAGGAATCCTCCAGACAGGCTTTATTGAGGTCTGTGAAGTCGATGCAGACTCGCCACTTCTCGTTCTTTTTCTTCACTACCACTACGTTTGCGAGCCAGTCTGGGTAATTCACTCCTCTCACCGAGCCAATATCGATTAGCTTTTGGATCTCCTCGTTGATAACTTTGTTGCACTCGAGTGCAAACTTCCTTCGTTTTTGCTTTACGAGTGGGTAATCCGGGTCGACCTGCAGCCTATGTATTAAGACCTCCGGGTTAATGCTGGTCATGTCAGCGTGCGACCATGCGAAGCTATCGTGTCGGGCCGTCAAGAAGCTGACTAACTTTATTCTAATATTTTGCAGAAGGCGAGATCTGATATTCACTTTATAGTCTGGGAAGCTCGAATGTATGGACACTTCATCGAGCTCCTCTATTTCTGGTCTGTCTTTGTTGGTGGCGGCGTTTGCGTTCTATAATTGCTATAAGTCGGACGGTATGGTTTTTAAAGTGTTCTGGTAGCAGTCACGCGAGGTCTTCTGCTGCCCTCGGATCTCGTGAACTCCCCACATGGTAGGAAAATGGATGACCTGATGATATGTCCAGGGGACAGCCCTCATCTCATGAATCCATGGGCGACCCATGATTATGTTGTAGGACGACGGGCAGTCCAGGATGAGGAAACGTGTGTTCAAGTTGATTCCTTCCTCGTAAACGGGAAGGACGATTTCTCCTATGGTGTTCTTATGTTCTCCACTGAATCCTACCAAGATGGTCGAGCGACGTACGATGTTACACTCGTCGATATACATCTCTCTTAGCGCGTCAAGGAAGAGTACATTTGTTGAGCTCCCATTGTCCACCAGGATCCACTTAATCAAACAATTGGCCACTGTCAATGAGATGACTAAAGCGTCGTGGTGGGGGTTGAGCAAGTTTGTGTGCTTATCGCTGCTAAAACTGATTAGATAATTGTAAGTTGGGTCCGCCGTATGGGTTTGTTGGACTTCTGTGCAGTCGGCTTGCCGTGAGTGGCGCTTCGCTTCTGAGTCAGTAACTCCATTTATTTCGGATCTGCCAGAGATAATGTTCACAGTTCTCTCATGTTTGGAAGGTTCTGGTGGTGGAATTGAAGCAATGTCGCGCGACCTATCCTTGTTCAAAAAGATCTGCTTACCTTTGTCAGTCAGGAATTCCTTAAGGTAACCCTTCTTGAGTAGTTCTGCCACTTCTATTCGTAGTGCGACGCAATGCTCTGTTCGATGACCGTGGTCGCTATGAAATTCGCACCATTTGGAGTTGTCTCTCTGATCCGACGGGCTCATCATCTTGTCTGGCCACCGAACTGATCTACCCATTCCTTTGAGGATGGCGACTACCTCTGCTGGTATGATGTTCAAATTATATTCTGGCATTACGTTCTTTGGCCGGACGAACGGTCTTGGAGGTCTGTCGTCGCGCCGGCGCTCGTATCTTATTCGGCCGTCCCTTCAGGGTATCATTGGGTATGGCGTGATACGTCTGTCGTTAATTCGTTGTTCGACCCTCCTACTCGACATGTCTTCTCTGCTGTTTGCTCTATTATGTTTATAGTTCACTTTGTCTTCTTCCCACTTTATCTGTACCTATATCTTGGCTAGGACGTCTTCCATGGTTTTACAAAGGTACTTGGTGAGCTCCCTGTATAGGTCGGAATCATAGAGTAGACCTTTGCGGAAGGCTGATATGGTTGTCGCCTGGTTGCAATGAGGGATGAAAACCTTTTCATTGTTGAAACGGCTTACAAAGTCACGTAGGCGTTTACCCCTCATTTGGTTGATTATGTAAAGGTCGTCGGATTGTTTCTCTAACTTCCGGCTGCTAGCGAACTGCTCTACAAAGGTGTCCATGATTTGAGCGAAAGAGTTGATGGAAATATTGGGAAGGTTGGTGTACCATTGTAGGGCAGGTCCTACGAGGCTCGAGCCGAAACCTTTACACATGCATGCTTCCCTTAGGTCTCGTGGGATGGCGGCAATGAACATTCGTTGTCGATACTGTGCAATGTGGTCATCGGGGTCCGTCATCCCGTCGTACTACTTCATACCGGGAAAGTTAAACTTTCTTGGCATCTCCACCAATGTTATCGCATCGACAAATGGAGAGTCAGCAAAGCTATTAGCTGCGCTTTTCTTTATAGGAGTAGCATTACTGGAATGCGTTGGATGAGTGCTTCCATCTCCGCGAACCTTCGCGCCAAGTCGAGGTTAGCTAATGTTGACTCAATATTTATTTGATTTGTGTTCGATGGGGCTAAACGCGAAGGGCCTGATGGTGTTCCCGGTAGCGGGACGGTCTGTTGAGTTGAACCAACGTTGCCATTGGGGTGGAGGTAGGTGGCATCTCTCGCACCGCCCTTGCCATGCCTTCCGATTGATGCCTATTTGTCTCGTTCGGCGAACTGACTGCCTGATGTCGTGCGACAGTGCATGCTCTTCCTGCGGCTCTAATGTTAGGCTCCGCACCTGCAAGAATTGGATCGAGGTCACCAGCCGTAGTACCTTGTTCGTCCGGGCGAACTGGCGTATAGTAGGTAGCGTGGGTGGCTTAATCGAATGGCACGGGCTGGGACATTGAAGCGTCTCCAAATGGTCGGACGATGGTAAGGGAATTGATCTTATTTTGCAACTCTTGATTCTCTGCCAACACTCGTTGGTTCTCTTGTTCGAGCACTTGGAGCCTTTAGGTATTCTCTTGCATCTAGGATATGAGGAGTTGTACCCTAACCTCCATTGTGTCGTGATGAAAATCGTCAGAAAAACATAGTCGGATTTGCTGCGCTCTACCTTTGCTCGTTCGGAGATTGTCGTGCCCCACGGTGGGCGCCAACTTGTAGTCCTCAAAAATCGCTCGGGGACACGGGGCACTACAACCTGCAAAGATAGAACGCACGTGACCCGCAGGACGTCTGGGACACCGGGGTGGTGCCGGCCAAAGTCACTCCGACAGTCAAGTTAGTGAATGCTAAGTATATAATGCTCGTAAATGAAGATGAGTGAATAATACTTCCTGTTATATTGGCGATTGCGGTCTCCTTGATGGAAGGAGAGGTAAGATCGAATAAACGAAGTATGATCGGAAGGTGGTCTGAATATTGATAGCTTTAGGATCTTAGTTTTTCGGTCCCCTTCCTTAGGAGATTTATCCTTCATTTATAGGGGGATGATGTTTCTGCCAATTAAGGGACTTCATCATTACCTCTCTTTATTATCCCCAATTAAAAGGGTTTGTGGATGCTTCCCTTGATATGGCCGTTATAGATGGTAATTATGGTTTTGTAGGACCATCTTTGAATTAGATCATAATTTGGTTTCCCACAGAACCAAAGAGATTCTATGTCGTACGACATGTAGATTTGACAATTGAATAGACAACCACTATCATATGTCGTGTGACATGTTGATTGAACATCGATCTGAGATGAGTATGTCGTGCGACGTAGGAGTTCTCTCAAACGTGAATACTGAGCTATTTCCCTTGTTGCTACTTGGATGTGTGAGGTATCGAGTGTATGTCGTACTACATGGATGTCGTGCATCGAGTGTATGTCGTACTACATGGATATCGTACATCGAGTGTATGTCATACTACATGGATGTCGTACCACTCTTTAACTCTGGGCCTGGTCTTTGAGATATACTTTGGGCTTCTGGATTGGATCCTCGTTTATATTTTGGGCCTGACAGATTTTGGCTACTACAAATATACTAAACTATAGAAAATTATAATAGTATCCCTACGTAGAATTGTTTAATGTCATAATTTTTAGAAGTAGATATTCGGACCATAATAGTATATTGTTAATCTAACTCCTGCCAGCCCTTTAATTCACTCGATATCATATCTAAAAAAAAAATGGGGTTTATACATTTGTTAATTCAGCTTTTGGTTCACATATATAAATCATGAGTGCTTTGAATCAATATAATGAAAAGTAAAGGGTTGTTTAGGTCTATCCAGCCATCATCCTCCGATTTCTCTGCTGCCTTCTCTTTTCTTGAATGTAAAGTTAATGCCTAAATGGCAGGCAGGCTTGGAGAGGCCTTCACTCGAGCTGAGGTACGTGCTGTAGTTTTCGAAATGGGTCCAAACAAGGCCCCTGGTCCCGATGGCTTCCATGCTCTCTTCTTTCAGAAATTTTGGAATGTGGTTGATGAGGATGTTTCTAGCGTGTGCCTTAATGGTGGAAGCTCAATCGAGGAGTTCAATACCACTAATGTTGTCCTGATTCCAAAGGTTAAAAACCCGGAGCGTATGACCGATTTCAGACCCATTAGTCTTTGCAGTGTTATTTATAAGACTGTCTCAAAGGTTATGGCAAATAGGTTGAAAGAAATTCTGCCCTTTATTATATCCTCGAAGCATAGTGCTTTTGTACCAGGGCGGTTAATTTTTGATAATATTATGGTTGCTTTTGAGCTTCTCCATTCTATCAAGAAACAGAAAAAGGGTAAAAGAGGGTATGCAGCAATTAAACTGGATATGAGTAAGGCTTACGACCGTGTTGAGTGGGGTTTCCTGGAGTTCATTTTGGAGAAGTTAGGTTTTCCTAATCACTTTAGAGCCCTTGTTATGGAATGTGTGTCGACCTCCAAGCTTTCCTTCCTGGTAAATGGGAAGTCTGTGGGGGAAGTCTCTCCGCAAAGAGGGTTAAGGCAGGGGTGCCCATTGTCTCCTTATCTTTTCCTTCTATGTGCAGAAGCTCTATCTACTCTTATCAAAGGCAACGAATCTAATGGACAATCTTTGGGTATGAGATGTTGTCGCGGGAGCCCTCTGGTGAGTCATTTATTTTTTGCAGATGATAGTATCATTTTTTGCAGGGCTTCAGTTCAGAATTGTGAGAAGTTGAAACAGATCCTTATTGTCTATGAGAAAGCCTCTGGCCAGCGGATTAATCTGCAAAAGTCTAACATCACTTTTAGCCCTAATGTGGAAGATGACCGCAGCGCTAGTATCTTGAATTGCCTGGGTCTAGCTAATGCCCAAGCTCATGATAAATATCTTGGCCTTCCAACCATGGTGGGGAAAAATAAACGGAAAACCTTTAGTGATATTAAGGAGAGGGTCTGGCGTAAGATCAGAGGGTGGAAAGGCAATCTCTTCTCGATGGGCGGGAAAGAAGTTCTTATCAAAGCAGTGGCGCAAGCTATTCCTACCTTCACTATGAGTATCTTCCAGTTGCCTTCTGTTCTGTGTAATGAGCTGTGCTCCATGATTATGGGCTTTTGGTGGGGTGCCTCTGATGGTCATAAGAAAATTTCCTGGGTCGCTAGAGACAAGTTGTGCTCTCCGAAAATCCACGGGGGGCTTGGTTTTAAAGATTTATCTCTTTTTAACCAAGCTCTTCTTGGCAAGCAGGCATGGAGAATTGTTATGAATAAAGACTCGTTGGTTTCTAAAGTTCTTAAGGCAAAGTACTTCAGGCAGGAGGACTTCTTATCTATCTCACTGAAGCAGGGGAGCTCTCATCTCTGGAGGAGTTTGGTTTGGGGTAGGAGTCTTCTTGTTAAGGGTCTCCGTTAGAGGGTTGGTAATGGTAAGGATATCAGGGCTTTTCAGGACCCTTGGATTCCTAGGGCGTACACTTTCAGACCCTTCTCGATTGCTCCTGTGGAGGATTTTAAGGTCGCGTCTCTTATTTCCCCTTCTTCCCATTCTTGGGATTTGGCTAAGCTTGATCAGGTTTTTATGGCAGCGGATAGGGATTCTATTCTGGAAATTCCTCTGAGTTTTGGTGATTGTGTTGATTCCTTAATCTGGCATTTTGATAAGTCTGGGGAGTATTCTGTGAAGAGCGGATATAGAGTTGCAGCACAGGAAAAACTCTCCCTTTCTGGTTCCTCCTCGAGTCCGGATTCGAAATGGTGGCTTGCACTTTGGAATCTCAACATTCCCCCTAAAATCAAAATTTTCATTTGGAGAGTTTGTCATAATGCCATCCCGTCTCTTTGTAATCTTTGCTCTAGGAAGATTGTGGTTGACCCGTGTTGTGCTAGGTGTGGCGATGCTCCCGAGAGCTCAGCCCATGCCCTTTTTTGGTGCAGCTCCGTGCGCCCTATTTGGGAGTCCACTGTTTTCTGGGATGTCCTCAATTTGCAGCGCCATATTTCTTGTTTTGATTTGGTTTTGTGGGTTTTTGTTAGGGCCAAGAGAGCAGAGTTCGAGGATTTCTGTATGATCCTGTGAGGGGTTTGGTCTGATCGGAATGCCGTGTTTCATTCTAAATCCCCCAGGGTTAGTGCTGATTTGGTTTCTTGGTCTCTTTCTTTGCTCCGCGAATTTCAGGGCACCCAGAAGGTCTTTGGCTCTCCCTCGCAGCCTCACAGACAGCCTTGTTCTGCTCCGTGGTCGCCTCCTCCTGCAGGCTCCCTGAAGTTGAATACCGATGCAGCAGTGAAGTCTGGCTTTTCTGTTATGGGTTCTGGTGCTGTGGTGCGTGATTCTCAGGGCAAGGTTGTTGCAGCTTCTGCCAAGCCCCTCTCGGGGTTCTTTCCTGCTGAGCTTGGCGAGCTGCTGGCGTTGCGAGAGGGGTTACTGGTGGCTAAGGAGTTGAGCCTGATTATTGAGTGGGTTGAGTTAGATGCTGTTAATGCTGTGGCTAGGATTATTAACTCGTGTCCTAGTTCTTTTATGGACCCTATTTTTTCTGATATTAAGGCTCTTTTTAGGGCTGTAGGAGTTTCTAACTGTCATGTTATTCCTCGTTCAAGGAATGGAATGGCACATTCTCTTGCTTCCCTAGCCTTTTCCTCTAAGGAGGATTTTTGTTGGTTCAATCCTGAACCTAGCTTTCTTGTTGGTCTTCTGTAATAGAAGTTTTGCTGAAATCAAAAAAAAAAAAAAAAAAAAAAAAAGAAGAAAAGTAAAGGGTTAAACAATAATTTTAGGGCGCATGGGACGAGATTAAGAAGACAATTTAGTCCAGGCACTTATTTTATCCCATAAGCTAGGACAAATGAAACCTCTCTAAAACCAAGTGTATCATTTATCCTCTCTCTTTCTCTTCTTTTGTTTGTTTTCAATTTCTTAAGAGAAAATTCTTTGTATTTTACTAAAATACTAAAAGTTAAATTTATTTAACTTATTCTGAAAGTTAATTAAATATATTTTATTAAAATATTTTAATATTTTTAATATCAACTAAAACATATTATTATTGTATTTAAGATTTAATTTTAAATAGTTTTATTTATTTTAAAATATAATATAATTTTTTTATTTTATTGAAAAATTAAATATTTTCATACTATATATAATAATTTAAAATAATTTAATTTAAAATTTTAACCATTTTGATTTAATTTAATTTAATGTAAATTTAATTTTTAACTAATTTTATTTTAATTTAAAATATTTAAATAATATATTTTTCTTATAATTGATTTTAATTGATATATTAGTTTGATCAATCTTACTATTTTTAGTCCAAACTATACTGTACCAAATACATTACAGTACTAATTAATTCAGTCCAGTCCAATCCAATCCAATCCTATTCTATATCTTCAAAATAGTCTAATTCAATCCCGCTCACCAAACGCACCCTTATTCTTGCTAGTGATGCCGATTCTAAATTTTCAATTATAAATTTGTATGAATGGAAACAATATGGAAGAAGAACCGATCCAACAGAGAAGAGCTAATATTCTTTTTTTTTTTTTTTTGAAAGGACAGAGCTAATATTACTTTTAATTGTTTAAGATCATCACAAAAATAAGCACAGTAAAAAATTTGAATCTAATACTCTAAATTTAAAATTTGTTAAAATAAGGGGATGTATTCAATTTATACTTTTAAAGAGTTTTATAGAATTAAAAAAATTAAGTGTATTCAATAAAAAATTTTGAAGAGTAAAGTTATGGGGTATTCAATATAAACTTTTACAGGTTTTATAAAAACTACAAAAGTCATGAGATATTATTTTAGACTTTGTAAAAGTCTATAAAAGTCATGAAGTATTCAAAATGTTAATGACTTTCATAGAATTTTAAAAATACTAGACTTTTGTAGACAATTTCTCATAAAAATGCTCACAATTTCCCTTCCACTCCTCTTAAAGAATTTTGAAGACTTTTCAACAAATAAATTAAAAAGAATATTACTGACAACTTTTATTATCACTTGCTATCCGAGCATATTATTCAAAAAGAATAATTCACAAAAATTAACAAAACTATTTAGATATAATTTTTAAGATAATATTTTATGAATAAATTTGTGAAAATATATAAAAAAAATTCAATTCGATATTTTCAATATTAAAAAATATGTCGAAAATATTTTCAATTTTTTTTTAAAATACATTATTTATAGATGGCTCAAAGATTAGATTAAACATTATATATAATGATTCGCACTATAACCTTATGTATTTGTATTTTTTAAAATGAATGAAGGTCTGTCAATATCTTGTTTCATAAAAAGAAAATGTTTATAAAAATCATTTGAAATGAAAGTCTATAAAAGTCTTTTATAATTATACAACATTTATAAAAGTCGATAAAAATCTATGAACTCTATAAAGGTCATTTACTTTAAAAAAAAGTTCATAAAAGTTTTTGAAAGTTTAGATTAAATACACCTCATTTAATTTCAATGAGTGATATTGCAACTGGTGAAAATGTGATAGATCAAAAAAGAGTATAACATCTCGCCTAAAATCCCAATACACGTGGCAGTTGAGGTGTCAATTAATAAATGAATTTACAATTACTGTTGATTTGTCTCACTTGTCATATGAATTCATTCACTTATTGACACCTCAGCTGCCATGTGTGTTGAGATTGAAGAGTTGAGATTTGAGATGAAATATCTACTATTATTTATCAGAAAATTAAGTTTTATTATAATTAAGAAAGCGATATGTCAAAGCATATTAGGGTGCCATGAGCAAATATTTTTTTTGGGAAGGTTAGCTTAGTGGTTGTTTGTTTTTTTGTCTGAAGACTAAACAGTCCTGAATTTTATTTAAGGCTGAATGATGACTGGAATCTAAAACCTAAATAACATGTTTATTTGTTTTTTTTTTTTCAAACTAATAAATATGGTGTCAGCTTGTTTGTTTTTTAAAAATAAAAATGTCTGAAAACAGATCATTTGACATTTATACGGTTATTACTATTAATTGTTATATATTTATACCACATGCCTCCAAAACGAAAGGTAAAGGGTGATCAGCTGGGCGTAAGAGCTGAGGGTAAGCTGCATCGGAGCGAGCTTTAGAAGGTTCAGGATCTCTATAAGGAACTCTAGGAAAGGGAACCTCACCCCAACAAGCAGATGATGTTGCCTAATTGTTATATAGTCAGGAAGAGGATAGACGGGACTATCTGTTACAGTAAGAGCTAGCACTTGATGTCCCCTGGGGAGACAAAAGGCCTCCACAAAATACCTCAAGTTGCCCTTAAAAATCCTAGAGGGGGTTGACAGAAAAACATATACTTTTCGCTGTGGACCCCTATTAATGGCTCGTGTAAGGTTGGTTGTTGTCTCCACACCATTCACTATCTCTACGTCCTCCCGCTGGTCAGCAACGACATAAGCCGCCACAAGTGTCCCTAAGATATCCCCCTGAAATAACTTGACTTCCTGGTGACCAGAGACGGAAGCCTCCGCGCCACTACGCTCACGACGCTTTTGATTGCTCGAACTAGACATCTATAATAAGAAGGAACCTAATGTTAGTCAGCCAGCAAAAAAAGGCCTAAGTACCTACAACGACCTAAGGCTCGAGCTAGAAGTGCTGGAGGGTCACAATTATTTGACTCAACTCGAAACGTTTCAAAAAAAAAAACACTATAACTTCCAGGCCCTAAAGAGGATACAAGCACACTGGAGAACCCAAGCGAAGGATCTAAAATGCCAGAAAAGCAGAAAATAGCAGATGCAAGAACAAGACAAAGAAAAAGAAAACTCACCATAAGAAAGTGAGGCTTGATACTCACAGGAGGCTAGTTACTCACGAATCCCCTTCACACTGAGAACGAAACTCTAGAAACGTTTCTGGTGGCTAGGAATAGCAAACGAAATCTAGAAATTGGTTTCTAGGAAGACCAACTTCAAGAAAAAAGAGAGAGAATCCGTGGAAGAGTTTTGAAAAACCTAATGGAAGTATGAGAAAAAAAGATAAAAAGTGTTCTATATGTGGTCAAAAACCCCATCCGTTAGATTAAGAGCAATGATGGCTGGAAAGGAATTTATGGCCAGGATTTAACATAAGGATCTGACGGGATACCCAAGGGCCGCTGATTTAATATACACATTTAATGCAACTGACGACGTGGCATTTGACGTGACAGTTTTCACTCACTAAAAGAGTAACCACCTTCGTGACCTAGCGCTAACGACCTAGGAGGGTGTCTCATGGCCTTCCCTAAGTGATCGGGGAGCACTCCCTGAAATCCCCAGCTCGCTGAAACTATGAGAAACTAATCCAGCTTCCACCACAAGACTTTCAAGTTAGAAGCTGTGGGGCTAATGTTATATGCCAAATTTTATTAGGCCTAAATGAGGCCAGAGGCATCGAGGAAGCTCAACGGGCCTTGATAAGCCAATGAAGCCCATATCGGTTAGAAAGAGTCAATGAGGCCCAATAAGCGGAAGAAGCTAATAAAGCACGGTGCAATATATAGGCCCACTCCAACATATGTAACGAGAAAAGCTCTATACGAGCTGCTGCTCCAAAAGCACCTGAAAGAGTTAAGCACCACCTCTCATCAAAGGCTTGACCCCAGCTCGCATAACACCTAGGTTGCATGACACCTAGCTCAAAGCTCCAGTTATGGAAAGAATTCTAAGAATAAAGCGATTTGACCCAGTCAACTCGCAGAGTCCCAATCAAACTCAATCTCCTTGATTCAAGCAATCATGTTTCAATTAGAATATCATTCTTAGGGATATAGTTTAATCCCTAATTTCTTATAATTACATTCCATATAAAACAAGTTGACTTCACCCCTTCACACTATAAAAGGACGGATCATCACTATTACAAATGTTACCAATTTTTTCAGAAAACACACATATAGCGAGCTCTGCATACTCATTCAGCGAGCTCGACTTAAATACTAAGAACAATGGATGTAGGCATTCCTTGAGGCCGAATCATTTTAAAAATCTCGTGTCAATCTTGTTGATTATGTTTACCAAATTCACACGTCAACAATATGTATATAGCTTACTACTACTGCAATATTAGAATTAATGTATATATCACAAATAGAGTTATAATTTTTCATTACAAACAATAAAATTATATAAAGTACAAGTAGTTCAATAAAGATAATTTTTACCGAAATTTTACTTGGAGATAATTCAATCTTTCGATTCCAATAAACTTTAAGAATGAGAAGTGATTAAAAAAAAAATTTTTTGCAAAAAGAAATAGGGTAAAATAAATAAAATTGTATGATATAAAATAAATAAAATAGAAATATATTATATTTATGATGAAACTTTTGGAAGAAAATACATTAAGTAATTTACAATTAAGTGAAAAGTCAAGATTTTTTTACTTCTTTTTTAAAGTTGTTTCTTTAGTATTTTTAAGTTGTTTGATCACTTAAAAAATACAATTTAATAGATTCAATTTAGACTCATTAAGTTATAAGTAGAAAAAACAAATAACCCATTTCTCTAGAATTAATAAAATTGAAAAAGAGAGATGGGTGGACAATGAGCATGAAGATGCCATACATAAATAAACCTTGTATACTCATGTCGGAGCAAGACTCTTAAGACTCTTAGGCCATGTTTGGCAGACAGGATTAGGACCGGATTGGACTATTTTTGTCCTAATCCTGTGTTTGGTGACACAATTTAATGGGGACTAATAATACTGAGTCAAAATATAATCCTCCTACAACCGGATTATACAAACCCAATGCACCCCCCACCCTTAGTAGTCCCTGTACTAATTAAAAGCTGAACTCTGTTTTCTTTCAATAAAAAGACATGGCCCACATATTAATTACTTACTTTTTTATCACCTACCCTCATTCCTCTCTCCACTCTCGTCATCTTCCCTAAATTTTCTTCATCTCCATTTTCTCCATTTTCATTTTCTTCTGAGTCTCAATTCAGGTATGTATTCTTCTTCTTCTTCTTCTTCTTTTTTTTTTATATAATCACTTTCTTTTATTTTTATATAATCTCCATTTTCTTGTGCTCAAGTGATTTTTTTGTTTGTTTACAGTCTCAATTTACAATAGATTAATATGATTTAAATTAATTTTTTAATTATTTTATTTTAAAAAATTAAATTTATATTTTTTATTTTAATACAGGTATATTTAAAATTATTAAATTATAATTATATAATAAATATTTCATCACATTATTTTTTTTATCTAATCCCTAATCATTTCAAGCATAAGATTGTACTATTTTAGTCTTATCCCATATTACACCAAACAATAGATTGGACTATTTTAGTCTTATCCTATGTTACACCAAACAATAAATGGTATTATATTTAATTCAATCCAATCCAATCCAATCCCAGTCCAATCCAATCCTATAAAATAATCCAATCCAATCCCGCGTACCAAACGGGGCCTTAGGCCCCATTTGTTTACCGGAAAGGACAAGATTGGATTTCTTCAATCCTAGTATTGTGTTTGTTTCCCACACTGGATTGGATTTCTTCAATCCTGGGCAACTAGCCTCATTGTGGCGGGCCTAATAGTTCCAAGCTTTTTTTAATTAAATACAAAATATTTTATGAAAAATTAAAAAATATATATTTTAATATATTTAATTTTTTAAAAAAATTATATTTTATTTAAATTTATTTTAAATAATTTTAATTTAATCATATAATATTTCAAAATAATTTTATTTTATATAAAATTAATTTAATCAAATTTTATTTTATTTCAATCTCATTCTATACAAACAAGGGACAATACTATTTTTAGTCCAATCCATACTACACAAAACACATCACAATAGTAATTAGTCATATTCAATCCAATCCAATCCAATCCTAAGAGTGTGTTTGGTACGCTGGGATTGGATTGAGCTATTTCTATGGGATATGATTTGATTGGATATGATTTGATTAAATTAGTACTGTTTTGTGCAATATGAATTGCACTAAAAATAATATTGTCCTTTGTTTGGTATTGTATGGGATTAGGCAAAAAATAATTATGTTTTATATTTAATATACTATAAAATTAGTCAAAATAATATTATATTAAATTAATTTTTAAATAATAAATCCTTTAAATTTAATTTAATAAAAATAAATTATTTAAATTAAGTTTTATAAAATAAAAATAAAAAAAACTGGGACAAAATTGTTCCGCATATATGACAAATGATTGGCTTAGCCAATCCCGTGTCACATATTTAGCAGCCAATCTCATGTCCACACTAAACATGAGACCATTAGTCTCTTATAATATATAACACCATCGGCGAACTCTTGTAATTAGTAAAATCGAACTCCCAAAGATCAAAATATGGTCCTCCACAAGAGCATAAGCACATCCATGCCAAGGTCTAAAAATCTAGAATGGAAACCCTCAACTGAAGATGAGTTGAAAAGATTATTTTTGCGGTATGACACGGATAAAGATGGCCGTCTTAGCAAACAAGAGCTGACCAACGCCTTCCGCTCTCTTGGTTCGACATTCCCGGCTTGGCGAGCGCTAAACCAAGCTGATCTTGACGGAGATAAAATAGAGGAGTCCGAGGTAAACGAACTTGTCAAGTATGCGCTCAAGCGGGGTAAGAACAAGAAACAAATCACTGGTTACTTTTTTTATTTTTATTTATTAATTAAGAGTTCTCTTAACGTTTTTGTCTGTGAATATGAATAAAAATTAATTTTTTTGAGGACATTGAATATTAACAGTGAAAGTTGTTTGCAAAATTTTCTCCTTTTAAGTCAAATTTTGTATACAAGGAGTTCAATTTTTTTTTTTTTTTGAATAATTACAATTAATTCGGGAATTCGAAATAGGGGACACGACTCGAACTTAATCCTCAAAAGTGTAAGTGTGAAGGATAAATAGCTTGAACAACTTCATCAAAGAGTTTATCTTAATGGTGTGTTTTTAGCAGGACGCCACACCTATTAACATAATATTAATTTTAATTATAATAAGTTAAGTGGTCTCTTTGAAACCCTATTAGTTAGGACAGGAGGAAATATATTGTTTTTTTTTTTTTCGTTTTATTCTCATGTATATTTGTTTTCAGGTTATTGTTGTTTTTTTGGTAACAAGTGCAAAGAAGAGAGTGACGATTGAAGTCCACGTGCATCTATACAAAAGGATCAAAACGTGTCTCTACAAACACCAATTTTTCAAACCAAAAAGCATCTCATCTCCAGAGGAAAGGAACATTGGATTGAATGCTCTTTATCACTAGTGCTGTCAACTTTGAAAGACAGTTAACTGTTGTGTAACTTGTGTAGATAAGAGTTTAAGTTTTTTTTTTCCTTCAAAAAAAAAAAGTTTAAGTTTTTGCTTTTTTTTATTTTAAATTGTTTTTTCTTTTTATCTTTTTATGTTGTTAACTGTTAAGTAATAGATTCACACTCCTGTATAATAGAAAATTGAAAATTACTTCTATTTTATTTTTTGAAGAAGAAAATTACTACTAATATGTACAGGTGCTTATGAAAAAGGGTATTGAAATTAATTATGGGTACCTTGAATAATAGAGAATTCTAATGAGATAAAAAATAATTTCTAATTTATAATTATAGTGTTTATTAAAAACTATTATGAATTAAATTCAGTGCACCCTGCATATAAATTAGGATTTAAGTTCGGAAAGATAACTTAATTCTTAACTTATGATTACAAGTGTTTACTAAAAGCTCTTATGAAACCATTTTAAAAGAAAAACGGTTATAAAATAAATTCGGTGGACCTTACACATAAATTATGAATAGATTTCGAAAAGAAAATGTAATTCTTCCTTCCACCTATGAATTAAATTCTCTTTACTGATTCTACTTCCACTAAAATTTGATTCGCTATGATATTTATTCTCATCAGTAAATGCCGCCTATATTTCTTTCACCACAAATTTTATGGTAAAGATATAGCTAAGTGCACAAGTGGGCAAGGCCAAGCATAGATTACTAAATATGCCCTTAACCTGGAAAGTCAATGATATTTAGTTAATTTTTCACATAGCGAATTTATGCTTTTGATCGAGCAATGCTTTTGAAATGGACAGGTGCACTTGTTGGATTGAGAGTGACCCTAAAGCACTAATTTATGCTCTTTCACATCCAGACTTACTCTGGCAATTCAGAATTCCTTGGATCAATTGTCTTATAAAGTTAAGAGGTTATTTTTCAATACTTACCCATAATTATCGATTTATCATGAACAAATAAAGTTATATTCGCCATGCAAATAATGCTTTATTGACATCCTCTCTCTCATATGCTTGTTAGTTGCTCATTTACTAACTGTGAGACTTAAAAATTTAAAATCACATGTAATAATAATATGGGCAATTATTAATTTGTTCCCTAACTTTTGACAAATTATCAAATTTTTAACGCAGTTTCGTTTATTAGTACCCATGAGCCCTAAGTTTTCGTAAATGTATTAATTTGGTCCCTCTGACCAATTTTTTAACAATCAAACTAACATAAAATGTTAAAAAGACAGTTTTATCTTAACTTTATTTAAATGAGTTAAAATTATAATTTTACACTCAAATTTTTAAAAATATTATTAATAATTAGAAGAGTAATATGATCATTTTATATTAATTTTTTTAAAATAAAATTAAAAATTTACAAAAATTAAAAATCATTTTAAATGAATTTGCATCATCCATCAAGAATGATGGACGGTGGAGATTATATTGAAATTGGTTTTACAAAAAAAAATGTGAATGAGAATTAAAAAAAAATCCTTTTTTTTTTGCTGTTCTTGAGTGGAGATCCAGCAAAAAAAAATAATAATAATTGAAACTTAATGATTAGGTGTCGAGTATAGGAAGTTAGTGTCGTCGGGGTCGTCTGTCCTGGAGCAAATGTTGGGTTGGTGTTGATATCATGATATCAGACTTGTTCGAACCCTGGCGGTGGTGTGGTTGACATCGTCAGCTCCTTATTCTCAGCATACACGGCCTTGTTTTCTGCTTCTAAGGTTTGGAGTGGCTCGCAGGTCTCATTCATTTGGGCTTCGAGCAATACGAGCTGAGCCTCGAAAGTTGCGTGGTTTGATTCTTTTGCTATAATGCTTGAACGTCAATCGAAATTGTGCTATTCTAATATTGTCAGCCCCACGGTGGACGCCAAATTGTAGATGTTAGAATCTACTGGTAGGATTGAAATTGGACCAACAACCTGTAGAAAGAGATCAACAAGGTCGAACTCTTTAGGACAGCGGGGTGGTACCAGCCAAACAGTCTCTGACGCTCAAGTTAGAAGGTGAAGTCTAGTGAAAGGGAATAAATAAAGAAAATTATCGCCTATAATTATTGACCGTCGAGCGTATCGTGGTGGTTTTAATGTCGAGTGGATGGTAACCACTAAAGTCAACGTGAACGCAGTAGGACTGGATGTTTGTACTTGGCTTCTACTAGGTCGAGTGTAAGCCGAATTGTTTCGAAGTATAGTGACAGCTATTTTGTGTAATTCACGTGACCCCTGCTTATGAAGATTGAGTTCATACTTTAGGGCACGGGTAGTGACTGTTGAGGGTGGTTGAGAGAATCAAGCTCTGAGATATCAGGAATCCCTGATATCACGGGGTTATTGAGTTATCGTGGACTCTGATCTGGACTTAGTCTGGTTTGACTCCATCCATATGTGCATGGCCGATGGACCCCAAAGTCATTGGACCTGCTTTGGGGCCTTACTTATTCTTTTATTTGGGCCAGTCTAAGGTTTAAATCTTTTGGGCTATTTTTTTTATCACTACATCACTATTCATGATACCACGTAGACTTTAAGTATTTTGTTAGTAGCTAACAAAACTACCTCGATATAATTTTTAAGATAATACCCCCCACACACACATACATACATATATATATATATAATAAATTTATATATATATAACGGTTTTATTATTATATTTTGATTTTATAATATAATTGCATGTATATATATTGTAATTCTATTATAATATATATAATGTATATATACTATATAATATACTCTAAAATATGTATATATAATATTTTTAACATTTTACTTTTTTTTGTTTGTTAAACTTGGAGTTTATAAGTATTTAATATTGAATTTTATTTTTATTTTAATAAATGATGTTACTTTTAAATATTTTTAATTTTTAATAAATTTTATCATATTTATTTTTTATTTAACCATTTTTAAGTACTTCAAAAATAATATAAATTTTATAATAAATAACAATTTCTTATTGAGTTATCTAAAATATTAAATTGTTCAAATGTAAAAATAGATTAAATTTTTATAGTATTTTTATTTTTATTTTTAATAAATTTAATTATATTTATTTTTAATAAATTTAATTATATTTATTTTTAATAAATTTAATTATTTTATTTAATCTTTTTTAAGTGTTTTTAAAAAAATTAAAATATAAAAAATTGTTAAAAGGTTAAAGGGTAAAAGCATCATTCTAATTTAATAATTTAATAAAAAATATAAAATTATCAATTTATACTTTATATCAGATTTGATCGCCAAAACGTTTTAGTCATAAAGATTAAATTAAGAGCTAATTGCACCCACACCCCTGAGGTTTGGCCAACTACAGATAGAATCAACTTTATCGTTTATTGACAATGACACCCCCTACCGTTAGTTGACTTCCGTTAGATTTAACGGTTGACCAACTGTTACCCTTAAAATGACCAAACTACCCCTCAAACAATATTTTCTTTTTATTAAATAAAAAAAATTATTATAAATTATTTAATTTTTTTAAAAAAAATAAAAAATTAAAGTCTGGATCTCCACCGTCCATCAAATCTGATGGACGGTGGATCTCCACCCAAAAAAAAAAAAAAAAAAAAAAAATTTTTTTTGGGATCTTCGAAGAACCCTCTGGGTTCAGATCGAAGAACCCATAGAGGGTTTTTCGATCGAACCCATTTGGGTTAGAACGAAGAACCCAGAAGGGTTCTTCGATCGAACCCTCTGGGTTGGATCGAACCCAGATGAGAACTTCGAAGAACCCTCTGGGTTCCATCGAAGAACCCATAGTTCGAACCCAGAGGGTTCTTCGAAGAACCCAGTTTCTGGGTTCTTTGAAGAACCCAGAAACTGGGTTCTTCAAACTAAGAACCATCAAACCATGGTTCTTCGTTCGAAGAACCCAGAGGGTTCTTCGATCGAACCCATCTGGGTTATTCGAAGAACCCAGAAAACTGGGTTCTTCGAAAGAAGAACCATCGAACCATGGTTCTTCGTTCGAAAAACCCAGAAGGTTCTTCGATCGAACCCAGATGGGTTCAGATCGAAGAACCCAGATTGGGTTCTTTGAATATCCCAAAATTTTTTTTTTTTTTTTAGATCCATTTTTAGATTGAATCTCAACCGTCCATTAATCTTGATGGACGATTGAGATTAGATCTGGAAAATGGATTTAAATTAATTAATTTTTTATTAATTTTATTATTATTTTAATTTTTAAATAATTTTATTATTTTATTTTAATTTTTTATTTGTAATTTAATAAAATAAAATTAAAAATTGAAAAAGATGAAAATACCCCTGATACTGTTAACTTTGACTAAAGTCAACTAACGGTGAGGGATGTCATTGTTAATAAACGATAAAGTTGATTCTACCTGTAGTTGGCCAAACCTCAGGGGTGTGGGTGCAATTAGCTCTTAAATTAATGTATTTTAAAAAGTTAGGGATCGAATGAGTTGAAAATATAACAATATATCAAAAAGGGATATTTTAAAATATATTAGGGACCAAATTGGTAATTATTTAGGGTACTCTATTGTAGTTTAATTAAAAGTACAATCGCATTGTAATATGACTAAATATCAGGGTATCTTATTGCAATTTGCCCTTTTACTTTTGATCTTCTATTGTTGGGCTTCATACCAAGCGATCCAGCCCAATAAAGGACAGTATAGCGGCCCAATTATTAAAGGACAGTTTGGTAATTTTAAAAGGGTTTTAATAAGCCTAAAAATATGGTTAAATAACAAGGGTGCGTTGCCAAACCAGTTTTCCTAACTCTATTCACTTTCGTGGCAAAACCGAATAGACAGGCGAGTGATCTTGGATTACAAGTTGTAGCAAGGAAATCACAATTCACAAATGCTCTTGGCTAATGGAGGTTTACAGGTTCTAGCGAATAAGTCAGTTCACCCTTCTGTTAATGGTAGAGTTGTTCACACAAAACAAACAAAAAAACGTATTGCATTATTAATAAGAGTGAGTTGAAGACTGAGGAGATCCCATCACAGGTGAATAGGTGATGATAACGTAGTCCCAAAAATGTGAAGTTTTACACCGAAGTCGTTGGAGTGGACACTAGTAGTGGGGTCACGGAGCGCCTCACTGATTGGTTGGATAAGGAGATTGTTGGGCTTCAAGCCCAAGTGATCAAGTTCAATGAGGAGCTATACAGTGGCCCAATTATTAAAAGGCAGTTTAGTAGCTTTTGGGGGTTTTAATAACTCCAAGAATATGGTATGTAAGCAAAGTGAATGTGTTATAATCTAAATGTTATTAGGCTGAATATCTTTCGTCACTAAATCACGTTGGGGGATCATATTAGTGTGTCTAAGTCAGTTTGGTTTGATTCGTTCCCGTAAGTATGAATCAAATTTTAATGATGGGTTTTTATAAAATATTTGTTTATTTAGATCTCATGAATATTTATTCATTTATTGTATAAAGTACATAAAGAATCGAATCAAATCAAACTAAAATATATATATATATATATATATATCTTATAAATGAAGTACAAAATTGCATTATTTTAAAATACATCAAACTATATAGACTGCTTAATTAATTTAATTCAAAGATGAGATATGCTTAATCAAATTTTCTTTTCTATCTTCTATGAGAAGATGTTTAGTTCGTTCTCAACGTTAGATTTGCACACTTATACTTGATGATATTTTTCTTATATTTTTATAAGAAGTGGCATATATATTGTGGATAGTTTTATAAGTCAAAAAACTAGCCTATTAGGTTGTGATATCCCTTGATTTATATACCATTCTATTACTTTATAGTTTTTCAATGTGAGATTCATTTCACCTTCTATTAGTTTCATATGTGGTTTCTGTAATACTCCCTAGTCCCCCTCACATGTGAGTCCAATTAGCTTTGGTTACCATTTTTGAGTTGCCGTTTGGCCAGCTTTGTTAATTAGTCAAAAGATTCGTCCAAAGACTCTGATACCATATTAAATTTGCACACATAGTACTGCTTGATGACATTTATGCTTGATGACATTTTTTATGTTTTTATAGGAAGTGATATATATATATTGTGGATAGTTTTACAAGTTAAAAGACTAGCCTGGCTATTAGGTTTTAGTATCCCTTGATATATATACCATTCTATTATTTTATAGTTTTCCAATGTAGGATTCATCCCATCTTCTATTAGGTTCACATGTGAGTTCTCTAACACTAAATATATAGACATGAAAATAATTCTACATAGAACTCAAATTATCCAAACCAAATGGAGAAGTAGCGAATTTTTTTTGTTGGTAATCTAATTCAAAATTGCCTCACAAACCCACTTCTTTGATATTGAATGAGTAATGTTAAGAAACTGCCACACATGATGTGTTCAACCATTCATCATAAGGAATGAGTAAGTTTTGCGTGGTCTTCCAGCAAATATATACAGTATGACACTATATATTCTAATCACCTTTTGCTTCGATACCACAATCATGGTGATTTAACACATGATTTCATGTTCTTTTGATGCTTCCTTTTGGAGAAAAATAAAATTCTCTAGTCCTGGGCCGGCAGTACCACAAATAAAAAATGATTCTCTTTAATCTCATGAGACCAAGATTAATAAGATCATTTGGTTTATGCTGGGAAGAGAAGGATTAACTTGAATTCTAGTACGAGTCCCAAACCTTTTCAATAACAGTATCAAATTCTAGAGTCTAAAACACAGCTAGCTAGCTAGAACTGCAATTTCAAACTTACACAACAAAGCATCACTATGGAATGTAATAAAGGTGTAGATTATAGAGGTGTAGATCATAGGCTCCCCCGGACTTGGGGATGGATCAATGAAAAGCTTACTCCGCAAGTGAAGATAGCCGTAACTGAAGAGAAGTTGAAACGCTTGTTTAGACGCTTTGACACAGATGGAGATGGCCGCCTTAGCAAACAAGAGCTCGAGGACGCCTTCCATAGCATCGGTTCAAGTTTCCCTGCTTGGAGAGCTTGGCGAGCGCTATGCCATGCCGATGCCAACGGAGATGGATATATAAGCGAGCACGAGTTCGACGGCCTTGTCAAGTATTGTGTCAAACGTGGTTATGCCAAGAAATAGCTAGAGTTTTTAACTGTTTTAATGACACTAGATTCTATGGTGTTCCTTGTTTGTCTTCTTCTTTCTGTTTCTGTATATATATATATATATGTATATATAACTAGTTCAATCTTATAAATAAGTCTTTTTCCTCATTTTCTTGATCTGATTTATGGCCGTGAATTGATGTCCCTCCAGGTCCTCCTAAAACAAAAGGAAAAAGCTTTTTGTGGTGTTCAAATTTATTCAGATTTAATCACTATATATGTATATATATTTACTCAATGGAATGAGTTCAATCAAATAGTGAAAATAGTAGAATGAAATTTTCTTCCATGTGTGTCACGGCTTATAAATTGAAATAGGACTTCCTAGCTTTTACACTATAATAATTTCCTACTTATTGAAAAACATATAACAAATAGGAAATCAAAGATTTAGGCAAGCCAGCTCTTCCACCACAAGGTTGGAGCGCATAATACTCTTTTTAACTTAATCAATTTGTAGCGTAGGAACAAGGGCATAATTGTCTTTTAGTAGTGTATGTTAGCGATTGATCGTTAAATAACTTATCAGAAGGATCTAATTGATGTATTTTGAAAGTTTTAATTTACAATGTGAATTAAAAATGGCAAACATAGGTTAAAGAAATGATATTTCAAAAAAATGGTAAGCACTAAAATGATAATTGTCCAAAACTAAATTCCATTATGTAAAATTATTTCAATATAAATCAAGCTATATAGGCTTACTAATTAATTTAATTTAAAGATGGGAAATCCTCATTCAAATTTGTTTTCCTTCCCTAAGCTGATGTTTACTTCATCCTAATTAGACCTAAAACTGTCCAAATGAAATAAAATAATAGTGAATTTTTTGGTTGGTGATGGTTTAACATGACTATGGCAAGCTGATATATGTTTCCCAAGCAAAATTAATCTAATTAAAAATTGATCACAAATACTTGCTTCTTTGCTAAGTGATGATTATAAGATAGCCTCTTTCTTCAACTTGAAATATAAAAAAAATAATTTGGTATTTTCTTGTATATATGCTCATTAGTCATTACGACTGCTTTCTGGTCCAAAAATTATGGGCATCTTAAGTTTTGCGTGGTCTTCTTCGAACCAATCCCAATATGCATGATACCATATATATTCTAATTACCTTTTGCTTCCACACCACAAATCGTGATGGTTGATCAACACATGATTTCATGTTACTCTGATACTATCTTTTGAAGGCATTATAAAAGTCCCCCAGTCCGGGGCCAGCATGCATTATCACAAATAAAGTGGATTCCAATTCAGTTCACTGTGCCCACTTGTCTGTTAGGATAATCTGGGAAGCTGAAATGGGAAAAGGGATTTGATCTCTTTTGGATGAACAAAAATCCCCATCAAACGTGGAAAGAAAAGAAAAACTGATTCTCCTCAATCTCCTGTGACAAAAAATCCTCCGGTTTATCCTGGAAAGAGAAGGATTAATAAGTAAAAGTAGGAGAATCAATAATCGCTATCTACTCCCAAGTCCCAACTTCCAACTTCCAACTTCCAACTTCTTTTTGGTTATTACATAATATATAAACACGGACCTGAATCAAATACTATCATGTCTATTATTATCTTATACAAAAGAATTAGACTGAATTAAGTTAAAATTAAAAATAAATGAAGGCCAATTGATTCAGTTGTAATTTAAAGATAGCATATAGTCGATCATTTTCTTTTTCTAAACTCGAATAGTACACGAAAACAAATGCTAAGAAAATCGAAAAACAAAACATATGGGTATATTTGGTTGATGGTGGTTCAAATAATGATCATTATACACAGATATTTAAGGCATCAATATTCTCACTTTCCAACAGGTTACCAGTGATAATAAAGTGGATTCTAATCACTTCTCAAATGCCTATTTTTCTTTAATTTTTTTTTATATGGGTATAATTACCGGTCCTAATATTTACCTTCAACAGGACCCATCTACTTTTATTGAGAAAACTAAAGAGAGCCTCATTGTTTTATATCCACCTGAAACATGAAAAGTTGGTGATTCGGTCTTGTTTTTTGATTAAATAAATCTTCATCTATATGGGAAAAAAAATTAAAATATTTGGCCCAACTTTATCTTTACTCGAGGGATTCTCTTGAGATATTTTAAAAAATAAAAGATGGATTAGACTACTTTTATCCTAGGACGATTTATCACCGATTTATGGTGGGTTTTGGATATCTTCACGCCCTCCACCGTAAGGTTTAATGGTAAGAGTGATTTGTTGGGGTTAAAGCTTGATCTTTTCAAAATCTATGATAAGGTGGAGTAGACTTTTTTGAAGGGTATGATGTAGAAGTTCTGTTTCTCTAATAAATGGATAGGGAGGATCATACGGTGTGTATCGTCTATGGTGTACTCATTTTTTATTAACGAGGAGGTTACGGGTGAGGTGATTCTGACTAGAGGTTTGAGGCAGGGAGACTCTTTATCTCTCTATCTGTTTCTGATTTATGCAAAGGGGCTATCAAGTCTTATATGTCGGTCTGAGTCCTTGGGTTTATTTTCAGGTTTCAGGTGCAGCCGTTACTATAAAAAAGTATCAATATTGTAACATAAAAAATGTCACTATAAAATTGTTATATTTGGTCTCATCACTAAAAGTATTAGTAAAGGTTAAAGTCATCCCGTCACTATAATTAGTGACCGAATTTTATATGTGTCACAAACTATGACTTTTAGTGACGCTTATTATGAAACCTTAATCAGTGATAAAATAAAATTTACGTCACTATGCATAAATTTAGTGACAGTTAACTATTTAAAAATTTATCACTATGCACATATTTAGTGAAGATTTATTATTTAAATATTATGTCGCTATTTACAAATATAGTGACTATTAATTGTTGGAAAAATTTATCACTATACAGAAATTTAGCGACACTTAATCATCTGAAAATTGTGTTACTGTATACAAACTTAGTGACAGTTAATCATATAAAAATTATGTCACTGCATACAAACTTAGTGACAGTTAATCATATGCAATTTGTATCAATATATACAATTTTAGTGACAATTAATCGCATACAATTAGCGTTGCTATATGTAAACTTAGTGAGGAGGCCCTTATTGACTCGACCCCGGCATTGATTCTAGCTCTCCTCCTCCATTGATTTCTAGGTTCTTTGTAGAGAGCGAAACGAACCCACCACTAAGCGGCACAGGCGGCTTCTTCGCAGTGGTTGTGGTAGTGAAGATGGCCAACGAGTTCGACACTGCCACCGTTATCGTCATGTTGATTGCGTCGGTCATCACCACATTTTGGCTCGCTATATTTGCTGCTCTCTTTTCAATGAAACTTGCTATAACAAAAAATAAAAAATAAAAAAATAAAAAAACAAAATAGAGATACAAACTTAATACTTTGCCAAATAAATAAAAAAAACAACAGTTGTTGAGATTGAGAAAATCTGAAACAAGAACTCACCCATTTTAGGGAATGTTTGAGCTCGTTTTTTGTGAAATGAGAGTGAAGAAACAAACGGATGAGGATGAGGTACGGATCCCACTACTAATCCCTCTGCATCCTGCAGAATGAAAAATGAGTACAAAGTAATGAGTATTACAACAAATAAACAGCACAAAACCAAGCGAACCCATAAACAAATATCAACAAATTCACACATAAAAAAATAATAAAAGATACAATGATAAAAGAAAAAGAACCTAATCCAAAAAAAAGAAAAGTTGTAAGTCAATAATATAAAGAAGGAAACTCTACCAAGGCATTTAATTAAACAGTTGGTGTGCAATCAGCTTACACCATACTATAAAGATTATCTACAGCAGACTATGATATGAGGAAAAGAGAAGAAAAAAAATCATAGAAGGCCTTAATAAAAAAAAAATCAGAGAAAGTTTACATACCTATATTCGTCTGCAACTGCTTTAGTTAATTTCTACTTACTTTCTTTCACTTTCTTGAGCTTTCTCGGGAAAGTGATAAATCAATAATGTGAGAATGATGGAAAAGTAGAGTTTGAGATAAATTTTTTATTTAAAATTAGTATATAATCGAGTAAAAGATAGAGAAAATATGGTGACTGAGTTGTAGTGAAAAAAGGAATTGTTTTGGCGGGTAGGTTTGAGACCAAAAAAAAAAAAAAAATTACTCACCTTTTCTTTGTAGACGACAGCCTTTTATTTATCAAAGCTTCCACTGTAGAGTGTATTAATAATAAATTAATATTGGATCAGTACTCTAGAGCTTCGAGACAGATTGTGAATTTTAATAAGTCTGCGATGTGTTTCAGCAGGCCAATTTCAGGAGCTGAGGGTCAGGATTTGGCTCAGTTGTTAGGTGTCACGACTGTTGGGTGTCATACGTATTAGTAAATCTTAAATGTATATTTGACTTTATGTAATGTTAGGTGAGTGTTAGGTGTACTCTTGACTTTATGTAATGTTAGGTGAGTGTTAGGTGTACTCTTGACTTTATGTAATGTTAGGTGAGTGTTAGGCGAATATTAGGTGGGTGATAGACTTTATGTGTTATATCTTCATGTATATATACCTCATAAGATTAATGAAACAGATGTACATTTTCCTCCATTACATTTTCTCTCACTTTCATCATTTTACACATTTCTTTCATTATATTTTTATACATTTTCATTATTTTACATGGTATCAGAGACAAGTTTCTGATCCGGACAACGTCTTGCACAGAATTTTCATCGAGCAACTTCAACAGCTTTCTTGTCTTCATCAATGATGAGTTCAAACCATGGTACTGGTAATAAATACACTTATGCAAATGCGACAGGTCTGTATCCATTTTCCAATGCTTCAATTAATTCTGTATTTACAAAGCCATGGATTTTAGATAGTGGAGCCACCGATCATATCACTTCTGATTCCACACTTCTCACCAAAACACAATCATCATCCATACCTATTGTTAATTTACCAACAGGATCTACAGCATCAATCACTTCAACTGGCACTGTATCTTTTAATTCCAACATCACTTTAGATGATGTTTTATGTGTTCCTAGTTTTCGCTTAAATCTAATTTCTGTAAGCAAACTTACCTCTGCCCTAAACTGTTGTGCCATTTTTTTCCCACCTTTTGTGTTCTACAGGACTTGGCTACGGGGAAGATGATTGGCTCGGGTAAACAACATGGTGGTCTCTATTACATGCCTCCCTTACAAAGGATGTCAACCTGTCATCAAATTTCACAGCCTTCCAATCTATGGCATATGCGTCTTGGACATCCATCACCATCTCGTCTTAAATTAGCTTCTTCCTTATTATCTTCAAACAATATTTCTTATGATAATAATTGCACTGTTTGTCCCATGGCAAAACAAACAAGACTTCCATTTCCATTAAGCTCCATATCAACTCATGCTCCATTTGATTTATTGCATTGTGATATCTGGGGTCCTCACAAAGTTCATACACACTCAGGGGCACGATTTTTTCTTACCATTGTAGATGACTTTACAAGATGCACATGGATATTCCTTATGCAGCACAAGTCTGAAACTCAAAACATTTTGAAATCTTTTATTGATTTTGTTCACACTCAATTTCATGCATATGTCAAAGCAGTTAGAGTAGACAATGGTTCTAAATTTTTATCTATGAAAAACTTTTTTAGACTTCATGGCATTGAATATCAACGCACTTGTGTTTACACCCCACAGCAAAATGGAGTCGTTGAAAGGAAACATCGTCATATTCTCACTGTGGCACGAGCACTACTTTTTCAATCCCATTTACCTTTACATTTTTGGGGTGAATGTGTTTTAACTGCAGTTTATCTCATTAACCGGTTGCCATCACCATTACTCTCAAATAAAACACCTTTTGAAATGCTATATAGTCGCCCACCATCACTTGATCACTTAAAGGTTTTTGGTTGTCTATGTTATGCAACTATTGTACATCCCATTCAAAAATTTGAACCTCGTGCCAAGTGTTGCATCTTTGTTGGATATCCGACTGGGCAAAAAGGATACAAACTATATGACATGGAAACCAAGAAATTTTTTGTCAGTCGTGATGTCAAATTTCATGAATCCATTTTTCCTTTTTCATCTATCTCAACCCCATCCACTTCTGATTTTGTGGTGCCTAATTTCATATCTGAGACCACAGAAATGCAGTCTATCATACCACCATGCTCTTCTAACACCAATCCTCACCAATCCGAGCAAACAACATCTAATACACATGAACCCATCTCACCCACACATGTTGTTCCCTCCAGCATTGATCAACCTTCCACAAACACACCAGATGCCGAAACCTTACCACCACTTTTAGACCCATCAAATATTCCTTCTGAAACTACTACCATTCCACCTCCGAGACAGTCAACATGGCCTAAGCGACCTCCGGCATGGCATAAAGACTTCCTAATGTCATCTCAGGCACATCAATCTACCTCTACAGCAAGTCCTATATCAGGTACTCGATATCCACTCTCTAATTTTCTTTCATACTCACGTTTTTCACCTTCCCATTCTACTTTTCTAGTTAACATCACAGATCACACTGAGCCTAAAAATTATGCTCAAGCTGTCCTTAATCCACATTGGCGACAAGCTATGAATACAGAATTAGAAGCATTGCAGCTCAACAACACATGGAGCTTAGTCCCTTTGCCCATTGGCCACAAACCAATTGGTTGCAAATGGGTCTACAAAATCAAATACAAATCTGATGGCACCATTGAACGCTACAAAGCTCGTCTTGTTGCTAAAGGATACAATCAAGTTGAGGGCATTGACTATCAAGAAACATTTTCTCCAACAGCAAAGCTTACAACACTTCGTTGTCTTCTTACTGTCGCTGCTGCTCGCCATTGGCACATCCACCAATTGGACGTTCAAAATGCTTTCCTCCATGGCGACCTTCATGAAGTTGTCTACATGGAACCTCCACCTGGTCTTCGCCGACAGGGGGAGCACACTGTATGTCGGCTCAACAAGTCTCTTTATGGACTTAAACAAGCATCAAGAAATTGGTTTTCCACATTTTCAGATACTATCATAAAGGCCGGCTATCAACAATCAAAGGCTGATTATTCCCTTTTCACCAAAACTCAAGGTACTTCTTTTACAGCAATTCTTATATATGTCGATGACATACTTCTCACAGGAAATGATCTACATGAAATGGAACGTCTCAAAAGATTCTTTCTTAAACGCTTCCGTATCAAAGATCTTGGAAACTTGAAGTACTTTCTCGGTATTGAATTTTCTCGCTCCAGAAAAGGCATTTTTATGTCACAAAGAAAGTATGCGTTGGACATTTTACAAGATTCTGGACTCTTAGGCGTATGTCCAAACAATTTTCCAATGGAGCAGAATTTGAAAATTACTCCCACTGATGGAGCATTGCTAAATGATCCAACAAAGTACAGAAGACTAGTTGGCAGATTGATATATCTTACAGTGACAAGACCCGATATAGTTTATTCAGTTCGCACATTGAGCCAGTTCATGCAAGAACCTAGAATACCTCATTGGGACGCTGCCATTCGAATCCTCAAATACATCAAAGGTACACCTGGTCAGGGATTATTACTTCCCTCCATAAACAGTTTAACCTTGAAAGCTTTTTGTGATTCAGATTGGGGAGGTTGTCGTGCCACAAGAAGATCAGTTACATGCTACTGTATTTTCCTTGGAAGTTCTCTCATATCATGGAAATCTAAGAAGCAAGCCAATGTCTCTAGATCATCAGCTGAGGCTGAATATCGAGCAATGGCTAACACATGTTTGGAGTTAACTTGGTTGCGTTACATACTACATGACCTAAAGGTTCCTCAAACAACTCCTGCACCATTATTTTGTGACAATCAGGCAGCTTTACACATTGCTGCGAATCCTGTCTTTCATGAGCGTACAAAGCACATTGAGATAGACTGTCATATAGTACGAGAAAAAGTACAAGCCGGAATAATCAATCCTTCTTTTGTTTCTTCACACTTGCAATTGGCTGATGTATTTACGAAGGCTTTAGGAAAGGATCAGTTTGTGAATTTACGTAACAAGTTGGGACTTCATGATATTCACTCTCCAACTTGAGGGGGAGTATTAGTAAATCTTAAATGTATATTTGACTTTATGTAATGTTAGGTGAGTGT
The DNA here is from genome assembly GCA_003430845.1 of Xanthoceras sorbifolium. NCBI lineage: Eukaryota > Viridiplantae > Streptophyta > Magnoliopsida > Sapindales > Sapindaceae > Xanthoceras > Xanthoceras sorbifolium. Next base: position 29,361,821 of record CM010617.1, read on the forward strand.
TAGGTGTACTCTTGACTTTATGTAATGTTAGGTGAGTGTTAGGTGTACTCTTGACTTTATGTAATGTTAGGTGAGTGTTAGGCGAATATTAGGTGGGTGATAGACTTTATGTGTTATATCTTCATGTATATATACCTCATAAGATTAATGAAACAGATGTACATTTTCCTCCATTACATTTTCTCTCACTTTCATCATTTTACACATTTCTTTCATTATATTTTTATACATTTTCATTATTTTACAATACGAAGTATTTGGGCCTTCTCGGATTTGTGAGTAGAAATAAATGGCAACTTTTCCAAAGGATCCTTGATTGTGTTTGGCATAAACTTTGAGGATAACGAAGTAAGGTTTTTTCGGCAGGAGGTAGAGATGTCTTATTAAAAGCGGTTATTTAATCTATCTCGGCTTATTCTCTGTCCCTTTTCAGGCTTCCTCAAGTTTTGATTTCGGAGCTTAATAGGCTTTGTGCGCGGTTTTGGTGGGAAGGGTCTGAAAAGTCGCGTAAACCACATTGGTGTTACTGGGATGGACTTTGTATGCCTAATCGTATGTGAGGGGAGTATTGTAAACTACATTTATATTATTTCAATATAAATCAAGATATATAGTCTTACTAATTAATTTAATTTAAAGATGGGAAATCCTCATTCAAATTTGTTTTCCTTCCCTAAGCGGATGTTTACTTCATTCTAATTAGAACTAAAACTGTCCAAATGCTCTGCAAAAAAAAAAAAAAAAAAACTGTCCAAATGAAATCAAATAATAGTGAATTTTTTGGTTGGTGATGGTTTAACATGACTATGGCAAGCTGACATATGCTTCCCAAGCATAATTAATCTAATTAAAAATTGATCACAACTACTTGCTTCTCTGCTAAGTGATGATTATAAGATAGCCTCTTTCTTGAAAGAATTTGGTATTTTCTTGTATATATGATCATTAGTCATTACCACTGCTTTCTGGTCCAAAATTATTGGCATCTTAAGTTTTGCGTGGTCTTCTTCGAACCAATCCCAATATGCATGATACCATATATATTCTAATTACCTTTTGCTTCCACACCTCAATGTTAAATAGTGAAGACAATTTTTCAGGCCCAAAATGAGGCCCAAAAGGGTGGGTAGTAGCCCAAATAGTATTGGGCTGACCCAATAGGAATAGTACGGGTGAATATGGATATATGAATAGTATCGGGCTGACCCAGTGCTACAGTAACACAATGACGTCACAGTGACGTAAGCAATGACGTCACCGTGAATAGGATGTAAGCAGTGACGTCACCGCCGGTGGGTCCCACACGGTGAACAGTGATGTACGCGTGAACAGTACCCGGTGAACAGTACCCAAAATTTTCCTATAAATACCCCCCTTCATTCATTTGTAAAACATCCCAAAAAAAATGTAGTCTCTTCTCTTCTCCCTAAAGCCTCTTGTGAGGTTGTTCTCTCCTAGTGTTATTAGAGAGATGTTGTAATTATTTTGGTCTAGTAAAGTCATTCTATTTTTGCCCGTGGATGTTTCCCTCAAATTAATTGGGGGTTTTACCACGTAAATACTGTGTGTCCAATTCTTCTCTACTTTTCTCAAATCTCTACTTTAGTTGCTGTATATTGCTTCCACATACAGGATCCTAACAGTGGCATCAAAGCACTGGTTGAGATCCTAACAGTGGTATCAGAGCCTCAGGTTGCATTCCGAGTTGCTAAGGTGTCAGATTCTCTAGGAAATTCTTAGTATGCTCTGTGGTTGCAGCATTGGCTGATCTTCCACATCAGAAAAGAATTGTTCTTGAGTTTACTGACTAAGGAGCTTCCGGTAGATTCGTCGTGGCTGGAAATAAGTGTGGTGGTATGGAAAGTGCATGTCTAGGATAGGTTCTGGCTAAGGAAAGACTTGGTACTTAAGAGTGTCCGTTGTGACCCACCTCTCTTTCCTGGGAACTTACCTGGTGCACTGTTCATAACTACGGTCACTATTCCAGTATACGGGTACTATACGGTGATATAGTGTGAATCGGTCCAAGTGAGAAGCAGATCATCATCAACGTGATGGTAACAAAGTTCAAGATTGAGAAGTTCGACGGAAGCAATTTCACGTTGTGGAAGAAGAGGAAGATGAGGGCAATACTAATGAAAGACAATTGCCGGACAGCAATTGGAGGCAGACCAAAAGAGATTACTGATGATGGGAGGTAATGCAGCTGCCAATCTGCATTTGGCACTTGCTGATGAAGTACTATCAAGTATGGCAGAGAAGAAGACGGTAAAGGAGACATGGGATACTCTGACAAAGTAATATGAGGCCAAATCACTACACAACAAAATCTTCTTGAAAAAGGAGACTCTATACTCTTCGAATGGCAGAATCTTCGACGATGACTGACCACATCAACACCTTGAAAATGAGCGTGCGAAACTTCTACTTCAGAGTCTACCAGATTTGTATGATCAACTCATCATCAAGTATTGTGGAGCATCTAGTCTTTAATGATATTGCAGCCGCTGTATTAGATAAAGGGAGCAGGCGCAAAAACAAGGAAGACAGATTCACAAGTCCACAATAGGCAGAAGCATTAACGATGATGAGAGGAAGATCAACGGAACATGACCCCAGTGGGAGTCATAATCATGGTAGGTCAAAATTAAGAAGAAAGAAGAGTATCAAATGCTATAATTGTGGCAAAGCGGGCATGCCATATTAGAGTGTTGGCACAAGAAGAAGAGTGGGATAACGGAGCTCCAGAGTTATCAAGCTTTCAAGGGTGTAGCACCTCAGATGATGGTGAAGTTTACACAGCGAGGACACTACTGATAGTGAAGGCAGAGAACGGTTTGCTGATGCCTGGCGTCTAGATTCAGCAACCATATGACACATGACCTCACGAAGAAAAAGGTTCCACAAATATGAACCTATCTTGGAGGATCTGTGGGTAATGATCATGCCTAGGAGATTGCTGGTATTGGTACCATCAAGATAAAAATGCACGATGGTACGGTTCGCACCACTCAGGAGGTACGACAGGTGAATGGCCTGAAGAAGAATCAATTGTCTTTGGGACAATTAGATCTTGGATGTAAGACCTATGTAGAAAATGGGATCTTGAAAATTGTCAGAGGCGCGCTTATAATGATGAAGGCATAGAAGATCGCTGCAAATCTATACATGCTTAAAGAGGAAACACTACAAGAAGCAGATTCATGTGATGTGTCCACCAACCATGGAGAAGAGTCAACGATATTGTGGCATCGCAAACGAAGCCATATATCGGAACGAGGTTTGAAGATTCTCTCCGATAGAAATTTACTTCTTGGGCTCAAATCAGTAAATCCATCATTCTGTGAGCATTGTGTTACAAGTAAGCAGTATAGATTGAAGTTCAGCAGCAGTACTACTAGAAGATAATGCATTCTAGACTTGATTCATTCTGATGTCTGGGAATCACCGGATATATCCCTAGGAGGAGCAAGGTACATGGTGACCTTCATTGCTGATTACTCCAGGAGATGCTGGGTGTACCCGATCAAGAGAAAGTCAGATATGTGTGCAGTGTTTAAAGCCTTTAAAGCGCGGGTGGAACTTGATTCATAAAAGAGGATTAAGTGTTTCTAAGGATATGCTGACGGAGTAAAGGGGTATCGCTTGTGGGACCCCACTGCCCACAAAGTCATAGTCAGCATGGATGTTATCTTTGTAGAAAATCAAATACAGAAGGAAGAAGGCGATGGCACTTCAAAAGGAAATTCAGATACTACAATAGTTCAGGAGGAAAATTCAGAAAAAGAAGATTCAGATTCTTCTGAAGCAGCATCAGCGCACGAGGCACAAGTACCAGATGAGTCCGAGGCTATGATTTTCGGCGGTCGACTCGAGAGAGGAAAGAACCGATATGGCACTCGGAGTATGTTACAAAGGGCAATGTTGCATACTGTCTTCTAACAAAGGATGGAGAGTCATTAACTCTCAATGAAGCAATTAATAGCTCAAGTGTATCCTTGTGGATGACAGTAATGCATGAAGAAAGCTCTCATAAGAACACAACATGGAAACTTGTACCACTACCACATGGAAGGAAAGCTATTGGCAAAAAGTGGGTCTATAAGATCACACGAGATAGCAATGATCAAGTGGAGCGGTTTCGTGCAAGACTGGTGGTGAAAGGATATGCTCAGAAAGAATGTATTGACTTCAGTGAGATATTATCCCCTGTGGTTTGACTTACAACAGTCGGAGTAGTCCTGGCTACGTGTGCTGTATTTGATCTACGTTTAGAGCAGTTAGATGTGAAAACTGCGTTTCTTCATGGACAAGTTGAAGAAGAAATTTATATGCTCAAACCAGAAGGTTTTGCTGAAAAAAGGCAAGGAGAACTTGGTTTGCAGGTGTACCAAATCTCTGTACGATTTAAAAACAGGCGTCGAGGTGTTCGTACAAGAGATTTGATTCCTCATTATAAGCCTTGGGTACAACAGACTTAGTGCAGACCATTGTACTTATTACAAGAGGTTTGGTGATGATGGTGATTTCATCGTAATGCTGTTGTACGTGGACGACATGTTGGTAGCAGGCCCCAACAAAGATCGAGTCCGAGAATTAAAGGCACGGTTGGCTAGGAAGTTTGATATGAAGGATTTAGGACCAACAAACAAGATTCTTGGGATGCAAATTCAACGAGACAGAAATAATAGGAAGGTTTGGCTTTTCGAGAAGACCTATCTCAGTAAAATCTTGCGCCGCTTCAATATGCAAAGATTGTAAGCCAATTTCTACCCCTCTTCCTGTTAATTTCAAGTTATCCTCAAGTATGAGTCCTAGCTATGAAGCAGAAAGGATGGAGATGTCTCGATTACCGTATGCATCGGCAGTGGGAGATTTAATGTTCGCTATGATATGTACAAGACCGGACATTGCACAAGCAGTGGGAGTAGCTAGTCGATACATGGCGGATCTTGGTAAAGAGCATTGGAATAGTATGAAGAGGATTCTGAGATACATCAGAGGAACCTCAGATGTTGCATTATGTTGTGAAGGATCAGAATTCACTGTCAGAGGCTATGAAGAGTCAAATTTTGCAGGAGATCTCGATGAAAGAAATTCCACTACAGGTTATGTGCAAGAGGAGCTGTGAGCTGGATTTCCAAATTACAAACTGTTATGGCTTCATCTACAATAGAAGCTGAGTATATGGCAGCTACACAAGCTTGTAAAGAAGCAATTTGGATTAAGAGGTTAATGGAGGAGCTTGGGCACAAACAAGAGAAAATTTCTCTGTTTTGTGACAGTCAAAGTGCCTTGCATATTGCAAGGATTCCGACCTTTTCATTCCAGGACAAAGCACGAAGGAATTCAAGTAGTAGTGGAAGACGGAAGTGTGGATATGCGAAAAGATTCACACCAAGGAGAACCTAGCAGATGCAACGACCAAGCCAATCAATACTGACAAGTTCATATGATGTAGATCCTCATTCGGCCTAGTAGAAACGTAAGCAGCATGAGAATGAGCAAAGATTAGAAAGAGACGGATAGACCATGAAAAATGACTTCAAGTGGGAGAATGTTAAATAGTGAAGACAATTTTTCAGGCCCAAAATGAGGCCCAAAAGGGTGGGTAGTAGCCCAAATAGTATTGGGCTGACCCAATAGGAATAGTACGGGTGAATATGGATATATGAATAGTATCGGGCTGACCCAGTGCTACAGTAACACAATGACGTCACAGTGACGTAAGCAATGACGTCACCGTGAATAGGATGTAAGCAGTGACGTCACCGCCGGTGGGTCCCACACGGTGAACAGTGATGTACGCGTGAACAGTACCCGGTGAACAGTACCCAAAATTTTCCTATAAATACCCCCCTTTATTCATTTGTAAAACATCCCAAAAAAAAATGTAGTCTCTTCTCTTCTCCCTAAAGCCTCTTGTGAGGTTGTTCTCTCCTAGTGTTATTAGAGAGATGTTGTAATTATTTTGGTCTAGTAAAGTCATTCTATTTTTGCCCGTGGATGTTTCCCTCAAATTAATTGGGGGTTTTACTACGTAAATACTGTGTGTCCAATTCTTCTCTACTTTTCTCAAATCTCTACTTTAGTTGCTGCATATTGCTTCCACATACAGGATCCTAACAGTGGCATCAAAGCACTGGTTGAGATCCTAACACTCAAATCATGATGGTTGATCAACACATGATTTCATGTTACTCTGATACTATCTTTTGAAGACATTATAAAAGTCCCCCCAGTCCTGGGCCAGCACGCATTATCTCAAATAAAGTGGATTTCAATTCACTTCACTATGCCCACTTGTCAGTTAAGAAAATCTGGCAATTAAGCTGAAACGGGAAAAGGGATTTGATCTCTTTTGGATGAATAAAAATCCCCATCAAACGTGGAAAGAAAAGAAAAACTGATTCTCCTCAATCTCCTGTGACCAAAAATCCTCCGGTTTATCCTGGAAAGAGAAGGATTAATTAGTACAAAGTACGAGTATCAATAATCACTATCAACTTCCAACTTCTTGTTGGTTATTAGATATTATATAAACACGGACCTGAATCAAATACTATGTATATTATTGTCTTTTACAAAAGAATTAGACTGAATTAAGTTAAAATTAAAGATAAATGAAGGCCAATTGATTCAGTTGTAATTTAAAGATAGCATATGATATAGTGATCATTTTCCTTTTCTAAATTCAAATAGTATACAAAAACATAACATATGGGTATGTTTGGTTGATAGTGGTTCAAATAATGATCATTATACATAGATATTTAAGGTATCAATATTCTCACTTTCCAACTGGTTATACCAGTGATAATAAAGCGATTCTAATCACTTTCCAATTTTTTTTTAAGGATATAATTATCAGTTCGAATATCTACTTTTATAATACGTATTTACTTTTCTTTTTAATAACTAAATAGAGTCTTTTTTATTTTTTATTTTATATCCGCCTGAAACATGAAATTAAAGTTGGTGATTTGGTATTGTTTTTTTATTAAATAAATGTTTATCGGAAAAAAAATTAAAATATTTGGCCCAACTTTTATCTTTACTCGAGGGATTCTCCTCCGCTCATCGAACATTTTCTTTACCTTTGGATATTTTAAAAAAAGGTTAATTGCAATAAAGTACCATAATATTTAACTATATTATAATAAAATTATGAATTTAGCCTTAATTATATATTAATACCCTTGAGTTGACTAATTGATTAATTACATGTTAGTACCCTTGACTAACTGGTTGACCGTTAGAGTTGACGGTTAACTAATAGTCAAAGGGTATTTTGGTCTTTTTGACCTTAATTTATTTTAAAAAAATAAAAAAAAATTTTATAAAGTGTAAAAAAAAGTTAAATAAAACTCCATCGTCCATCAAAATTGAAATAAAAACTTAAAATTAAAATAAAAAAAAATAAAAAATTTGAAGGCATTTCTCGAACCCAGAAGGGTTCGAATCGAACCCTCTGCGTTCGTGGAACCCAGATCTAAGTTCGAGATTCATCGAACCCAGAAGGGTTCATTCTTCGAACCCTTTCTGGGCTGCTCCATCGGCGACGGAGCAACTGCTCCATCAACGGGAGCAGATCTGCTCCCATTGATGGAGCAGATCTAGGTTCAACAAACAATTTGTTTTTGTTTTTGTTTTTGTTTTTTTTGTTTTGTTCTTGATGTTCTTGGTGGAGATCCAGATTGGATCTCCACCAAGAACACCAAATAAAATTTTAATATAAAATATTTTTTTAACTTTTTTAATTGTATGATTTTTAAATTTTTTTTTAAAAAAAAGTATATCTCCACCGTCCATCAAGATTGATGGATGGTGGAGATCCATTTTTAAAATTTTTAATTTTTTAATTTTTTTCAATTTTTATTTAATTTATTTTTTTTTAAACTAGGGGCAATTATATCATTTTATATAAAAGTCGAAGTCAAACCGTTATGTTTGACTGGTCAACTAACGGTAGGGTACTAACATGCAATTAAGGCTAAACTCATGATTTTATTACAATATAGCCAAACATGAAGGTAGTTTATTGCAATTAGCCCTTTAAAAAATAAAAGATAGATTAGGGTATTAAACACAACCTTTTTCAATTAGTAATATATTATAATTCCTAAAAGATGTTGTAGCTGATTTTTAATTGACTTAACATTATCATTTAAGATAAATAATTCATTATTTACCTGATAATTACAAATAAACTATTGTAGTTTGAGATATTTATGATATATTTTATTATAAAGTATAAAATTATTATATATGTACTTATAGTTTAAATAATTAGTATATTTGTCGATCTATCTTTATAGTTGATTTTTAAGTATCATCGTATACATTTACCGACTGCCTATCTTGAAAATTAATATCTCGCACCAAACATTTTCATACATTTTTTTATTTAAGCCTTTCTCGGTTAGGTCTAGGTCCATGACCATTTCTATACATAAAAATATATGGAAAAAAACAAAAGATAAGGATGCCATGTAAACCTATTGTTGTCTATAGAGATTTCAGACTATTCTCTCCTCTATATATATTTACTTAGTATATAGCATACAGACAGGTAACAAAGCACATACAAGCCTCCCCCTCTACGATACCAATCGTTGTCCAAAACAAATCTATGGCTGTAGCTGCAGAGAAAAGCAGGGGTTGTCTTCGGTCCACTAGGCGTAAAATTGTTAGTGTCCCCTACACAGAAGCTCAGCTGGAACGTTTGTTTATTCGGTTTGACGCCGATGAAGATGGGCGCCTTAGCAAACAAGAGCTTACAAAAGCATTGGACAGTCTCGGTTCGAGCTTCCCAGCTTGGCGGGTCTGGCGTGCGCTTTGCCATGCTGATGAGGATGGAGATGGATGCATAAACAAGGACGAACTCAACAGCCTCATCAAGTATATTGTCAAACAAGGTTATGATGTTAATAAATGGGGTGGTTTTTGAATCCCTATTTACGATTAGTGTACATATACGATGAATCTATGGTCTTTGGTTAATGTATGTATGTATGCGTAGATCAATCTTATAAACTGTTCTTTCCTTTTATCAAAATTATTCTTCTTTCTTGTAAACTTTCGTGGGACTTTTGCTCCAATACGTACGAACAATTCAATTCGTGAAAGGTTAAAACACACACAAGATTGAAATTCTGGTCCCTCTCTATCTAAAAACTTAGATGGGACGCGGGCGTACACTCACTGAACTTTTTTTCGTCCGTGGGGTCCGTGGGATTTGTGTTTTATCAAGTTACTTGTTGCTTCCGTACCACTACTGATTAGTAGAACAGAAAATCGGGTGTGAGGTCGGATTTCTAGACTTATCACATAGGTGCAGTATAATTATAGTTTCGTTGCAAGAGGATCTATTCTCGACTTTTTGACTATTTACAGTTTCATTTTTATTTTGCTTTTGGTTATTTATTGTTGGGTTTCGGACCTAAGTGATACAGCCAAATGAAGGACAGTGTAGTGTCCAATTATTAAAGGACATTTTAGTAATTTTAAAGGGTTTTAATAACCCTAATAATATGGTAAAATAACAAGTGCGCGTGGCCAAACAAGTTTTTCTTCCCCTCAGATTCGTGGCAAAATTGGATTACAAGATCTAACAAGGAAATAATAAATTCTCTTGGCTAATGGAGGTTAATCCCGTTACTAACGGTTCACATAAAAAAAGAGAGCGGTACTGCTGCCTAAAGAGAGACGAACAAGAGAAAGAAGGAAAGAGAGGAAAAAAAAAAAAAATGAAAAACTTAAGTGTGCAGTTGGGTTCTAATGAGCGTGGCCAAGGTTAAACTAAGTTTGCCTTCACGACTGTAGACAAGTAATGGAGATAATTACTAGTGCACCTAATTTTTTTTTTTTTTTTTACTGAGACATACCACCTTTTTTTTTTTTTTAAAAGGGGTACAAGTACAATATTAATAATTGTCGGGATCTGTCGAAATTAATCACTAAACGTACAGCCTATATATAGACATTTACTCTCACAATAAGGGGAGAAAACTACCCACATATGCTGGTATACCCATAGTGAAAATTAAATTCCTTACCATTAAAATGGAAGGGAGGTGCACTAACCACTTTATTATAAATGGACGTGCACTAAAACATACTACTTGGTGTGTGACAATTTCAACTTTAAATATGTTCGGACTAAATAAATATGTGCTATCAAGCCTTATTGAGCAAGGATACTAGTGCATCTAAGTCAGTTTGGTTTGATTCCTTCCCGTAAAAGTATGAATCTTAATTAATAATATATGCTACCAAGCCTTATTGAACAAAGATACTAGTGCGTCTAAGTCAGTTTGTTTTGATTCCATTCTCGTAAAAGTATGAATCAAATTTTCATGATTGATAGTTAATAAAATATTAATTTATTTAGAATCTCATGGATATTTATTGTATAAAAATAGATAAAGAATGGAATCAAATCAAATTAAAAAAAAACTTATAAATTAAGTACAAAATTACTGTACAAGGTCCCTTACTTTGGTAGTTAAAAGCTTTAAATTCTTTCAAGCCACTAAGGTTCAACACCTTGTGTAGGTATGTAAATATATATTCTTATTATTGCTCATAAAAACGTAATTGTGTGGGTAGACCTTTTCTCCATATTAGGAGTATACCCCTCCCATTGTCCGCAAGGTGTGAGATTAAAAAAAAAAAATACAGAATTGCATTATTTAATTTTAAAATATATCAAACTATATAGGCTGCTTAATTAATTTAATTGATGGGATATGGTTAATCAAATTTTCTTTTCTAACTTCTTTAAGCTGATGTTTAGTTAATTCTAATTAAGCGAAATATATAATTTGTTTAATTAATTTTACACGCTAGTTTGTACGCTAGCGAAGGGAAAAAAATATTTTTATAATTTATTTTTGGTGGCATGTAAAATTGATTTGTGACTTGTAAAACCAGTTGGAATATGTTAAATAATCATTGTTATGTAACTTGCGTATAAAATTGATTATATAAAAACTAACGTGTAAAATTGATTGTTTACGAATCAGGGTATATAATTTATTGTTTACAAACTAGCGTATAAAATTGTTATAGTACAAACTATCGTGTAAAATAGATTTATATTTTTCTGGTCAAAGAAAAATCGTGTTAGATAACACGTTAATAAAATATAAAATATATTAGAACAATATAAAACAAAAGTATATGAAGATAGAAGAAATATTTAATAAGTAAAAGCTTCTAGTCTGAAAGTCACCAAATGGAACCAGAATTTCTAGTATAAAAATCACATGTAGAATCAGAACTTCTGGTCTGATACAATGAAATTTAAATTTTGATAAATAATATATATATATATATGTAAAATTTAATTAAAATAAAGAACAATAAAATACATAATAATAAAAATGTATAATTAGTAAAAAAATATCAGCATAGCCAACTTAAGATGCACAATAGTAAATAAATTATATAAATAATAAACTATATCGGCATAGCCAACTTGATATGCATAACAATAAATAAATATGTATAAATAATAAATACCGTCGACATAGTCAACTTAGATGCATAATAGTAAATAAATATGCATAAATAGTAAATGATGTCGACATAGCCAACTTAGATGTATATTAGTAAATATGCATAAACAGAAAATTAAAATCAATATTATTAGATCCAGAACTTCAGGTTTTTACTGGATTAATTAAATATATAAGTAATAAATTAAATAAATATCATTAGATCCCGAACCTCAGGTTCTTATTGGATTAAAATTTATGATATTTAGAGCTATTAGATTAAAATTTATAATATTTAGAGTTTTTGCCTCTTCTCTTTATTTTACAATCTTCAGGTTGTATTATTATAAATATAAATAAAACTAAACTTATTTTTTTGATATGAAAGATACAGCGGATTGCCAATCATAGACTATAATAATAAGTTAGTCGTGTTGATAACGTGTTATAAAATAAAATAAAAATAAGATGAAAAGAGAAGCTTTTTATTGATTTCTCTTCGGGTCACTTTTCTAATTACACAAAAGAGAGAGAGGGGCACATTCACCACTCATATATGATACAGCTCGCATAGAATTCTTATACGTATATAATAAGCGTTCATAGAATTCTTACACGTGTAGAGGCAATAATGATAACGTTTGTTGGGTGGAAATTCACACGTATACAACATACTCATCTTTATTCCTGGGAATTTTCCTTGCACCAAGATTAAGCAGAATCAGGTACATCCGTGTCACTAATTACTTCTTATTTAACTTCCTTTGCAAGGATTCCTATAATCCTCTGACACACACACAGAGAGAGACATATATTTCTTTTTTCATTTTTATTTTCATTACTATACAACCTTCTTTCATTCATTGAATTAATTGTCTTAATATTTGTGTTACAAAATGGCGTATAGATAGAGGATGCCGTGTATATATATATATATATATAAACCGCTAGCTGTCCATCAAATCCCATACACAGCTATAAACGAACGCAGACTCTTGCAACTGGTCCGGCTAGCCGGCTCCTTCTATTAATACAAATCAAACACTGGAACATCAAACATGACTACGATGTGCCGAAGGGGTGTACAGACAGAGCACATCGAAACGAGCGAGGAGAGTGGTGTAGACAAAAAGTGGCAGTGGAGTTGGCCTTGGACCAGAAGGAGTAACAATAAAAGTGTACCCTTAAGTGAAGCGCAGTTGAAAGATTGGTTTAGGCGTTTTGACACCAACCACGATGGCCGCCTCAGCAAAGAAGAGCTTAAAGCCGCCTTGGAAGGCCTCGGTTCAAGCTTCCCAGCTTGGCGAACCTGGCGGGCGTTGCGCCACGCTGATGAAAACGGAGATGGATACATAAGCGAGGACGAGCTCAGCGGCCTTGTCAAGTATATTGTCAAACGTGGTTATTCGCCGTAAAGTATTAGCTAGCAAAGTGCTCAAGATTGTTTTTAACTATTTGAGGTCAGCATAAATATTAGTACATGAGAGGTTCTGAATCCTTATTTTAATTGATTTTCTATAATTAGGAGGGTGGAACAATATATATATTATGGTGTTTGTTCCTGTCTTTTCCTTTTTAATTGCTTTTCTGGTTGTAAATATATTAATATAGGTACTTTGTGTATTTTCAATATGCAGTTTGTATCTAATGGAGGTCAACATGTTTTCGCAATATGAAGCTGTAGTAGTTTAATATATATGTATATAGTTCAATCTTGTAATAAGAAGTCTTTTTCTTAATTTATCTGGGTTTATACTTAGAATTTTCATCTTCATCTTTTATCTTCATCTCTTTGAAAGCGAAAGAAAATTATTATTTAATATTGATTCATGATTTTTTCAGAAAAAAAAAGAAGAAAAAGAACTGATTCTTGATCAGTAAATATTGTTAACTTCTTTAGCATATGTGTTTTGCCAAAAGAGTTTCATGGATAATCTCAGTTTTTTTCTTTTCTAACTACAAATTTTGAGACACTGTGGAAGGAAATAAAAGTGAAGAAATGAGTGTGAGATTATGAGTCAGAATCACCTCAACTTTTATCAATTTGACTAGATATTTGACACTCAGTTACTTCAATATTGTTTCCATTATACATCATGTTTTAAAATAAATATCATTAATTTATAATTTTGATATTAATTTATTTATTTTGGATATCATTTAATCCATTTAAACATTATTATAAAATTTGAACAAATTAATTATATTAAATATAATATATAAAATAAGGGTATAGATGATAGTTTAAAGGTTATTGTAATAAAATTATAAGTTTAACTTTAATTACAAATTAATACCCCACCGTTAGTTGATCAAGTCAAAAATAACAGGTTGACTATGATTTATATATGAAATAATATAACAACCATTGATTAAAAATTTAAATTAAAAAAGATCTAATTTTTTTTTAAAATGATTCTCCACCGTCTATGAAGATCCATTTTTATTTTATTTTTAATTTTATTGTTTTTTAGAAAAATTACAGCGAACCTACCTGATGTTTGTTATTTTACAGACGGGAATAACTTTATGAAAAATTAACAGCGAATCCCTCTGCCGTTACTGTTGACCGTTAAAGATAATCATTGAACCGTTTTAAAAGTTTAAAAAGACCAAAATACCTATAATTAAAAGATGACAAATTACAGCAAACCTACATGAGGTTTGCTATTTTACAGGCGGAAACAACTTTATAAAAAATTGACAGTGAACCCCCCTGTCATTACCGTTGACCATTAAAGATAACCGTTGACCATTTTAAAAGTTTAAAAATATCAAAATACCCATAATTAAAAAATTAAAAATTTTAAAAACGAAGGGTGAATTGCACTAAAATTTCTCTTTTTTTTAAAAAAAAATTAACAACAATAAAATTAATTAAAAACGGACAAATTTAATTTAATTTAAACAATAAAACAATAGAATTGCACTAAAATTAAATTTGATAGTTCATTAGAATTGATGGACGGTAGAGATTCAATTTGAAAATTGGATCTCCATCAAGATAAAAAAAATAAATTAAATTACTCAATAGAACCAATCTCCAACGACGGAGATTTTACTTTTTCAATTTTTTCTTGAGCTTGATAAATTGGATCCCTATCGTTCATCCTGATGGACGGTTGAGATCCAATCTAAAGATTGGATCTCCATCTCCATCCAACCAAAATTTATTTTTTATTTTTTGACAAATTGCAATGAAGTACGCTGACGTTTGGCCATATTACAATGAAATCGTGAGTATAGCCTTAATTACACTGTAACACCCCCTGACCCGACCCGGCTGGATCGACCCAGGGAGCGCTACTCGGATTTTCAAAACTTTCTAAATTCATTTTATACATTTCAAATCATTGGAAAACCACATAGTTTATAATTTTTAAAACCATTTTTGAGTGAGCCCATCGAAATACACATTTTACAAAAAGTTCGGCAGAGTTTCCTTTGTTTTTCGGATTTTCCAAAACCTGTTTTTCCACAACTCAAATCAAATACAAATCTCAACAACACTTCAAATCTCATTTTCAATCAATTGCGCACTCTGCCATTTAGTGCGACTTTCAAACAATTTATAAAATAAAATACTTCAGAATTCAATATTTACAAACATTCTAAAAATGAAAAATAGAAATCATAAACCAATTTAATTACAAGACAGAATTATACCAAACGTTTACAAATTTCTGTATATACATGCCTATCAATCATAATACACATCAACATAAATATCTACCCCAGAAATGTGACTCTACTCCTCTGTCTGCAGGAAATTCCTCTTCAGTCTTTTGCCTCTTCAGTCTCCCTGGTACCTACGCGTTAGAAACAAAACTAACGCGCTAAGCATATAGCTTAGTGGGTGTACACTAAACTCAAATATGAAAATCATAAATAACTTTTAATAAAAAACATATCACAATATATATATTTCAATTCTACTCATTTACAGAAATAATCATTTTACTTTCAAAATCAAACCATAAAGCAGTTATAATCACTTTAACTTCAAGAATAAGATCAACATATAAAATCGATTAATAAAGTCACTCACTTCACTTCAATTCTGGCCCACTAGAATACTCAACATAATTAGGACTGGAATATGGGTCGTTCGACCACAGTGACTGTCTGTCGAACATAGCTCCCACCCTAGGACGAATCCTAAGAGTGGTATGTATCTCCCTACTCTAGAATCGAGTGGTCGGAACCTAGAGAGGTACATAACTCCCTATCCCAGGAACGAATCCTTAGGAAGGTACGTGTCTCCCTACCCCAGGACGAATCCGTGAGGAGGTACGTGTCTCCCTGCCCCTGGACGAATCCATGAGGAGGTACATATAGTCATCAATAACATATCAATATCGGTGCAGTACTGCTCACTGAACCCAGCTGGTATACCAACCTCCTGTATCCATTTCTATGTCTAAGTATCCTAGGGCCGTCTCGATAAACTAGTTTTCAAATATTCACTATATTTACAAATCAACGGAAACATTCGATTTCAATAACATAGATTTTTCATAGGAAAATCAACAATATTTATGCAAGAGTCGAAAACAAGTAATTTCAGCGGAATCGTAATAATCAAGATACAATCAATAATAAAATCATTTCCATAAAATAATATAAACATATAAAAATTGAAAAAAATCTTCAAATTAATTACAGATTCAACTAAAAATACTTAATACTTTTTGTAAAGGTTTCAAAAATGAAGGTACACCAACCTGGATACCGTTTTTCTTTCGACTATCGCGGTTCTAGGTTTCTTTTCCTTTCCCTTTCTCTTTCTCTTTCACTCTCCTTCCTCTTCTCTTCTTCTTCTTCTTCTTCTTTCTCTTCTTTCTTTCTTCTTCTTCTTTTTCTTTTTCCTCGGTCTCTCACTCTCTCTTTTCTCTTCTCTGTTTTTGGTGGCTTCTGCGAGAAGCCAAAATTTTTTTTTTATATTTTTCGGTCGTCGCGACCGTCATCGCGACCTGTGCTCGCACCACCAGGTCGCAGTACTCACTGGAGCGTTTTCACCGCCTTCATCGCGAGCACACCTCGCGGTACCATGGTCGCGCTGGTGGTCGCGTTGCTCACTGCCAAAATTTGACATTTTCATCGCGAGCAGTTCATCGCGATCTGTGGTTGCGGTGACTGGTTGCGATGCTCATTGCCATGAAACACCATTTTTCATCGCGAGTAGGTCATCGCGATCTGTGGTCGCGATACTCACTGCCTCGGTTTTCAATCTTCATGCATCATTTCTGTACCGTTCCATCTGGTCTACCTGAAAATCATAAAAATAAACATACTTTTAATTACATTTACACCCCTTCCAATCACAAAAATTTATTTTTACATATTCAAAATTAATTATCCGAAATCCGGGATGTTACGTACACGTTAATTAAATGGGTACTAATGTGTAATTAAGGCTAAACTCACGATTTCATTGCAATATGACCAAACGTCAGGATACTTCATTGCAATTCGCCCTTTATTTTTTTATTTTTATAATTGTTATTTTTAAAATATATATATATTTTTTAATATGATCTCCATTGTCCATCAATATTAATGAATAGTAGAGATCCATTAAATTTTTTTAAAAAAATTACAGAAACTTTAGTGCAATTCACCCTTTATTTTTTAAAATTTTAATTTTTTTTAATTAGGAGTATATTGGTTTTTTTTTTAACTTTTAAAACGGTTAACAATAACAACATGGGGGTTTGCTGTCAATTTTTCATAAAGTTGTTTCCAACTGTAAAATGGTAAACCTCAGGTAGGTTCGCTGTAATTTGTCCTTTTTTAATTATGTGTATTTTGGTCTTTTTGAACTTTTAAAACGGTAAATGGTTATCTTTAACGGTTACCGGTAAAGCAGGGGGGTTCGCTGCCAATTTTTCATAAAATTGTTTCCGTATGTAAAATGGAAAACCTCAGGTAAGTTCACTGTAATTTCTCCTAGTTTTAAAAATATAAAATGATCATTTTACCCTTCTGCCTATTGGTTGACTGTCAATTCTAACGGTCAACATGTTAGTCAAGGGTACTAATATATAATTAAGGTTAAACTCATGATTTCGTTACAATATGACCAAACGTCACGGTTTTCATTGTAATTCGCCCAAGTTTAGATTATTAGATTTATACATTAAACATCATAAAAAAAATTTAAAAAAATGTAAATATCATTAAAAGACTTTATCAATTGAAGCAAACGATAAATTGAATTTGGCCTAACTCATCTTTATTCGATGGAATTCTTCTTCAAAAAGGTCAAGGAGAGAATAAGTCCCGTACATGTTTCTCATTTAACTTCCTTCGCAAGTCTCCAACAATGACCACCATGCATTTTCGTTTTCTCTCTCTTTTTCATTGATAAAACAGCAACTGATTACAAATCGAACTCCAAAACATGTCTACATCTCACAGGAGGGGTGTAAATATAGAGTGCGCGGGGACTAACGAGAAGAGTGCAGATAAAAAGTGGCAATGGAGTTGGCCATGGACCAGAAGGAAACATAATAAAAGCGTTCAAATACCCTTAACTGAGGAGCAATGGAAGGTTTGGCTTAGAGGATTTGACACCAACTGCGACGGCCGCCTTAGCAAAGAAGAGCTCAAAAACGCCTTGGAAAGCCTTGGTTCGAGTTTCCCGGCTTGGCGATCTTGGCGAGCGCTCTACCATGCTGATGAAAACGGAGATGGGTACATCAGCGACGACGAGCTCGACGGCCTTGTCAAATATATAATCAAACGTGGTTATGCACCACCTTCAAATAGCTAGAGCTCTTCAAATGTGAAAATTCTATTAGGAAGAAGAAATAAATTTGGTCTTTAGTTTTTCTTGGTTGTAATATGTATTGACTTTGGTGTATTTGCACCAACAATATTGTTTTTCTCTTTCCAAGAAAGAAAAAAAAAACACTGATAAATTATTTTGTTCAAGCTCTGATGGGTAAATTACAATAAAATCCCTCACGTTTGCCTATACTACTGTCAGTTTGAACTTTTACCTTAATTACTTAAAGATAGTCTTGACTGCATTGACTATCGTTCCGTATATGTCCAAGTTACACTTCCTTTAATATTTTATGAGCAAATAAAACTGAACTTACGTGAGATTTATTGAATTACACTCGCAATCAAAGTTTGCGAAAACTCACACGGTACTCTCCTGCTGTTAAGTTTGACCGTTAAAAAATAAGGTTAATCGTTAAAAAAAAATAAGGTAAAAAAAGAAATGAGAGATCCATGGTGGAGTCACCATAGATCGCAAACTATGGAAGAATCGAACCTACTTTTTAACGGTCAAACATAATGTCAGGAGCGTTCAGTGTGAGTTTTTGCAACCTTTGATTATGAGTGTAATTCAACAAACCTTAGGTAAGTTTAATATTATTTGTTTACATATTTTTTATCATTTATTTTAGAGTTAATTACATCCACCTCCCCTGAGGTTTTTCCAACTACAAGCAGAGTTAACTTTATCGTTTATTGACAAAGACCTCCCCTACTATTAGTTGACTTTAGTCAAACTTAACACGGTCAAAGGCATTTTCGTCTTTTTAGACTTTTTAAATTTTATTTTATTAAATAAAAATTAAAAAAATTAAGAAAAATTTCATCCCTCCATCTTTAAAACAACAGACGGTTAGGATTTATTTAAAAAAATTAAAATAATAATAATAATAATAATTAATTATAGTTAATGAAAATCCATTTTTCAGATTAAATCTCCACTAAAAAAAAATTTGGAAGAACCCGAATCTGGGTTCTTTGAAGAATCGAAGAACCCAGATCTTCAAAGAACCTAGATCTGGGTTCTTCGAACGAACCCTTCTGGGTTCATTAGGGTTCTTCGAAGAATCTAGAAACTGGGTTCTTCGAAGAACCAAGAAACTAGGTTCTTCAAACCATTTTTTTTTTTAAATTTCTAGATTTGAGTTCGCCTTCGAAGGCGAACCCAGACCGTTGATGAATCTGTAGGAAAAACGGTGAATACGGTGCAGCGGAAGACACAAAAAACAAAAAATTTTGCATTGGTACGTTTTAAAATTTTTTCCAAAAGGAGCAATCTTAACCCATAGTTAATTAAATATATTACAAAAGGTAACATACCTTTTGAATAACGTAAAACTTAATGTTGCGTCGACTATGAATCGCAATATCTTTCAATCTTTCACGAATGTGGATCACCTTGGAATGTGGGCTCCCTTTCTTTGAACTGTGTACCTAAGGATGAGAAACAAACAAAACTTTTCTTTTTCGTTAATCACTCAAAACCCTCCTGAGAAAACGAAGAACACTTTGTTTCTTTCTTTTCTCTCGGGCGAATTCTCACATTTTTTTTCTAGAGATAGGGAGTTTTTTCTTGACTCATCAAAGCTCACAAAAACTCAAACCTTGCTTCCAAAACCTTAGCTAGGCCGAACTCCTCTTTGGTAGATTATATAGGGTGGCCGAATTCTCCTTCTTGGAGGATTTGTGTTTCACCTAAAAATCTATCAATCCAAGAGTTCAATCCTATCTCATCTCTTGAATTTATTATCCAATAATTTCTTAAAGGATAATTGAGAATTAGTGACTTATCAAAACTTCCTAAAAGTGACTAATAGTCAACTTTAGAGTTTTGATAAATATAAAAAAACTTCTTTTATTTATCTCCTTATCAAATAAGGTTTTTGATACTTATTATACTATTACACATAACATGAAACTAGAAATCCAATTCCCAGTAGAAAAGTGTTTTGACTTTTAATTAAACACTTAATTAACTAAATAAATAATTAAATAATAAAAATAAAACAAAGTATTTTAGCTAAATTGTAACACCCCCTGACCCGACTCGACTGGATCGACTCAAGAAGCGCGACCGGATTTTCAAAACTTTTCTTAAGTCTTTCGTAATTTGCAAACCATTGAAAATCATATAAATTGTATTTTATAAATGTTCTTCTAGTGAGCCCATTGAAAATAAGTTTTAAAAATTTCGGCAGAGTTTCCTCTGCTTTTCTGATTTCCCAAAACCTGTTTCAAATAAATGTCCAACACAATATCATTTTCAACACTTCTATATCAAACTTTCAAACCAATGCGCACTCTGCCGTTTAGTGCGACTTCCAAACAGTTTTTAAATAAAACAATTCATAATTCATTATTTACAGTCCTTTGAAAATGAAAAACATAAATCATAAAACAATTAATTACAAAATACAAATATATAACACATTTACATATTCTTGTATATGCATGCGTAACTAACTATTATATACATAAGTATATGACCACCCAAAAATGTGGTGACTCTGGATCTCTGTCTGCAACTCTCTCTTCAATCTTTTCCTTCCTCGGTATCTCTGTCACCTACGCGCGATAAACATCAACGCGCTAAGAAATAATGTTTAGTGAGCGTACACTAAAATAAATTTCAATATAATATAAAGCAATAAATCTTAAATTAAGAATTTCAGAGATATATAAATATAAAACAAACATTATATTTCAATTACTGAAACTATATGAAAACAAAGTATTTCAAAAGTTTCTGGGTTTCAATCTTAATAACATTTCTTTATTTTTTTTCCATATCATTTTCTAGCTGTCAATTCTCAATTGGGCCCATGATACACATAACAGGGTTTACAGGACTGGATTACGGGTTTTACAGTCGGGTTTCCTATTTCATAAGAAATGGTATCCCTATATAAACAGTCGGTTTCCCATTCCATAAAGAAATGGTATCCATATGTTCTCACAGTCGGTTTTCCATTTCATAATGAATTGGTATTCGTATTTCACAGTCAGTTTTCCATTTCTAAAGAAATGGTATCCGTAAAATCAACATCATAGGCATCAGAAACATCAGTGCAGTACTGCCATATATATATACACCCAATTGACATGTCAATCTCCTATATCCATATATATATATATATATATATATATATATATCAAATATCATATCAAATTATTTCCTTGTTTTCGAAATCCAACGATTACAAGTTTCAATCAAAATCAATAATTATAAAACCAAACAATATTAGTAAAATAATAGTTATAAATCAGGTTTTGAAAACATACAATCTCATTAAAAATTCCATAATATCAGAATATTCCATAAACAGTTCCAACATTATACAAAAAAATAAATTACGAGTATATAAAATTCATAAATAAGTTTCCAAACCCACTAAATCGAAAGCACATATTGAAAATAATTTCATAAACGAGTGTACACCAATCTGAATACCGTTTTACGATAGTTTCCTTTTTGAATTTCGCTTTTTTTCTTTTTCCTTTCTTCCTCATCTTTTCCTTTCTCCTTATCTTTTCTTCATTTTCCCTTCTTTTTCTTCTTCTTTTTCTTTTCTTCTTCTTCTTCTTCTTCCTCTTTCTCTCTCTTCCTTTCTCTCTCTTTTCTTTCTTTTTCTTTTCTTTCTTTTCTTCTCCCGTTTTCTTTCTTTCTTTTTTTTCTGGTTTGCTTCTTTGAGAAGCTTCACCGCCTCTTATTTTTTTTATAAAATTTCGATCATTGTGACCGTCATCGCGACCTGTGGTCGCGCTACCTGGTCCCGTTGCTCACTGGAGGAATTCCACCGCTTTCATCGCGATCACCCATAGCGGTACCTGGTCGCGCTGGTGGTCGCGTTGCTCACTGCCCAAAATCCACATTTTCATCGTGAGCTAGGCAGCACGATCTCTGGTCGCAGTGACTGGTCGCGGTGCTCACTGCCAAAAATCACCATTTTTCACCGCGAGCGACTCATCGCGATCTTTGGTCGCGTTACTCACTGCCCAGTTTTCACTCTTCTCTTCATGCGTTATTTCTGGACCGCTCCATCTGGTCCACCTAAAAACCATAAAAATATACATACATTTAATTACGTTTTACACCCATCAAACCACAAATTTTTTTATCCACATATTCAAAATCAATTATTCAAAATTAGGGATGTTACATAAATACACTAGCTCATGTCGCCCACCCCTATTGGCATGGGCTAAACTTTGTTTTTTCATTTTATTAATCTCATTAGATCTCCACAAAAAGTCCACATTTAAACTAGACCCATTCTTATAAAAAGACGCAAGTCCACATACTTTTAAATAAATATATTTAATATAATTCAACAGTCCCATTTTTATTAAATGCGCTAATTATATTACCAATATATTTACGGGATGTTAAAAACATCCCTTAGGGCCTGTAGCACCCTCCGACCCGACCCGGCCGAACCGAACCGGGGAGTGCTACTCGGACTTTCAAAAACTTTTCAAAACTTCATTTTCCATTTCAAATCATTTTGAGCCCATAAAAATAATTAAACTTTTTACGAAAATTCGGCAGAGTGCCGTTTGTTTTTCGGACTTTCCAAAACCTGCTTTTACATAAAACAATTTAAATTCACATTTTCCACAAACACTTCTATATCTCGTATCAAACAGTTGCGCACTCTGCCGTTTAGTGCGACTTATCAAATAGTTTATAAAATAAAACAAAACAGACTTTACTATTTACATTTAAATAATAAAATACAGAAATCATACAATAATTAATTACAAACGTTTTACAAATTTCCTGTATATGCATGCTTTCAGAATATATACACATAACAAAAATATAGCTACCCAACTGTACAGTCTCTGTGACTCGGTCTGCAACTTGCTCTTCCTTCAGTCTCTAGCCTCCTCTGGATTCCTGGTACCTATGCGTTAGAAACAAACTAACGCGCTAAGCATAAAGCTTAGTGGGTGTACTAAAATCTCAATATGGAAACATATATATAACTTTTAATAATAACGAATCACAATATATATATATATATATATATATATATATATATATCAATTCAAATCATGTTCAAAACAATTAAATTGCAGAATCAAAGTATATAATAATTTCAAACACTTGAACTTCAATAATGAGGTCAATATATAATTTTCGATCAATATAAGCATTCAATACACTTTTCAATTTCAATCAATTCTGGCCCACTAGAATACTAAACATTCTAGGACTAGAATATGGGTCAATGTGACGTCCGAGGTTGCCCCGCAACAACAGTCACTGATATCACGTGATTGTCCGAGATTGCTCCGCAACAACAATCACTAATATCATCGCGATTGTCCGAGATTGCCCCGCAACAACAATCGCTAGTATCATTGTGATCGTCCGAGATTGCCCCGCAACAACGATCACTAAATCGGTGTGATTATCCGAGATTGCCCCGCAACAACAATCACACAATAATAACGGCGCAGTACTGCTCAGTAAAACCCAGCTGGTATACCAACCTCCTATATCCATTTCTATGTCTAAGTATCCTAGGGCCGTTACAATAAATAAATTTTCAAGAAATCACAATATATTACAAATCATAAACAATAATCCTGTGAGCAGTATTTTTCACAAATCATAACAATCGGAATATTCGAAAACACGATCCAAATACGATCTATCATAAAATCATTCCAAATCAACAATATATATATATATATAAATCATTAATTTTTCATATAAATAAACAAGTTTCTTACGAAAATCGAAAACGTGAAACTTCAACGAAATCGAAAACGAAAACGGAAACGAAAACGAAAACAATAACGAGATACTTTTCGTAAAGATTTCGAAATCAAAAGTACACCAACCTCGGTACCGTTTTTTTCGTTCGACCAACCGCGGTTCCACGATTTCTTTCCCTTCTCTTTTTTCTTTCTCCTTCTTCCTCTTCTTCCTCTTTTTCTTTTCTTTTCTTTCTTCTTCTTCTCTCTTCTTCTTCTTCTTTTTTTCTCTCTTTTCTCTCCTTTTTCTCGGCTCTTTCTCTCTCTTTCTTGCCCTCTGTCTGAGTTCTGTGTGTTTCTCGCTTCTGCGAGAAACTTCTTCTTTTTTTATATATTTTTTTCGCTACCGCGACCGCCGTCGCGACCTGTGGTCGCGGCACCAGGTCGCGATGCTCACTGGAGTGCGCGCACCGCCTTCCTCGCGAGCGCGCCTTGGTCGCGCGAGTGGTCGCGCTGCTCTCTGCTCGTTTTTGACAATTTCATCGCGAGCAGTCCATCGCGACCTGTGGTCGCGGTGGCTGGTCGCGATGCTCACTGCCAGGTTTTGCCATTTTCATCGCGAGCAAGCCATCGCGACCTGTGGTCGCGGTGACTGGTCGTGGTACTCACTGCCAGATTTTACGTTTTTTCAGCGCGAGCGAGCCATCGCGACCTGTGGTCGCGGTGACCAGGTCGCGATGCTCTCTGGTTCAATTTTTCCAATTTTTCATTTTTTCTCATTTTTCACTATTCAATTCGGTCCGCTGGAAATCATAAAATAAACATACATTTAATTACATTTACACCCCCTCAAATAGTAAAAATTTATTTTCACATATTTCACATATATCAAAAATTCATGACCCGAAATCCGGGATGTTACAGGGCCGCCCAAGGGGTCACACGCCCTTGGCTGCCCATCCCAGGTATTTTGACGAGTTACCGCGTGTCTTGATCGAACACAAGAACGTACCTCTCAACAACTGTTGGAATATATTCCAAAATCAATTCTTTAAGATGGATCAAATAAATGATTCGGTAGTATATAACTAGTAATCCATTCAAGTTTGTGTAGATTGAGAATCTTGGCGAGCTATCTAAATTTAAGCTCCAATAGACACAACCTAATCACAATCAACAAATGATTCACTTAGGTCCGATCCATTAATTTTAGTTCATTCCACTAAAGAACTAAAATTGAACTCTTAAATAAAGATAGAATGAGTGAGCATACTAATTCGTACCCTAGACAACCTAAAAGTAGAAAGTGTATCCTCGTGAAAAATATCAGTAATCGCCAAGAGCTCATAAACCGTCTATAGCGCTCCAAGTTACCATATTTACTCATATGACCATGTTTTCGAACTTTGATATTTTGACTTGTCCAGAAGCCATGTTTCAATAGTCACTATTGAAAACTCAACGTTAAGATTTGATATCCAATACCTCAAAACATCCATATGATGGTATTCTACTGACATTTGCTAGATGCAGTCATGATGTCCATTTCTATAAATGATGTCCTCTATCGATATACACGTGAATACCACCAAACCATCGAGGATAAATTATGCGATATAATCGTACTTATTGACAGCTCAAATGATAATACATGCAACCATAAGTCCATCATTTATCTCAGGATTGAGATAGACTCTCCGATTGTCTCAGTAGAACACTTTTATCCCCCGACGGTTGCGGATAAAGTTTTCTACAGTGATCCTATCTAGTGCACTAGATTCTTTTGTCTAAAGACACTTTGATAATTTTACACTCATCATATCACATTTAATCCCACTCAAATGCTAACAAAAGAATCTACAACTTTAACAAGATAAAGGCGTCCAACCTTGTATCTTAAGTTGTGAATGTTACTCGAGACTAACTAAAGAATTGTGTCTACCTCATACATATCCAGATGTACGAACAATTCTTTTGTTTCTCATAGTCTCTGGACTTTATGATTATTTACTTTTGATAATTGATATAATTGCTATAAGATTTGTTAAAACAGAAATAACTTTTATTTATATGAGATCGATTGTCAAATATACTATTACACTTTTGTTATTGAGCATAATCCTAACAGAACCCAGATGGGTTTGTCTTCATTGACGAACCCATCGCGCTAGATCTTCAGCAAGTTTCTTCTTTCTTTTTTTTTTTTTTTTTTGGAGATCCAATCTCCAGATTGGATCTTCACTGTCCATCTAATCCGATGGACGGTGGCGATCCAATCTGGAGATCGGATTTCCACTTTGCAAATTAAATTTTTTTAAAAAAAAATTTAAAAAATTATTCAATTTTTAGATCTCCACCGTCCATTCAAAGATGGACGATAGAGATTTGAAATTTAATTTTTTAAAAGAAATATTTTTTTATTTAATAAAAAGAAAATATTGTTTTAAGGGTATTTTGGTCATTTTAACAGTTGAAGCTGGTCAACTGTTAAGTCTAATGCAAGTCAACTAACGGTAGGAGAGGTCATTGTTAATAAATGATAAAGTTGATTCGGCTTATAGTTAACAAAACTTTAAGAGATGGATGTAATTAACTCTTTATTTTAATATAATTTTAAGATGCCAAATTGCTCTGTAGTTGGGTGGGTTGGGCTCGAGGGTTGCAGTTGCAGGCAGGCATAAATTTTAAAGAAAAAGCAATTTAATAGTATTACATATAGAACAAGCTAAAGGTCGACGGGCCACCCAAGACTTTGTGGGGAAGCTTGCTTTGGAACAGAGGCCATGGGCAGGGCTGGAGATCTCACCAAAAAATATATGGCTCGGCACATACCTGGCCTTCAAGCCCATTTGACGCCTCTAATTATTCTTATTATTTATATAAAAAAAAGGTATCAAAATGTAATGAAATTAACTGGATTTTATCAAGTTCGTAGTGATGTTAATTGGAAAATTGAGAAGGCATGAAATATAAATTGGACAAGAAAATGATCTGAATAATTAAGTCACAAAATTGGTCAGTTATTAATATGTAAATCCTTAACTTAGTGGTTAGTGATCAGTTATTAGTTCTTAGTGATGCTAAGCTCCAAAACTTTAACCAAGTAATCAGTATGTACCTAGACAGTGTTACGATATTATGAGATATTTGAGACACATAATATATTCCATAAATCTTACCAAAATACTTGTTCTTCATGTCTTGGCTTTTGTTTCTACAGAATTTTGGCCGACCCACCAGTCATATGCATGTGTTATCACATTCTACGCTTTTTATACGAATCCTGTTTTGAGTCTGATTGGAAAACATCACTTATAGCCAAGTTGTGCTATATATCAACATGTGTTGGTCAAATATCCATATTCTTCTTTCTCTCTCTATTTTTTTTTTTTTTTAAATTGATAATGAAAAGTTAGAGGTGTAATGAAACTTACTGAGATTAGTCATTATATGTGCAGTTTGAATATCAATTTCTATAACTGGAGACATCTACTCTTATAATACACAAATAACTCTATAAATGGGCATAACTGAACATGAACCCCATCACTAACATGAATGGAGAGATCCTCACAGGTTGAGCTAAGAGTGCAAAGGTCCGTATTCTTCTAAAGTTATTACAAATCATGAATTGCTTATCTAGTTTGCTTTCCAAGGGAACCAGAATTCAAATGATTCATTTAGGAGACTTTCAATTTCCACCACGTATAAGAGAATGATTGGACCAAGCACTCAGCAGCTAAGAGTGCAGAGGTCCCTACTCTTCTAAACTTAACTTCATTATCGTAATATCTAATCCAAGTTGTTAAATGTATCCATCACATATTGGTAGTTTAGATATATTTTTAATAAATGTATTGCAAATCACGAGTGAATATGATTTCTTATCAAACAATTATCAGTCATGAAACTTGCATTAGGTCCACGCCATTTCACCAAAAGAAAAAATTGACTGGCACTCAGAAAATTGATTCTGATTCCCACCCATCTTATATAAACTTTAGTGGACTTGATTATTTCTTCCATGAAACGATGGCAGTCTTAATAATTGTACTCTTTTGACTTGGCCGTTAGGGTTCTCAAACAGAGAATATATAGCTGTACCATGTGAAAAATTATTCTTACAAAGTTGGAAATGGAATCATGGGGTTACTTGTCTTGTAGAGGTCCCAGTTCAAAAAATAAGAATCTCTCACACCAGCTAATATTTATAAGGCGTGTTATGCCCAATCATAACTTATTTTATATTTAAGATTATTTATCTAAAATTTATTTTTCTTGATTTTGGGATGCAAAAGTATTTTAACTATTATAAATTTGAAAATTAAGAGAGAATAATATAATTCAAACTCACCGTAGGAACCAAACTCAACTTTTTCCGGTAGTCTTTGCTGATTGTATTTATATAATTTATAAACCTATATTTTATAAGTACATTCATATTTAAAAATTAAATTATTACTATAAACACTCATTATAACATCAATAATGCCCTTATTAAAATTAATTTAATTATTTTCACAGAATTTATTTGTAAACCTTCTTAAATTATTAGTACATTTGATTTAATCCTTACACCATCATGTTAGTTGAAAAATATATAAATATCTATTATATTTCTTTTGAATATTAAGAGGAATTAATTATTTAAAAAAAAAGTTGCAAAATATAACATAATTAATTTATTTATTAATTCTAGAAGAAATTATTTTTAAAATAATTTAAAATATACATCAATTATTAAAAAATATATATATAATTTGATATTCGAGAATTGGCTTATCAACTTTACAATGTTATTGTTGTTCCAAATTTATACGGATTAACAAACCATCATTGATAGTAAAAGCAAATAACATACTTAATTTTTCTATATATATATATATATATATATATATATATATATATATATATATATATATATATATATATATATATATATATATATCTTATGAATAAACATCAATCTATGCCTCACCTTTTTTTTTTTGACAATTATGCCTCAACATAAAAGAAAGACAAATAAAGAGTTAAATTTTAAATTTAAAGAAATACATACATTTATATGATTAATGTCCTATGAGATTTTTTTTTCTTTCATTACTTTATTATATGGTAATCATGTATTTTATGGGAAATTTTGATGCTTGGAGTAGGATTAGGGTTTATCATACCTTTTTTTAAAAAAGAAAATTAAAGGGTCTAATATAATTGCAGATAAAATGAATGTAATTAATAGGTATACATAGTTTTTAATTTATTTTTAACTGAAATAGTTTACCTTTATTGATCATTTTGTGTTGGAATGTTTTTATAATTAAAGTTTTTAATAAAATATGAATATGTAAAAATCATATTTATAGATGGCAATATCGACATCCAACAAAATATTAAAATTTATTTACTATGCATGTTGATTGACTACAGGGAATAATATTGGATTGATTTCTAGAAAGTTTAGGGATTAGAACATGATCTGTTATTCCATGATTGGTTCATGAAGGATATATAAATTCTAAAAGATATTTTTTATGGAGCAAGTGATATTAAAATTTAACTCTGCAGAATCATGAAGTGACAAGTGATCAACGTGATACATTCTGGTCAAGGTTCATCATTTTCATTCCTTCACTGAGAAGACACCATCCAATTTTGAGAAACGTAGGGCATGGTATTTCAGCAAATGTCCAAATGCATGGAAGAAGAAGTACTATATATATATATATATATATATATATATATATATATATATATATATATATATATATATATATATATATATATATATATATAAACCCATGTTCCCTTAATCAACCATGTAACAAGACTACCCACCATATATAACCACACAAAATATCCTAACACACCATGATCAATTAAGTACTACTACTCTTTTAATCAGCCATGGTCATTAAAACAAGTATCAGCGTCCATGAGTCCAAAG
The DNA here is from genome assembly GCA_003430845.1 of Xanthoceras sorbifolium. Classification (NCBI taxonomy): domain Eukaryota; kingdom Viridiplantae; phylum Streptophyta; class Magnoliopsida; order Sapindales; family Sapindaceae; genus Xanthoceras; species Xanthoceras sorbifolium. Next base: position 29,391,761 of record CM010617.1, read on the forward strand.
GATCTACACCGGTGCCCCTAATTGAACGGCAGTTGATGGAAAAGTTCAGGTTACTTGATGTGAATGGAGATGGTGTTCTGTGCCGTACAGAATTGAAGTCAGTCTTCGAAACATGGGGCGCTTGGTTCACTTGTTACCGAGCTCACAGTGTACTCGACCACGCCGATGGCAATAAAGACGGATATATCGACAAGGACGAATTTAGGAATTTGGTGAAATATGCTTTAGAACGTGGATACACCGTCAAGTAGAAGAACTAGTTTTACATGTTAATTAAGTAACGTAATTACAATAATAAGGGATCTGCTATCTGCACCATACTTGTTCTCAGTTGTTACAAGTGTGTGCTTCTATGATGATGTACCCAAATACAGGGTCTAACTGTAACCCTCGTATGGATATGATTGTAATTTAATTTCCGTCTTGATCAATTAAAATATTTGCTTTCTCAACATATGTTTCTGTAGAAAATCTTTCTTGGAGTTCCTTCATACATCTTCCGATGATATGAATTCCTGATCGAGCAGGATTGAGAAATATAAGTATTAATTTTGAGGTACATAAAGCTTAGCCAACTATTTTTTTCCCTAAAGGTTTTTCCATTACAATAAATATGAATCATCCTGCCTCCTCACCTAGTATGATTGAAATTTAAACTCAGCTCTTATAAAACTATAAGAAATTTAACCCATTAAAATAGGTACTATCCATAAAGTACTTAATCGCCTAATTTTAAGTACACTGGATATAATATTATGCCGATTAGCCTTTGGATGCAATTATTAAATGTTCTTTTATCCTTTATAATCAGATTGCTAAGGATCAGGCAACAGTATAAGCTTTTGATCAAACTTTTCTTGTATTACATCTTATGATTCTTATCTATAGGAACCCGAAAATAATGACCGCACAAGGGTAACATCACACGAATGACGTAATTTATTTTATGCCTTAAATAATTAAAAAAGTATTGCCAATTTATCCACATTGAATTCCAATTTCGAACCAAAATTAAAGAATCAGTGTGACCCAGAAGCGAGAAGGAATATTGTTTCATGTGGCTCAGATACAAGGAACATGAAACCGGTGTCCCCTTTTCCAAAACTCCATACATCTAAACAGTGGAAAGTCCAAAAATTAATCGTGCTCTTTCTAAATATGGACACACTTAATTTTTACATTTTTTTTTTTAAGTAAGAACGGTTAGGGTTTAGGTGGTATTAACATACCAACTAATTTGTACATATTTTTTACTATAAGATTAATCTTTCATAATTACCAATTAATGGTTATTATCTCTTCTAGTTCTGGGTGCTTATTTCCTATAGACAATATATTAAAGTGATAGTATAATGTAAGTGAGTTAATGGAGATCATCATCTTGTAAATTTCAGAGAATCATAAATATACTGTAAATGCGCGTCAGCATCTGAGCCACGGAATTCAAGTTCATACTTCGACAAGGCAAGAAACTTGCTTTTACAGTGGAAATAATATTGAGCAGTACTAGTATAGAGACAGATACATGGAAGTAGTGATGGCCGCGGTTCCGGAATCGTCGATTTCAGTTATGAAATTGGTGGTTCCAGTTTCGGAACTGACGGTTTTGGTTCCCCCAGGGAGGGAACCGGAACCGGAACCGCAGGGTATCGGTTTCGGTTTCGAAATCAGTGGGGAACCAGTTGTTTTGGTTTCGAAGCCGGTTCTCAGAACCGGTAGTTCCACTTCGGTTTTGGTTTTGAACCGGATTTAATTTTTTTTTTTTTTTAAAAAAAAAAAGGAACCGGAATGGACGGTTCCCTGCCGGTTTTAAACCGACAGTTCCGATTCTTAAAATTAACAAATCGGAACCGGGACCAACAGTTAACCGGTTCCTAACTGGTTTTTAACCGAGATTGTCGGTCCCGGTTCAAAACCAACGGTTCGGTTCGAACCGCCCATTCAGTTTGAACCGAATCGGGGCCAACCCTACATGGAAGAAATTTAATATAAGTTTTGTGGGCAAAAATCATTTAAGTCCCTAACTTATTTTAAATTATTACTTTTTGGCTGATATTTTATTTTTTTAACTTGTGTGATCCCTAAATTTTTAAAAATCCATCAATTTAGTCTTTCTGACCAAATTGTTGATAGTTAAACATGACAGAATATGTATATTGATCATTTTACCCTTAATTTTAATTTATTAGATTAAAAATATAATTTTACCCTATATTTTTTAAAATTTAATATACTAATCTTAATTTAAACATCCAATAAGAATATAATCTATGTCAAATTTATTTTTTTAAAATTAAAATTATAAATACATAAAATTTATAATAACAAAAAGTCCTTAAATATTTTAAAAAACACAAAAAAAAATTTGAAAATAACTTAATATTAAGATTAAAAACCTTTTAAAAAAATTTAAAAACTTATTACAATAAATGATTAATTTATAAAAATTTAATAATTTTATAAAATAAATATTATATATCAAAATTTAATAATATTAAAATAAAAAATTATTTGTTAAAAAAATTAAAATTAAAAAAATTTGGGAAGAGGCAAACAATCTCCTCCCATAGCTGTCGGGAGGAGGCCACTAACTTTAGGGAGGAGGCTGCTGCCTCCTCCCATATGTGTCGGGAAGAGGTCGTGCCTCCTCCCTGAAGTTCGTCGGGAGGAGGCCGCGCCTTCTTCTAACAGCTATGGGAGGAGATCGCGCCTCCTCACCGGCAGCCGCAAAGGATGCCGCTCTTGCTCGCCAGCCGCCGGCGAGGAGGCCGCATCTCCTCCCCAAGTTTTTCGATCATGGAGGAGGCTCCACTTTTTGTTTTTTATTTTTTATTTTTTATTTTTTAATTTAATTTTTGTTTAATAATTTTTTAATATGAATTATTATTTTTTATATATAAAGACTAAAATACCCCTATGACCGTTAAATTTGACTAACTGTTGACTAATAGAATGACTAAATTGATGAATTTTTAAAAAGTTAGGGACCATACGAAATAAAAAATAAAATATAGGTCAAAAAATAATAATTTAAAATAAGTTAGATACCTAAATAATTTTTGTCCAAGTTTTATTCCCATATATAACACTATCACACATCACAAAGAGTACTCTCATATTGAAAACTTGCGGTCCACCTCATACATTTATATCTAGACAGTGTTACGGTATTATGAGGTATTTGAGACATATAATATATTCCATAAATCTTACCAAAATACTTATTCTGCATGTCTTGGCTTTTGTTTATACAGAATTTTGGCCGACCCACCGCATGTGTTATCACATTCTACCCTTTTTGTACAAATCCGGTTTTCAGTCTGTGATTGGAAAACATCACTTATAAATGAAAAGTTAAGAGGTACAATGAAATTCGTCGAGATTAGTCACTTTATGTGCGGTTTGAATATCAATTTTTATAATTGAAGATATCTACTCTTATAATACACTACTAACTCTGCAAATGGACATGATTTGGACATGAACTCCACCACTAACATGAATGGAGAGATGCTCACAGACTGAGCTAAGAGTGCATTGATGGTCCCTACTCTTCTAAAGTTATTATAAATCATGAATTTCTTATCTAGTTCGCTTTCCAAGGGAACCGGAATTCAAATGATTCATTTACGAGACTTTCAATTTCAACCACGTATAAGAGAATAATTGGACCAGCACCCAGCAGCTAAGGGTGCAGAGGTCCCTATTCTTCTCAAATTAACTTCATTACTATCGTAATATCTACTTTACCAAGTTGTTAAATGTATCCACCACATATTGGTAGTTTAGATATATTTTTAATAAATGTGTTGCAAAACACGAGTGAATATGCATTTCTTATCAAACAACTATTCAAACAATTATCAGTCATGAAACTTGCATTAGGACCACGCCATTTCACCAAAAGAAAAAATTGACTGGCACTCAGAAAATTGATTCTGATTCCCACCAATCTTATATAAACTTCAGTGGACTTGATTATTTCTTCCATGAAGCGATGGCAGTCTTAATAATTGTCTTTTGACTTGGCCGGTAGGGTTCTCTAACAAAGAATATATAGCAGTACCATGTGAAAAATTATTCTTACAAAGTTAGAAATGGAATCATGGGGTTACTTGTCCTGTAGAGGTCCCAGTTCAAAAAATAAGAGTCTCTCACACCAGCTAATATTTATAAGGTGTGTTATGCCCAATCATACCTTATTTTATATTAAAGATGATTTATCTAAAATTTATTTTAAAAAAAGTTACAACATATAACATTATTAATTTATTTATTATTTATCGAAGAAATTATTTTTAAAATAATTTAAAATATATATATCAACTATTAAAAAATATAAAATTTGATATTCGAGAATTGCCTTATCAACTTAATAATTTTATTGTTGTTCCAAATTTATACAAATTAACGTTTTATTGATAGTAAAAGTAAATATCATACTTAATTTTTCTCTATATATATATATATATATCATGAATAAACATGCCTCACCTTTTTTTTTTTTTTTGACAATTATGTCTCAACATAAAAGAAAGACAAATAAAAAGTTAAAATTTTAAATTTAAAAAAATACATACCTTTATATGATTAATGTCCCCTAAAACGCATGGAAGTATTCATGCCTCACTTTTTTTTTTTTGACAATTATGCCTCAACATAAAAGAAAGACAAATAAAAAGTTAAAATCTTAAATTTAAAAAAATACATGCCTTTATATATGATTAGTGTCCCCTAAAACGCATGACCCATGTTCCCTTAATCAACCACGTACCAAGACTACCCACCATATATAACCACACAAAATATCCTAACACACCCTGATCAATTAAGTACAACTACTCTTTTAATCAGCCATGGTCATTAAAACAAGTATCAGCCTCTATGAGTCCAAGAGATCTACACTGGTGCCCCTAATTGAACGGCAGTTGATGGAAAAGTTCAGGTTACTTGATGTGAATGGAGATGGTGTTCTGTGTCGTACAGAACTGAAGTCAGTCTTCGAAACATGGGGCGCTTGGTTCGCCTGTTACCGAGCTCACAGTGTACTCGACCACGCCGATGGCAATAAAGACGGATATATCAACAAGGACGAATTTAGGAATTTGGTGAAATATGCTTCAGAATGTGGATACACCGTCAAGTAGAAGAACTAGTTTTACATGTTAATTAAGTAACGTAATTACAATAATAAGGGATCTGCTATCTGCACCATACTTGTTCTCAGTTGTTACAAGTGTGTGCTTCTATGATGATGTACCCAAATACAGGGTCTAACTGTAACCCTCATATGGATATGATTGTAATTTAATTTCCGTCTTGATCAATTAAATATTTGCTTTCTCAACATAAGTTTCTATAGAAAATCCTTCTTGGAGTTCCTTCATACATCTTTCGATAATCTTAATTCCTTCATACATTTTTCCAAAAATCCATACATCTAAACAGTGGAAAGTCCAAAAATCATTTAATTAGGAATTCCAAATAGGCTGTTTAATTGATATCTAATTTTTTTAATTAATTTTCTCTCCTATGTACAGTAAAATTATATTCCCTCCTCATCGTGCTCTTTCTAAATATGGACACACTTAATTTTTACATTTTTTTTTAAGTAAGAACGGTTAGGGTTTAGGTGGTATTAACATACCAACTAATTTGTACATATTTTTTACTATAAGATTAATCTTTCATAATTACCAATTAATAGTTATTATCTCTTCTAGTTCTGGGTGCTTATTTCCCATAGACAATCCTATAAAAATGGAGATCATCATCTTGTAAATTTCAGAGAATCATAAATATAGAGGTAAGTGCGTGTCAACATCTGAGCCACGGAATTCAAGTTCATACTTCGACGAGACAAGAAACTTGCTTTGAGGAAATTCAGTGGAAATAATACTGAGCAGTACTAGTACAGACATCGATACATGGAAGTAGTGATGGCCGCAGTTTCGGAACCGTCAGTTCGGATTTCGGAACCGGAATGGGAACCGCAAGGTATCAGTTCTGGTTCCGGTTCCGATTTTAGAATCGGCGGGGAACTGCCTGTTCTCAGAATCGACAGTTCTATGCCGGATCCGGTTCCGCAGCCGGTTCTCAAAATCGGCGGTTCCACGCCGATTCCGGTTCCGATTTTGAATCGGATTTAATTTCTTTTTTTTTTCACCTCCCAACACAAAAAAAAATTTCAATTTTTTTTTAAAAAGGAAACGAAACCGAACCGGAACCGGCACAACCGCCGGTTCTGGTTCCCTGCCGTTTGTGAACCGGCAGTTCCGATTCCTAAAATTAAAAAATGGGAACCGGGACCACTGGTTTTGAACCACGATCTCGATTCCGGTTAACCAGCTCCTAACTGGTTTTGAACCAGGACTGCCGGTCCCGATTCAAAACCGGCGGTTCGTTCAAACCGAATTGGGGCCAACCCTACATGGAAGAAATTCTATATAAGTTTCGTGGGCAAAAATCCTTTAGGTCCCTAACTTATTTTGAATTATTATTTTTTGGCTGATGTTTTATTTTTTATTTCACGTGGTCCCTAACTTTTTAAAAATCCATCAATTTAGTCCTTCTGACCAAATTTTTGACAATCAAACATGACAGGATATGTATATTGACCATTTTACCCTAAATTTTAATTTATTAGATTAAAAATATAGTTTTACTCTATATTTTTTAAAATTTAATATACTAACCTTAATTTAAACATCCAATAAGAATATAATATATGTCAAATTTATTTTTTTAAATTAAAATTATAAATACATAAAATTTATAATAACAAAAAGTCCTTAAATATTTTAAAAAACACAAAAAAAATTTGAAAATAACTTAATATTAAGATTAAAAACCTTTAAAAAAATTTAAAAACTTATTATAATAAATAAATAATTTATAAAAATTTAATAATTTTAAAAAATAAATATTATATATCAAAATTTAATAATGTTAAAATAAAAAATTATTTGTTAAAAAAAAAAATTTTTAAAAATTTGGGAGCAGGCAGACAGCCTCCTCCTACAGCTGTTGGGAGGAGGCCGCCAACGAACTTCAAGGAGGAGGTAGTGTTGGGAGGAGGCCACACCTGCTCCCTAAAGTTCGTTGGGAGGAGGCAGACAACCTCCTCCTAATGAACCTCAGGGATGAGGCTACTGCCTCCTCCCATATGTGTTGGCGAGGAGGCCACACCTCCTCTCTAAGTTTTCTGATCATGAAGGAGGCAGTAGCCTCCTCAATTTTCAGTTTTTTATTTTTTTTGTTAATTTTTAATTAAATTTTTGTTTAATAATTTTTTAATATGAATTATTATTTTTATATATAAAGACTAAAATACCCCTATGACCACTAAATTTGACTAACTGTTGACTAACAGAAGGACTAAATTGATGGATTGTTGAAAAAATAGGGACCACACAAGATAAAAAACGAAATATAGGTAAAAAAGTAATAATTCAAAATAAGTTAGGAACTTAAATGATTTTTGCCTAAGTTTTGTTCCCATATACAACACCCAAGGCCATATCACACATCCCAAAGAGTACTATCATATTGAAAACTTGCGGTCCACCTCATACATTTATATTGATACAAAGTCTAAGTTACAAATGTTTAACCAACAGACTCAATTCTCTAGTAACTCTGAACTTATGCTAAGCTCCAAAAAATCTAAATCGCTAACTTTAACCAAGTAATCACTATGTATCTAGACAGTGTTACGGTATTATGAGGTATTTGAGACATATAATATATTCCATAAATCTTACCAAAATACTTATTCTTCATGTCTTGGCTTTTGTTTATACAGAATTTTGGCCGACCCACTAGTCATGCATGTGTTATTGTTGGGTTTGTGAAGCTTAAATCCTGAGTAGATCCAAGAGAGGCCTAGACAGCAGGCCCAAGAGAGACCCAAGAGGGGAGCCCAAGCAAGAAGCTTAAGTGAGGCCCATGCAGCAGGCCCATATGAACAATGTCGGTAGTGAATAGTGCACCGATTGGTGGGCCCCATACGGATATGCGTGAATAGTACCATTAAACAGTACCGTATATGCGTAAACAGTAACCATAAATAGTAACCAGATATCTTTTATAAATAGCCGCTCATTTGTAATAATCAATTATCTCCTCCAAGTGCGAGAGTTCAGTGAGAGCTCGAGTTAAGCGGCTTAGGATCTGAACAGGAGGCCCAAAAAGATCTAGGCAGGAGGCTCAGACGAATCCGGGCATGAGGCCTAAGCTATTCGGGCGGCAGGTATACGGTTCCAAAAGATCCGGGGTGATGACCCGATGAGGAGCCCAGGAGTGCGGTTCCAGGAGATATGGGCGATGACCTCGATGAGGAGCCTAAGTGTACGGTTTCGGGAGATCTGGGGTGTGACCCCGATGAAGAGCCCATATGTGCGGTTCTGGGAGATCCGGGGCGATGACCCCGATGATGAGCCCAGGTGTGCGATTTTGGGAGATCCGAGACGATAATTCTGATGTGGAGCCCAGATGTGCGGTTCCGGGAGATCCGGGGGGTGACCCCAATGAGAAACCCAGGTGTGCGGTTCTGTGAGTGGAAACACTGAGAGAGAGCAGAGAGTATAAACACACATGAGAGGAAAAACTTTGTGAGAGTTTTTCGTATAAGTGTTGTTGTGATAGCTCTTTCATAGTGAATTGAGTGCTGGTGCGCTCCGTGGACGTAGGAATCAGTTGATTGCCGAACCACGTAAAATATTGTTGTCTCCTTTACTATTATGCTTGCTTCCATATGTGTGCCCTGTGTAGATTTATGTGTTTGCATACAGTTTACCACTTCCGCTCCACCGGGAATCGGATCGGATTCCCAACAGTTATCACATTCTACCCTTTTTGTACGAATCCGGTTTTCAGTCTGTGATTGGAAAACATCACTTATAACCAAGTTGTCTTACATATCAACATGCGTTGGTCAAATATCCATATTCTTCTTTCTCTCTTTTTTTCCAAAAATTGATGTCGAAAAGTTAGAGGTGTAATGGAACTTGTCGAGATTAATTATTATATATGTGGCTTGAATATCGATTTCTATAATGGGAGTCATCTACTCCTATAATACGCAAATAAAACTTTCTGTATATATCAGTAAATGGGCATGATTGGACTGTTGGAAATAAAAACACTCAAACAACTTTTATTTGAACTCAGAACAAATATTACAAGAAAACTCTCACTCAAGAACTAACTCACTCTTTTACTTATTCTTTACTCACTTAGAAGCTTTACTTCTTCTTGATGTCTAAACCAAAATGGGGAAGGGGTATTTATACTACTTACAAACAATTTTAGACCACACAAATAAACTAATTCAAAATTATAATAACCATACACCTCATCATTCTACATCCTTCCACAACCTTCCAATTGACCACATGATTTTTATGTCTAATTACCAAACCCTAAAGAATTCTAGATAGAGGGCTTGGACCTTATTTATAGACTTGGACTCTAATTTATTTGGGCTTGGGTTTGGGCTCCCATAATGGTTCGGGCCTTCAAATGGTTTGGGCCTAAAACAAGTTTACACTTCATCACCCCCCTTTAAACTTGTTTTACCATGCCAAACAAATTTCTTAATCTCGAAAAATCATCAAACCTGAGTGGCTTGGTGAAAATATCTGCAATTTGATCTTTGGACTTCACGTACTCCATTTGCACATCCCTTTTCGCTATGCACTCCCTTATGTAGTGGTAACGAGTATGAATATGCTTGCTTTGATCATGGAACACTAGATTCTTTGCTAAGGCAATGGCTGACTTGTTGTCGACACAAATCTCAGTTGGCTCTTCTTGTGGCAAACCCAATTCTTTCAGCAAATTTCTAAGCCATATTACATAACAGACGCTCGAAGTAGCAGCTACGTATTCGGCTTCACAAGTTGGTAGGGTGACAATCGGTTGCTTCTTTGACATCCATGTGAAAGCTATATTTCCTATGAAAAACACGAACCCACTGGTGCTCTTCTTGTCATCTATATCTTTACCCCAATCGCTATCGCTATATCCCACAAGCTTGTAATCATTAGAAATTGAATAAAACAAACCAAAATCAATTGTACCTTTAATATAATAGAGGATTCGCTTAGCGGCTTTGAAATGGGTGGTTGTTGGATTCTCCATGTATCGACTCATAAGTCCAACAGCATAAAGAATATCTGGCCTTGTGCACGTCAAATAGCGTAAGCTTCCAACTAAACTCTTGAAGAATGTTGGATCTATGCTTTCACCTTCACCATGCTTCGATAGTTTGATTCTGCATTCTGCTGGCGTGTTTATCGGCTTACAATCATTCATCTTGAACTTCTTGAGTGTCTCCTTTGCATAATTTTCTTGGGAGATAAAGATGTCTTCTTCTTTTTGCTTGACTTCAATACCAAGATAGTATGCTATTAATCCGATGTCAGTCATCTTAAATTCCTTGGCCATTGCTTTCTTGAACTCTTCAATTAGGCTTATGTTATTGCCGGTGAAAATCAAATCACCCACGTACAAGCATACTACCAGAATATCTCCATTCAAGATCTTGATATAGGGCGTGCTCGTAAGGACATTTGGTGAAGCCATTTTGTTGGAAATACTTGTCAATTCTGCTATTCCATGCCCTTGGTGCTTGCTTTAACCCATATAGAGCTCTTCTCAGCTTCAGAACTTTGTCTTCTTGGCCTTTGACTTCATAATCCGGTGGTTACTGAATGTAGACTTCTTCTTTAAGAACTCCATTTAGGAAGGCAGACTTTACATCCATCTGATGTATCTTCCACTTGTTTTGCGCTGCCATAGAAATGATTAGCCTTATAGTTTCTAATCTAGCAACTGGAGCAAATACCTCATCATAGTCTATTCCAGCTCTTTGACTATAGCCCTTCGCAACTAGCTTTGCCTTGTGCCTTTCAATCTCTCACTTAGAATTTCGCTTTGTTTTGTACACCCATTTGACACCAATTGCCTTGTGTCCTTTTGGAAGTGGAACAAGTTCCCAAGTGTTGTTCTTCTCAATGGCCTTGATTTCCTCATCCATCGCATCTCTCCACTTCTTTTCTTGAGCAGCTTCTTCAAAACTCATTGGTTCACAATCAGCAAAGAGGCAAAAAAGAGTAAGATTATCAGATCTCTCAGTTATCTCATATAAATCTTAAAGACCTCTTGTTCGCTCCATTGCTCTTTCTTGTAAAAATGATGGTAGTGAATTTTCATTATTTGTTGAAGCTGGTGATGCTGGTGGTGTAGTGGGTTCTTGTTGAGGTTCTTCTAATTGCTCCACTGACATCTGCTCTGTTTCTTCAAATTGTGGAGTGAAATTAAAGTTGTTTACATGCGATCCAAAATCTCATTCTTCTTCTTCATCAAATATCACATCTCGGCTGATCACAAACTTTTTGTTGTTCAGGTTGTATAGCTTGTAACCTTTCGAATAAGTGGGATAGCCGATGAAGATGAAACTCTCACTTCTATCGTCAAGCTTGGTTCTTCTCTCATCTGGTACATGAACATGTGCTATGCTTCCAAAAACTCTTAGGTGGGAGATGCCAGGCTACCACTCCATGATTCTTGAGGTGTCTTTCCCCACACACTTCTTGTTGGAGAGCGATTGGACAAATAGACTGCACACGTCACTGCTTCCGCCCAAAACTCCTTGGGCAATCTCTTACTTTTGAGCATACTTTGCGCCAAATCCAGGATTGTTCTATTCTTCCTTTTTGCAACTCCATTTTGTTGGGGGGATCTGGAAACAGTTAGAGGACGTCTAATTCCATTCGCTTTACAAAACTCCAGGAATTCCTTGGATGTGAATTCTCTTTCTCTATCAGATATCAATGCCTTTGTAACATCCCTAATTCCAAATAAATATTAAAAATATGGTGGAATTTATTTTGAATATGTAAATATTATATTTATGATTTGAGGAGTGTAAAATGTAATTAAATGTATGTATATTTTTAGGTTACCAAATGGACCAATTTGAACGGTTGAGAAACAATGCACGAAGATAATGGTGAAAAACTGGGCAGTGAGTACCGCGACCAGGGATCGCGATGAGCAGCTCGTGGTGAAAATGGTGATTTTAGACAGTGAGCACCGCGATCTGTCACCGCGACCACAGATCGCGCTGAGAAGCTCGCGGTGAAAATATCGAATTTGGGCAGTGAGCAACGCGACCAGACACTGCGATGGTTGATCGCGATGAAAGCGGTGAAATTACTCTAGTAAGCAACGCGACCAGGTGGCGTGACCACAGGTCGCGATGACCGAAATTTTATAAAAAAATAAAAGGTCGGTGAAAGCTTCACAAGGAAGCAAACCAGAAAAATAGAGAGAGAATGAGATGAGAGAAAGAAAGAAAGAAAAAGAGAAAGAAAAGAGAGAGAAAGGAAGAGAGAGAAAGAAGAGGAAGAAGAGAAGAGGAAGAAGAAGAAAAGGAAAGGAAAAGGAAAAGAGGAGGGAAAAGAAAAAAAAAGGGAAAGGAAAAAGAAAATCTAAAAAAGAAACAGTCGGAAAGACGGTATCCAGGTTGGTGTACACTCGATTTTGAAACCTTTGTGGTTTTATTATGTGTTTTTAATTTGAAACTAAGATTATTCGAATATTTTGATGGATTTATTTATATAGTTATTGATTTGAATATTCTGATTTCGTACGATTTTCGATTAGATTAGAAAAAAATTATATGATATGTTGTTGTTGAATTACGAATATTATTTTGGATATATGTTTTGGAAATGAAATGATTTAGTATAAAGTCTGTGATTTGTAAAACTGTATGAAAATGGTCCTAGGATACTTGGATAAAGAAAACAGATATAGGAGGTTGGTATACCAACTGAGTTGTTTCAGCAGTACTGTACCGTTATTACCAGTGATTGTTGTTGCAGGGCAATCTCAGACAATCACACAGAATACCAGTGATTGTTGTTGCGGGGCAATCTCGGACAATCACACCAATACTAGTGACCGTTGCTGCGGGACAACCCCGGACGTCACTTTGATATTACAGATATTAGACCCATATTCCAGTCTTGAAATTATGTTGAGTATACCAAAGGGCCAAGATTGAGAATGAATTGAATATAATGAATTATAAAAGAATAGATAACTTGATTTCGTATGAATATTTATTAATTTAGTTGCTTTTATTAAATTGATTTTATATGAATCATTTCCGTAATTGTGTTGAATAATGACATGTTTTTATACATTAGTATTGTGATATTTTTATTATGAAATTTATTTTAGGATTTTGATAAATGAGTTTAGTGTACACCCACTAAGCTATATGCTTAGCACGTTGATTTTATCACGCGTAGGTAACAAGGATACAGAAAAAGATAAAGACTGAAGAGGTACTAGCTGCAGAGGAGAATTCAAAGTCACATTTCTTGGGTAGTTATTTAGTTTTGTATATTATATTCAGTTACGCATGCATATACAGAAATCTGTAAATGTGTTATATATTTATGTTTTGTAAATAATTGTTTTATGGATTATGTTTTTGTTTCCAAAGGTTTGTAAATATTAATTATGAATTGATTTCATTTAAAAATGTTTAGAAAGTCGCACTAAACGGCAGAGTGCGCATTTGATTGAGAAAGAGATTTGAAGTATTGATTTTTATATTATTTGAATATTTATTTATAACAGGATTTTTGGGAAATCAGAAAAACAGAGGAAACTCTGTCGAAATTTTAAAAATAAAGTTTGATTGGCTCACTATAAAAGGAATTTTAAGATATAATTTAATTGATTTTCAAATTATAAAGTTAGTTAAGAAACGTTTTGAAACTCGGTAGCGCTCTTTGGGTCGATCCAGACGGGTCAGGTTAGGAGGTGTTATAGCCTTGATCTTATGGCCACTCTCTTTTTCCACAGCGGCTTTGAACTTCTTGAATACTCCAAAAACTTCTAATTTCTGCTTTAAGAAATAAACCCATGTTTTTCTTAAAAAATCATCAATGAAGAGAAGGAAATAGTTACTGCTACCGAGAGAGCTTGGCTTGATCAGACCGCACACATCGGTATGAACTAGCTCGAGTGGCTTCTTGGCTCTTGAGTCTGACTCCTTTGGAAAGCTATTTCTAAATTGCTTTCTGAGTAAACATCCTTCACAAAGTTGGTCAGGATGATTGATGCATGGTAGTCCTCTCACCATTTCCTTCTTAAATAGTAGCTCCAAACTTCCAAAATTGATATGCCCAAATCGAAGGTGCTATAACCAAGATGCATCTTTGTAGCAGGCTTTCAAACACTTTGCAATATCGTTTTGAATGTTCAAAGAAAATAATCTATTCTTTGACATTTTTACTTTGGCTATTAGATTCCCTTTGCCATCTCTTATAGAAAGACTACAATCTTTCATATGAATATCATAGCCTTTTTATAAGAGTTGACCCATACTCAAGATGTTGCATGTCATATTGGGCACATAGTAGACATTTGAGATTAATTGATGACTACCATCTTTAGCGCGGATAAGGATGTTACATTTTCCTTTCACTGATATTTTTGAATCATCTTCAAAAGAGACATTGCCAGCCACTGATTCATCTAGCTCTACGAACATTCTTCTTCTACACATATGGTTGCTTGCACTAATGTCGAGGTACCAAACATTTTTTTAGTCTCCATCATTGTCTCTACAAGCTAGTAGCACTGTCTCCTTCTCTTCGGTCTTGACTTCTACATAATTGGACCTTTCGTCAACCTTACTGCTAGGAACTCTACATTCTGGAGCATAATGCCCAAATTTCTGACAATTATAGCATTGAACTTGAGATTTATCATACCTCGAGTTTGAATTGCCTCTCCCACGGCCTCTTGTTGAGCGTTTTCCTTTTTCGTAGTTGTTGAGGTTGCTGCTGTTAAAATTCCAACCCCATCCATGGCCACGGCCTCTACCTCGTCCTCGGCCTTGGCCTCTACCTCGACCACGCTGACTTCTCTCGTGGCCTTGACTTTCTTCCTTCTCTTTCAGTTGCATCTTGAAGAGTTGCTCGTTGATCCCTTACTTCCTCTTATGTTTTTCTTCATATGCTTGTAGTGATCCTTGGAGTTGCTCGATCGTCATTTCTTCCAGGTCGTTAGTTTCTTCTATCGTCACAACAATGTGCTCAAATTTGGGATCCAATGAACGGAGTATCTTCTCTATTATTCTTACATATTTTAACTTTTCACCGTTTCTTTTTAATTGATTAGTAACGGCTGCTACTCTTAAGAAATAATCTGAAATAGATTCAGATGCTTTCATGTGTAAGGATTCGAATTCACCTCTTAATGTTTGGAGACGGACCTTCTTTACCTTTTCGACTCCCTTGTAAGAGATTTGCAACTTCTCCCACGCTTGCTTAGCGGAGCTTGCACTCGAAATCTTCTCAAAACCATCATCATCTAACGCTTGATAGATAAGATAGAGAGCCTTCTTGTCTCTCTTCCTTGAGTCTTTTAAACTATCCTTTTGAGTTTGGGATAGAGTTGACTCTTTTTCTGGTTCGGTGTAGCCTTTCTCTACGACCTCCCAGACATCGTGTGCTTCAAGGAGAGCCTTCATCTTAATACTCCAATTATCATAGTTTTCGTTCTTGAGTGTTGGAACTTGAAACGACACCATACCATTAGCCGTAACTCTCAATATGGTGAGAATTTCAAAATTCTGACTACACGGATGGACTCAGAACGTCGAAAAACCTTAAGATTTACTTAGACAAAAATCAATTTTTTTTGTCAAAGTCAAAGTCAACGGTCAACCTAACCTGCTCTACAGTCAACGTTTTTGACGGCTCGGCCAACGGCTTGCGGCTTGGCGGCTCGGTCAAGTCGACTCCAACTCGGCTGCACTCACTTCCAACTCGGCTGACTCGACTTGAACTCGGTTAGTTAACTCACTCTCTGGCAGCAAACATCCGGCGACCCGTGGCGGCTCGTTTGAACTCCGATCTGGGCGATTTTTATGGCGTCGGCTTCGTCTCGTCGAGAACTTCCATTTTGATATGCTATAGTGCACACTTTCCAACCTGTCTCTGATACCACTTTGTTGGAAATAAAAATACTCAAACAACTTTTATTTGAACTCAAAACAAATATTACAAGAGAACTCTCACTCAAGAATTAACTCACTCTTTTACTTATTCTTCACTCACTTAGAAGCTTTGCTTCTTTTTGTTGTCTAAACCAAAATAGAGAAGGGGTATTTATACTACTTACAAACAATTTTAGACCACACAAATAAATTAATCCAAAATTATAATAACCATACACCTCATCATTCTACATCCTTCCACATCCTTCCAATTGATCACATGATTTTTATGTCTAATTACCAAACCCTAGAGAATTCTAGATAGAGGGCTTGGACCTTATTTATGGACTTGGACTCTAATTTATTTAGGCTTGGGTTTGGACTCCCATAATAGTTCGAGCCTTCAAATGGTTTGGATCTAAAATAAGTTTATACTTCAATATGGACATGAACCCCACCACTAACGTGAATGGAGAGATGCTCACATGTTGAGCTAAGGGTCCGTATTCTTCTAAAGTTATTAGAAGTCATGAATTTCCTATCTAGTTTGCTTTCCAAAGGAATCAGAATTCAAATGATTCATTTACGAGACTTTCAATTTCCACCACGTATAAGAGAATAATTGGACCAAGCACTCAGCAGCTAAGAGTGCAGAGGTCCCAACTCTTCTAAAATTAACTTCAGTATCGTAATATCTAATCTACTTAACCAAGTTGTTAAATGTATCCATAAAAAATATTGGTAGTTTAGATATATTTTTAATAAATGTATTGCAAATCACGAGTGAATATGCATTTCTTATCAAACAACTATTCAAACATTCAAACAATTATCAGTCATGAAAACTTGCATAAGGACCACGCCATTTCACCAAAAGAAAAAATTGACTGGCACTTAGAAAATTGATTCTGATTCCCACCAATCTTATATAAACTTTAGTGGACTTGATTATTTCTTCCATGAAACGATGGCAGTCTTAATAATTGTCTTTTGACTTGGCCGTTAGGGTTCTCACACAAAGAATATATAGCAGTACCATGTGAAAAATTATTCTTACAAAGTTGGAAAATAAGAATCTCTCACACCAGCAAATATTTATAAGGCGTGTTATGCCCAATCATAACTTATTTTATATTTAAGATTATTTATCTAAAATTTATTTTTCTTGATTTTGGGATGCAAAAGTATTTTATATTTTATATTGAATTAGATTTTTTTTTTTAACTATTATAAATTTAAAAATTAAGAGAAAATAATATAATTCAAGCTCACCGTAGGAACCAACCTCAACATTTGCCGTTGGTTTTTGGTTATTTGCTGATATGCACATTTCTATCAACTACAAATCAATAACATTCGTTCTTGCACATCCACTTGTAGTAAAGTGGTTAGTACACCTCCTCCCACCTCAGTGGTAAGGGGTTCGATTATTCTTCCGCTATGGAAGTAGATATCCGGACCGCGCATTTAGTGGTTAATCTCGGTAGATCCCGGCAGTTGTTGATATTGTAATTGTACCCCCTTAAAAAAAAAATAACATTCGTTCTTATCCTTCTCCTTCTAAATGTGTATGGACCACCTTCTATATTAAGCATATAGATATGTATATAAAATCTCTAGTGAAGTCTATCTTTACTGCTTTGTAAAGTGATCTTGAACCTACTGGAGACAGATCTGTACATATCTGCTATATGTTTCAGTGATATATACTGAAGATATTTTTTTTACAATATATAAGACTTCTTTTTTTTTTTTTTTCATAATTTGCAATTAATCACAGAATTTCACGGTTAAAGTTAACAAAATTATAATTACGTACTATGGTAAGCTCTTTTTCTATTTATATGATTTATATACCTATTTTATAAGTACATTCATATTTTAAAATTAAAAATTATATTATTACTATAAACACCCATTATAACATCAATAATGTCCTTATTAAAATCAACTTAATTATTTTCACACAATTTATTTATAATCCGTTTTAAATTATTAGTACACCCAACTTAATCCTTACATCATCATGTTAGTTGAAAAATACATAAATATCTATTATATTTTTTTTTGAATAAAAGCAGAGTTAATTACTTTAAAAAAAGTTGCAACATATAACATAATTAATTTATTTTTATTAATTCTCAATGAAATTATTTTTAAAATAAATTAAAATGTACATCAACAATTTAAAAAATATAAAAGTTGATATTCGAGAATTAGCTTACCAACTTTACAATTTTAGTGTTGTTTCAAATTTATACGGATTAACAAGCCGTCATTGACAGTAAAAGCAAAAAACAGAATTAATTTTTCTACAAAAAATATATATGTCATGAGTAAACATCAATCTATGTCTCACCCTTTTTTTTTTATTGAGAATTATGCCTCAACATAAAAGAAAGATAAATAAAAAGTTCAATTTAAAATTTTAAAAAAATACATACATTTATATGATCAAAGTCCTATGAGATTTTTTTTTTCTTTTTTCTTTCATTACTTTGTTATATGATAATCATGTATTTTAGAGGAAATTTTGATATTTGGAATAAAATTAGGGTTTATTGTACCTTTTTTTTTAAAAAAAAACAAAGAGTCTAATATTGTTACAGATAAAATGGGTGTCAATTAATAGGTATATATAGTTTTTAATTCATTTTTAATTAAAATAGTTTACCCTCATTGATCATTTTGTGTTAAAATATTTTTATAATTAAAATTTTTAATAAAATATAGGTGTGTAAAAGATATTTTTTATGCAACAAATGATATTGAAATTTAACTTCGCAAAATTATAAAGTGGCAAGTGATCAACGTGGGTTCATTATTTCCAGTCCTTCACTGAGAAGACACCATCATTTTGAGAAAAGTAGGGGATGGTATTTCAGCATATGTCCAAATGCATGGAAGAAGAAGTACTATATATATAAACCCATGTTCCCTTAATCAACCACGTACCAAGGCTACCCGCCATAACTAAACAAAATATCCTAACACGCCCCAATCAATTAAGTACTACTACTCATTTGATCACCCATGGTCTCTATACGTAGCAGCGTCCATACGTCCAAGGGATCTGCACCGATGCCCCTAATTGAGCGGCAGTTGATGGAAAAGTTCAGGTTGCTTGATGTGAATGGAGATGGTGTTCTGTGCCAAAAAGAGCTAAAGTTAGCCTTCGACAAATGGGGCGCTTGGTTCGCCGGTTACAGAGCTCACCGTGGACTCTATCACGCTGATAGCAACGGAGACGGATATATTGACAAGGACGAATTTGAGAATTTGGTGAAATATGCTTTACAACGTGGATACACTGTCAAATAGACGAACTAGTTTTGCATGTTAAGTACGTAAGGTAATCACAATAATAAGGGATTTGCTATCTGTACCTTACTTGTTCTCTGTTGTTACTAGTGTGTGCTTCTTCTATATGATGTTTAACCAAATACAGGGTCTAACTCTAACCCTCGTATGGATATGATTGTAATTTAATTTCCGTCTTGATCAATTAAAATATTTGCTTTCTCAACAAGTTTCTGTGGAAAATCTTTCTTGGAGTTCCTCAATACATCTTCTGATGATCTTAATTCCTGATCAAGCAGAATTGAGCGAAACTGAAGTATTAAATTTAAGGGACATGAAGCTTAACAAACTATTTTTTTCCTTAAAGGTTTTTCCATTACAATAAAAATGAATCATCCCCCCTCCTCACCTTAGTAGTATTGAAATTTAAACTCAAGACCTCTTATAAAACTATAAGATATTTAACCAATTAAAATAGTTACTATCCATAAACTTAATCGCCTAATTTTCAATATATATTAGCCTGTGGATGTAATTATCAAATGTTCTTTATCCTTTATAATCAGATTGCTAAGAATCAGGCAACAGTATAAGCTTCTGATCAAACTTTTCTTGTATAGAAAAAAAGAATATATGTACATTTTTACATCTTATCTATGGGAACTCTAAAATAATGACAGCACAAGGGTAAGTAACATCACGCAGAAGGAATATTGATTCCTGTGGCTCAGAAACAAGGAACATGAAACCGTTGTCCCCTCTTCCAAAAATCTGCACATCTGAGCAGTGGAACGTCAAAACATCGTCTAATCAGGAATCCCATATATGCTGTTTAATTGATATCTAATTTTTTAATTAATTTTCTCTCCTACAGTAAAATTATATTCCCTCCTCATCGTGCTCTTTCTAGATATGGACCATTTTTAATTTTTACTCTTTTTTTTTTCCATTTAAGTAAGAACGGTTAGGGTGGTACTAACATACCAACTAATTTGTACATATTTTCGACTACAAGATTTATCTTTCATAATTACCAATTACATTTCACTGTCATTTGAAGTTTACATGCATACAATAAGCTGCCAAATTAAATATATTGTGTATATAACTGTTCTCTTGTACAAAACATTTCAGTTGTACATAGGCTAATATATACTGGATTGGACAATTAATTGACTGAAATAGTTTAATATTGCAACTCAGTTGTATCATCAGCCTAAAAGACAATTTCATTGGTGACACATTGCACTTTGAATTGCGCACGTAAAGTTTAATTTATATAATTAATTATAAATTCACATCCAAGACTGAGATTATAATCAGTTGATTATATACGTGTATTATAAGTTAAGTAGCAGGACTTTGGATTTTTTTTTTTTTAAAAAAAAAAAGCAATTACGATTTGACAACAATGCCTATATCAATTAAATAAGTTCTTATATTATATGTTAAACTATTAATAACTCAAAAAATTTAGAAATGGATTAACAAAGTACCATATATTAATAGTGATTATCTCTGCTTGTTCTGGGTGCTTATTTCTTATAGACAATCCTATATATAAAAAGTAATGGGATAGATTAAAGTGACAGTATAATGTAAGTGAGTTAATGGAGATCATCATCTTGTAAATTTCAGAGAATCATATAGTGGTAAGTGCGTGTCAACATCTGATCAGCCGCGGAATTCAAGTTTCATACTTCGACAAGACAAGAAACTTGCTTTGAGAAAATTCAGTGGACATAATTTTGAGCAGTACTGGCACAGAGATCGATACATGGAAGAAATTCTATATAAATTTTGTTCCCATATATTACACCCAAGGGCATATCACAAACCAAAAAGAGTACTATCGAGCTTTTTAAGCATACATAGGGTTCGTTAAAAAAAAATCAGCTTGAGAACTTTTGGTCTGAGAGTTATAAATGGAATTAAAATTTTTGGTCTAAAAATCACATGTAGAATCAGAATTTTTAGTCTCAGTATAATGAAATTTAAAATTTAATAAATATATATGCAAAATTTTATTAAAATAAAGAATAATAAAATATATAATAATAAAAATGCATAATTAGTAAAAAATATTGGTATAACTAACTTAAGATGTATAATTTATTTAGCCAACTTAATATGTATAATAATAAATATATATATATATATAATAAATGCCGTCGACATAGTTAACTTAGATGCATAACAGTAAATAAATATGTATAAACAGTAAATGATATCAGTATTACCAACTTAAATGTATATTAATAAATATGCATAAACAGTAATTAAAATATATAAACAATAAATTAAAATTAATATTATTAGATTCAGAACTTCAGGTTCTTTCTAGATTAATTAAATATATAAGCAATAAATTAAATAAATATCATTAAATTCAGAACTTTAGGTTCTTATTGGATTAAAATTTATGATATTTAGAGTTTCTGGCTCTTCTCTTTATTTTGCAATCTTCCGGTTGCAATTTTATAAATATAAATAAAATTAGACTTATTTTTATTATGTGAAAGATCCAACAGAGTGGCAATCACATGGTATAATAATAAGTTAGTCGTGCTAATAACGTATTATAAAATAAAATAATATAATATGTGTTATATTTCTTTTGAATAAAAAGCAGAATTAATTACTTTAAAAAAAAGTTGCAACATATAACAAAATTAATTTATTTTTATTAATTCTCAAAGAAATTATTTTTAAAATAAATTAAAATGTACATCAATTATTTAAAATATATAAAAGTTGATATTCGAGAATTAGCTTATCAACTTTACAATTTTATTATTGTTTCAAATTTATACGGATTAACAAGTCATCATTGACAGTAAAAGTAAAAAACTTAATTAATTTTTCTCCAAAAAATATATGTCTTGAATAAACATCAATCTATGTCTCACCCTTTTTCTTTTTTTTTTTTTTGACAATTATGCCTCAACATAAAAGAAAGACAAATAAAAAGTTCAATTTAAAATTTTAAAAATACATACATTTGTATGATCAAAGTCATATGGATTTCTTTTTTTTTCTTTTTTCTTTCATTACTTTTGTTATACGATAATTATGTATTTTATAGGAAAATTTAATAGTTGGAATAGAATTAGGGTTTATTGTACCTTTTAAAAAAAAAAAAAAGGGTCTAATATAGTTGTAGATAAAATGGGTGTAATTAATAGGTATATATAGTTTTTGATTCATTTTTAATTAAAATAGTTTACCCTCATTGGTCATTGTGTATTGGAATATTTTTGTAATTAAAGTTCTTAATAAAATGTGGGTGTGTAAAAGATATGTTTTATGCAACACATGATGGTAAAATTTAACTTCGCAGAATTATAAAGTGGCAAGTGATCAACGTGATACATTCTGATCAAGAAGACACCGTCCTTTTGAGAAAAGTAGGAAATGGTATTTCAGCAAATGTCCAAACGCATGGAAGAACAAGTACCCTCTCTCTCTCTCTCTCTCTCTCTCTCTCTCTCTCTCTCTCTCTCTCTCTCTCTCTCTCTCTCTCTCTCTCTCTATATATATATATATATATATATATATATATAAACACCCGTGCTCCCTTAATCAACCACGTACCAAGACTACCCACCATAACCACACAAAATATACTAACACACCCTGATCAATTAAGTACTACAACTCTTTTGATCACCCATGGTCTCTAATCATAGCAGCGTCCATACGTCTAAGGGATCTGCACTGATGCCCCTAATTGAGCGGCAGTTGATGGAAAAGTTCAGGTTGCTTGATGTGAATGGAGATGGTGTTCTATGCCAGAGAGAACTAAAGTTAGCCTTCGACAAATGGGGCGCTTGGTTCGCCGGTTACAGAGCTCACCGTGGACTCTATCACGCTGATGGCAACAGAGACGGATATATCGACAAGGACGAATTTCGGGATTTGGTGAAATATGCTATACAACGTGGATACACCGTCAAGTAGCAGAACTAGTTTTGCATGTTAATTACGTAACGTATTCACAATAATAAGGGCTCTGCTATCTGCTTTTTACTTGTTCTCTGTCGTTACTAGTGTGTGCTTCTTCTATATGATGTTTAACTAAATACAGGGTCTAACTCTAACCCTCGTATGGATATGATTGTAATTTAATTTCCGTCTTGATCAATTAAAATATTTACTTTCTCGACATATTTTTGTGAAACATCTTTCTTAGAGTTCCTTCATACATCTTCCGATGATCTTAATTCTCGATCGAGCAGAATTGAACGAAATTCAAGTATTAATTTTAAGGTACATAAAGCTTAACCAACTATTTTTTTTTTTCCTTAATGGTTTTTCCATTACAATAAATATGAATCATCGCCCCTCCTAACCCTAGTATGATTGAAATTTAAACTCAAAACCTCTTATAAAACTATAAGATATTTAGCCAAGTAAAATAGTTGCTATCCATAAACTTAGTCGCCTAATTTTCAATATACCGGAGATAATATTATGCCGATTAGCCTGTGGATGTAATTATCAAATGTTCTTTATCCTTTATAATCAGATTGCTAAGAATCAGGCAACAGTATATGCTTTTGATCAAACTTTTCTTGTATAGAAAAAAAGAATATATGTACATTTTTACATCTTATCTATAGGAACTCTAAAATAATGACAGCACAAGGGTAAGTAACATCACACAGAAGGAATATTGTTTCCTGTGGCTCAGAAACAAGGAACATGAAACCGGTGTCCCCTCTTCCAAAAATCCGCACATCTGAGCAGTGGAACGTAAAAACATCATCTAATCAGGAATCCCATATATGCTGTTTAATTGATATCTAATTTTTTAATTAATTTTCTCTCCTACAGTAAAATTATATTCCCTCCTCATCGTGCTCTTTCTAGATATGGACCACTTTTAATTGTTATATATTTTTTTTCTTTTAAGTAAGAATGGTTAGGACTACCGTCCAATGTGGTTCAGTGGTAAAGGTGCTCATTCTGTCTAGTGAGGTCCACCATTCGGTGTACAGTCAAACCGAGTGGGGTCCACAATTTGGTGCACAGTCAAAATGTGCTGTGTGCCACTGTTCATCATTGTTTACTGTACACGGTTATTATTTGGGTCAACTCATACTATTCGAGCCACAAAATACACCAGTCGTATCATCAGCCTAAAAGACAATTTCATTGGTGACACATTGCACTTTGAATTGTGCTTGTAAAGTTTAGTTGATGTAATTAATTATAAATTCACATGCAAGACTGAGATTAATCAGTTGATTATTTATGTGTATTACAACTTACAAGTTAAGTAGCAGGACTTTGGATTTTTTTTTTAAAAAAAAAAACAATTACGATTTGACAACAATGCCTATATCAATTAAATAAGTTCTTATATTATATGTTAAACTATTAATAACTCAAAAAATTTAGAGATGGATTAACAAAGTACCATATATTAATAATGATTATCTCTTCTTGTTCTGGGTGCTTATTTCCTATAGACAATCCTATATATAAAAGGTAATGGGATGGGATAGATTAAAGTGACAGTATAATGTAAGTGAGTTAATGGAGATCATCATCTAGTAAATTTCAGAGAATCATATATATAGTGGTAAGTGCGTGTCAACATCTGATCAGCCGCGGAATTCAAGTTTCATACTTCGACAAGACAAGAAACTTGCTTTGAGAAAATTCAGTGGACATAATATTGAGCAGTACTGGCACAGAGATCGATACATGGAAGAAATTCTATATAAATTTTGTTCCCATATATAACACCCAAGGTCATATCACAAACCACAAAGGGTGCGTTTGGTACGCGAGATTGGATTGAATTATTTTTATAGGATTGGACTGGATTGGATTGGATTGGACTAAATTAGTACTATGATGTGTTTGGTGCAGTATGGACTAAAAATAGTACTGTCTTTTGTTTGGTATAGGATGAGATGGGATAAAATCAGAATAAATTTATTAAATTAATTTTCATATAAATAAAAATATTTTAAAGTAAATTACATTCATTTTAACTTAAATAAAAAATAAGATTAATTTTAAAATAAATAAAAAATATATTTAAATTAAATTTAATTAAAAATGAATATTTTTTTTAATAAAAAAATATTTAAATTATTTTTAAAATAAATAAAAATAATTTTAAATTAATTTTAAATAAAATAAAAATAAAAATATTAAATTAAATTTACTTAAAAATATTTTTAAATAAAATTAAATATTATTTTAAAAAATATTAAATGAGATATTTAATTTATTGTTTAAAATAAATAAAACTATTTAAAATTAATTTAAATAAAATAAAATTAATTTTTATTTATATTAAATATTATATTATATTGAAAAAGGAAAAAAAAAAAAAAAGAGGTAGGACTAAATTAGTGGGACTAAATAATCCCACCAATTTGGTGGGATTATTAAGTCTCACCAATATGGGATTATGTGGAAATGTTGGGATTGGATATATCCAATCCCAACATGTTCCAAACATGGGACTAGGAGTAAATAGTCCAATCCCACTCCTAGTCCCATGTAACAAACATGGCCAAAGAGTACTCTCGAGCCTTTCAAGCATATATAGGGTTCGTTCAAAAAAATTCAGCTTGAGGAGCATGATGCCGATGAAGATTAACTTGGGCTAGCGCAGGCCAACGGCAATGGAGATGAATATATCGACATGAACGAATTGGGCGATGATCTTGTGAAATATGCTTCCAGAGTGTGAAATATGATCTAGTGAAATTGGACGAGTTTGTCAAATCAATCTATAAATAATTATAGTGATTCTAGAAGGTATATATTTAAGAATAGAACATAGTTTGAAATTTAATTGGAATGAGTTAGAAGGTGCGTAATCTGGTGACAAAATGTTGAGTTATTATTCTTCTCCATAAATATCACGTATAATAGGATGATATGACTTTAATATTAATTAACATTTTTAATATCAATGAAGTATTCACATCCTATATGTCTTTATATTTGGAGTCACATGTGGTTGAAAAAAACTGGCAAATGATCCTTGTTTGGTAGTAGAAATTGTGATCCTATTTAATTAATATCGATCAAGTAGTAATCCATGTTCATTAAGTCCTAATTCCGTTATCATGGTTTTGCCGGGGTCTATATGCTAAAACATGAAAGCTTAATCAACTATTTGTATATATACTGGAGATAGTAAGACTTTAATTTCCTGGAAAAAATAAAAAGGGGATTATTAATTTAGTCCCTATATTTTAGACAATTATCAGTTTTTTAAACGAGTTATGGTTAATAGTACACTTAGTCCCTAACTTTTAGAAAAGGTATCAATTTGGTCCCTCTGACTCAATTTTTGTTAGTCAACCTTGACAAAATTAGCAAAAAGACAGTTTTTCCCTTAATACTATTTAAATGAGTTAAATGATAATTTTAACCTCAAAATTTTAAAATGATTATTAATAAATAGATGGGTAATATGGTCATTTTATTTAAATATTTAAAAATAATATTTAAAATATTTAAAAAATATTTTTTAATGGATCTTCACCGTCCATCAATCTTTATGAACGATAAAGATTTTATTAAAAATTTTTAAAAAAAATTAAAGTGAATATATATATATGTTTAAAATTTTATTTTAAAAAAAATTGAAAATGAAAATGGTGAATATTCAATCTAGATCTCCACCACAAAAAAAAAAAAAGATGAAATTCAAAATTTGAAGATCAACGAACCCAGATCTGGGTTCGTTGATTTTCAAACTTTGAATTTTATCTTCTTTTTTTTTTTGTGATGGAGATCCAGATTATTTTCACCGTCCATTCATCTGAATGGACGGCTGGATCTCCACCACTCAGAATTTCAATTTTTTTAAAAATAAAAAATAAAAAAAATTATTTTCACTTTAATTTTTTTTTTTAATTTCAATATAATCTTCACCATCCATCAATCTTGAAGGATGGTGGAGATTCATTGAAATTTTTTTAAACTTTTAATTTAATTATTTTAAATTTTTAAAAATTTTAATTTATTTTATTTTAAATTTTTAATTAGGGGTAGATATGTCATTTTACTAAAAAAGTTACTGTTGAGTTATTGATAGGTTTAAAGACGAAAATACCCTTGGAACCGTTAAGTTTAACTAACAGAGAGACCAAATTGATATCTTTTCTAAACGTTAGGGACCAAGTGTACCATTAACCATAACTCGTTTAAAAACTGATAATTGTCCAAAATATAAGGACTAAATTGATAATCCCCAAAAAATAAAAATACAACAATAACAGAGAGCATTGGCATATGTGGTACTGTTTAATGGTTTTTTTTTTTTTTTGTGCTAAGGATCAGATTGCATTTGACTCATGGATGTAATTTGTAAGAATCAAATTTCATGTGATCGAATCCTTCAATGTATACTGTCTTTTGACTCATGGATGTAATTGATAGTTCTTTGTTCTTTTCTATCAGATTCTTATTTTATTTTATCACAGCGTCTTATCTATAGGAATATTAACATAATGATAGCACAAAGGTGATATCTCAATCATGACAGTAATTGAGTTTATGCCTTTGATAATTGAATAAAGGCATTGCCAATTTATCCATTATGGATTCCAATTTCGGGACCAAAAAAATTTACCTACTGTGACCTGGCAGGAATTTTTTCTACTTTATAGATATATATGCTATATGTTTGTATAAATATATACTAAAATATTTTTCATTATAAGATTCTTTTATATTTATCAATTATATCTCACTCTTAACTCAAACTGACGTATATCTATATTACTTAGCCAAACACATTTATATATTAACTATTATAATTAATTTAAATTTTAAATAAAGAATAATTTGAATCGACAGCTTTAATGGTGTAGGAGTAAAAGATATACATCTAACCTCAACCAAATATATATAATTAGCAAATCATTTTCCACATTATTAGACTAATTTTTAAGGTTATGTAATATTACTCTCTCTCTCTCGTGAAAGGGGAGGTTGCACAACCAGTAAACAAATAATGAAAATGCTCTCAACCAAATATATTGTGTGCACATATAACATCATGATATTTTTCTAGTAATTTATATGCATTAGATTACAATCTAATAATTCAGATGAACCCCTTACTGATTATTCTATGGACAGTTACTAGTTCCTGCATAATAGTAATCATATACCCATATTGGAAAATTATGAAATGACAGTGTCATGGAACTATGTAGGAGTGGGCACGGTTTGAATCGGCATGGTTTTGGACAAACTCGAACCGACTCGAAATTTACGTGGTTTTTAGAAAATCAAAACTGAACCGAATTGAATAGAAGGTGTGAACCGAACCGAAATAATACGGTTCGATTCGATTCGGTTAATACGGTTTTGGGCCTATTAGGTCTAATGGACTTTTATCATAATTTTAAATTTTAATATACTGTTGTGCAGTTCCAGAATTTAAAAACAAAGAAAACAACAAAATTTTTATACTGTTGTTCTTATTTTATCAATGAAATCAAATTTTTATACTGCTGTTCCTGCTCCATAATTTTTACATTGCTGTTGCAGAATTTTTAAACAGTCTAGCTAAAAAAATTTTGCTAAAAAACAGTCCTTAATTTGCTGAAACAGTCCAGCTATTAAAACAATATAGCTAAAAAGAATGAAACAGTCCAGAATTTTTAATATTCCAACCACAAACAATTTATTATCAACATAACTTAATATTCAAAACATAAATCACACCAAAAGTTATTTAAAACATAAATCAACTATTCGGAAGCAATACATGGTTACAAATTCTGAATATATACTTTTGCCCTCTAGTATTGGTAAATTTGTTGGGAAAATTACCTCCCCAAAACCTCCCTAGAAATATACTAAATATTAGAAATAACACAGAAATAAAATAGAAAATAATAACAATCACCACAACACAATAATTTACGTGGAAAACTCCAAAACCAGGAGAAAAACCACGGCCTCAGAAAGAAATTCACTATGTGATAAATTGTTACAATCACACAAACTATTCTCTCAAAACTACCACACCAATACACTCACACTCTCTCAAAGCATATAATAATTCACACCTTTCTACACTTTAAAATAAGAGAAACAAGAAATGAATTTAATTAGAATTAAATACAATGCTTAAAGTATATTCAATTGGTGCAATTAGAAACTAAGGACTTGGTCTCCTTATATAGCCTTGGGAAGCCTTGACATTTTTTTATCTTTCCAATGTGGGATTCATACCCCTTTCATTTTCTTCTCTTTTTCTTTCTTTATTTTGCCAATTTTCAACAAATCTCCACCTTGGCAAAATACAAGAAACCTTCGCCCTTCCGATGCAACTTTTATGCAACCATTGTCTATACCGACAATCATAATTCTCAACCCAGAGAACTATCATACTTCACCATAAAAGTATACCACTTAGAATTAATCACCAATTCTAAGATTTCCACCTCGGCACATGTCGAACAAACTTGCTGAAATTTATGGTGCAACTCCTATGTTAGCTTTCCTCGGAAGTTCTTCAGCCATCGACATAATCCTACCACACACCTTGCATCAATGCCGCCAACCAATGCCCGTGTGCAAACTTATAGACCCACTAGTAGTGACATATCCTTTTTCATAGCACCTAGTGATATGCTATAAGGATGCACATATCCTTCTCAAATGACAAATTCAGTATCTTCACAAGACACACTATTAGCTTGAGTGTTGGAGCTACCTGCCGAACCTGCTCCACCGTTTTGACAATTTTTCTTAACATGCCTAGATTGTCCACACGCCCAGCAAATTATTTTCTTCCTGGAGTTATTCTTCTTCCAATTACTCTCATTGTTAGCTATCAATGTTGTGTCTTCTGATAAAGTACGACCTCCACCCTTCTCTCCTCAGAAAGGAGTTTACCGATAACTTCTGTAAAATTCAGAGTCTCTTTCCCATATACCAAAATAGGTTTCATATGTTCATAGGAAGATGGAAGAGACAATATAAGCCTTAATGCTTTATCTTCATCTTTAATTTCAACTCCAATAAACTCCAATTCAGAAATAATATCATTGAGAACACTCAGATGATTTGAGATTTTCGCACCTTCCTCCATACGCAGAGTGTGAAACTGTTTCTTAAGGTATAACCGATTTGAGATGCCTTTTGCCTAATACAACCCTTTAAGCTTTTCCCAGAGTTCCTTGGCTATCAGTATTCCATGCACATTTGCAAGAACATTCTTGGCCAAACACAGATGAATCACACTCGTATCTCTCAAATCCATTTCTTCCCAATCTTCATTGCTCATACTAGACTCACCTTTGCTGGGTTCACTTTTGCTGGAATCTTCTAAAATAGAGTCTGATTTCTCCTTTAATACCTTGTATGACCCAGATTGTATTAACACATCCTTGACTTGCACTTGCCATAAGCCAAAATTAATCTTTTTATCAAATTTCTCTACATCAAACTTTAAAGAATTTGAAATTTTAGACATTCTAACCATATACTGGAATAGTGCCCGTAGTCCGTGAACAGCACTCCAAGTAAGTTCCCAGGAAATAGAGGTCGGTCATAATGGACATACTTAAATACCAAGTCTTTCCTAGCCAGAACCTTCCCTAGACATGCACTTCCACAATAGTACCACACTTAACTCCAGCAACTAAGAACAATTTAGACCAAGAACAATTCTTTTCTGATGTGGAAGATCAGACAATGCTGCAACCACAGAGCATACTAAGAATTTTCTAAAACATTTGACACCTTAGCAACCAACCTAGGCTTTGAGACCACTTTTTGGGAAAATTACCTCCTCAAAACCTCCCTAGAAATATGTTAAATATCAGAAATAACAGAGAAATAAAATAGAAAATAATAACAATCACTATAACACAATAATTTATGTGGAAAACTAAAAAACCAGGAGAAAAACCACGACCCTCAGAAATAAATTCACTATGTGATAAATTGTTACAATCATACAAACTATTCTCTCAAAACTACCACACCAATACACTCACACTCTCTCAAAGCATATAATAATTCACATCTTTCTACACTCTAAAATAAGAGAAACAAGAAAGAAATTTAATTAGAATTAAATACAATGCTTAAAGTGTATTCAGTTGGTGCAATTATAAACTAAGGATTTGGTCTCCTTATATAGCCTTGAGAAGTCTTGATATTTTGTTATCTTTTCATATCCCTTTCATTTTCTTCTATTTTTCTTTCTTTATTTTGCCAATTTTTAACAAAATTTACTGACTTGTGCATTCGAAGTGCATTTAAACACAAACAATTGGCTGTTGAGGAAACTAATGGTATTTTACTAGTAATCAAGCTATATGAATTAAAGGTTTGCACATTTTTGTTATGCTGTATATCCCGATTAAATAAGCTGGAAGCCTAATCGAATCCATGAGACCATGACTATATAAAGAGTGTACTGGGTGAGGAAATTTAGGGTTTTTTTTTTTTTTTTATAAAGACCAGGTCCATGACTATATAAAATTTAACTAATAAAAAAATCAAGAAAAAATTTCAAAAACCAGAAGAAAAAATATATTACCGTATTGGGCGAGGAAGAGCAATGGTGAGGGGCGGCGGCAGTGCTAAAGCAGCGGCAACGCAAGGCAAGGAAGAGCGGCGGAAGAGCGACAAGCAATGGTGCTAGGCAAGCAGCGGCGGGCGAGCGGCGCAAGGGCGGCACTGGTGCGGAAGAGGACGAGCGGTGGAAGAGCAATGGTGCTACGCGAAGAGCAGCACAAGGGCAGTGGATGAGAGAGGAGAGGTACGGCGACGCCGGCAAGAAAGGAGAGGTACGGCGAGGAGAGGTGCGGCGAGAGAGAGAGAGAGAGAGAGAGAGAGAGAGAGAGAGAGAGAGAGAGAGAGAGTTTTGGTTTGGGTTTAGTGAAACTGAAATATGATGAGAAATGGAAAAAAAAAATTTCTTTTTTATATAGTACGGGTCAACGGGTCAAACCAATTTTGGGGGGTTCAAAACTGAAACGAACAGTTTTTTGACCCTTTTTTTAATTGAAATTGAACCTGAATCCAAATCCAAAATCGACTCAAACTATAAAAAACAATTTGAATACGGATCGAATACGGTTCGAATCGGCTTTTGTGGCCACCTACAGAACTATGTATTAAAATGACAGTCTAATGTAATAAAATCGATGGAGAATGTCATTTTTGAGAAAAAAAGTTTAGTGACCCTACATCTTCTGCTTTGATCTTGCCACGTGAAATGATCATAATGGAGACGCATTGGTGCATCCCCATGCACTGAAGCTTGTCTGCTAAATTGGCAGAATCATGCCGTAGCAATTACGTACGCGTGCGTGCCAACTTCGGGACCAAGAAAGGGTTTTTGGTTGGAGAAAGTAGTGAATAACGCTGAGCAGTTGCACGGAGAGGCATGGAAGAAAATTCTATATAAACCCATGCTCCCACAGCATCCCAGCTAAGGCCATATCACACACACAGTCTTCAAATCTTTATATACAAAATATACACACACACACACTTGAAAAACACTTTCAAGTCATTTAGCTAGGCATCTATGTTTTTCTTAAAACTAACAGCAGCGCCCCAAACTAAGCAGCTGATAAGGGCATTATTCCAACGGCATGACATCGATCACAACGGTTTTTATTAGTAAATCTTAAATGTATATTTGACTATTAGGAAATGTTAGGTGAGTGTTAGGTGTACTCTTGACTTTATGTAATGTTAGGTGAGTGTTAGGTGTAGTCTTGACTTTATGTAATGTTAGGTGAGTGTTTGTTGTACTCTTGACTTTATGTAATGTTAGGTGAGTGTTAGGTGTACTCTTGACTTTATGTAATGTTAGGTGAGTATTAGGTGAATATTAGGTGGGTGATAGACTTTATGTGTTATATCTTCATGTATATATACCTCATAAGATTAATGAAACATATGTACATTTTTCCTCCATTACATTTTCTCTCACCTTCATCATTTTATACATTTCTTTCATTATATTTTCAGACATTTTCATTATTTTACAGTTTTCTCGATAAAGCAGAGGTAGAGAAAGCCTTTAGAGAACTGGGCTCACTTTTACCCTCTTACAGAGCTTACCGAGGGATCAAGATAGCTGATGACAACGGAGACGGATTTATCGACATACACGAGCTGCAGAAACTTGTGCAATATGCCAAAAAGCAAGGCTACACCATCACGTAGAAGAATTTTCATGTTAAAATTCTGTCTACCTAAACACTTTGTCTTCTTGCATATGCTTTTGCACATATGCTTTTAAAATTTTGTGTATGCTTCTAGCTATGATGTTAAACAGCCTATTAAGTTTAATATCAAGCTTTTAAGAATGTGTATATAAGAACTACTCCTTTGTCATGTGATCTCTTTTTTTTTTCTTTTTTCTTTTTTTCAATGATCAAGATTCAAGCAGTATTGTGATATATTTCTGAAGTCTTAATTTTAAAGTAACGTGGGTTGCTATATCTGTGTATGATGCCGCCTACTCGAATATATATGAAGCTTAATTGGTTATTTTTATAAAGATCATGCAGTGTTGTTGATTAAGCTTATATATAAGTGAGGGCTGTTCGACGATTCTATATAATTAACACCCTTCACCCTTCAAGAACTAGCTAGCTCATCATCTAACATAAAAAAGAAGAGAACAGTGGGATTTGGTAATCTGGTTGATAAGGAAGCATGCTATGCAAGTCATTGATATCTTTAATATCGATCCCCCATTGATACTCTTGGACCAACCTCCATACTATTTGATGTAGGACATCCGAGAGCCACAAAATTATTTGTTTGTTTTAGAACTTTATTGTTATTTGCTTGTTTTAGAATTTTGTAATTTTTCTCTATTTAATTTCCTAGAATGGTAGGTCTGTGAACTCCACCTACAAAAGGGTATCAGTTTATAATTAAGGATAGACTGGTAGTTATCTTTTTGCTGTCAGTATTTTTTTTCTAAAAAAAAAATTCTCTTTGAGAGTTCAACTCGAAGAATTTCAATTTTCTTAGGTCAGCATCTTCTACTCTATTTACTTTTTTGCTTTGACTACTTTACTATTCAACTCTAAGTTTATTGGTGTATATATTAAAAGCACACTTTTTTTGTTTGGCAGAGTTGGAGATTTGACTTCGAATATCAACTTTAATTGAGAACTGTAATTTAAATGTATATTAAGAACATCCATACTTAAATAAATCTAATGAAAAAACGAAACATGAGTTATTATTCTTCTCAATAACATATAGCTGAGGGTAATAGCTTAAGTTTGCGTACTACTCGCGTGGAACATGAAAGTAAATGAATTATTGAAGTAAATTTTATTTTAATTGATCACATATAGTATAAAATATAATCACCTATGTATAAATTTAGCACCGTGATTTTAACTAACACATGTAGCATAAATGTGTTAAGCTATCTCATAATTTTGATGATCATTCAACTGATGCATCAGATAGCATTGATAAAGATAGTCAAGCTCGTATTGCTCACATCTCCTCTTCAACCTTCCCAGAGGTCTCACCACAAACACTTGTGTGTATGTATCGAACAGCTATGCTGAAAGCTGCTGGAACTAATAAGACTTCAGGTCTTGGCTTACCAACTCAGAGTGATTACTTGGCATTTGATTCCAGCTCATCCTGTCATCTTGCTGAGTCATCTGAAATGCCAGCTCAGCAATCTTCATGTTTTCATTAGCATTAATAGTTTGAAGAATTGGTTTTGGTGAGCTGATCACCGGTGTATTTTCCACACTATAAAAGTCTGATAGCTGTTAATTATTTTTTATAAGAAAATACATTCAATTTTTCATTTTCTCTGTTTTCTGTTCTGATTTACAAACAGATTTTCTTCTTGAAAATCTTCAAAAT
This sequence comes from Xanthoceras sorbifolium, assembly GCA_003430845.1. NCBI lineage: Eukaryota > Viridiplantae > Streptophyta > Magnoliopsida > Sapindales > Sapindaceae > Xanthoceras > Xanthoceras sorbifolium. Next base: position 29,426,964 of record CM010617.1, read on the forward strand.
GAGTTATTAAGACCATTAGAGATAATCCACATATGAGTTATAAAAAGTACAAATAAATCATAAATACAGTAGAACCCTGTAAAAAAAATATTATATTCACGGATATTAATCCGTGGCAATCATTAAAAATTTTAAATTATAAATATACAACAAAAAAAAAATTATAATGAAATCCTAACACTTTATTATTTGAGTCTCATTCTTGCAAATGATACACTTAAACTGTTAGAACTAATATAAATCATCATCAGAATTATTTAAGTGTAAACAGATTAAATGGACCAAATAGGTGATAAGTTTGGGCTTGAGTGTAATGAGCTGTGTCGTATCAAAAGGTTAAAAGAAGAATGTTAACTATATATTAATAAGTTATGTTAGGTACTGTAGAGTTAATCTAATCATGGTGATAGGTTAGATTAACCACATGTATATAAACATTTGTTAGTCTACTGTTGAAGTCAATGAGAAAAATCTGATTCCTCTCTGATTCTCTCTCTCGAAATTTCTCCCAAATTACTTCTAGGTTCTCTGTGTTTTCTTTCAATTGTTACATAAACTAGAAAGAATATATTTGGAGATCATGTAACCTTTAAAAAAGAATCCTTGACATTTCTTCATTTGTTATTGTGGAAGTAAATCATTACCTTTTTTAAGTCCTTTTCCCTCATATCAAGCATATGGTATACGCTTTTTGACGTTAAACTTTTGCGGTGTCCAAGTAAGAAATAGAGTATTTTTGCATTGAAATCTCTTCAAGTGAGTGAGGGATATGAATATGATCCTTTAGCATTTTCTTTTCCCTCGTGTACGTAAGTGTAACTAACAAATGTTATTCTTTTTCTAAATCAGATTGCTACGAATCAGGCGACTGTTTTCTTTTTCATTTTTCAAAGGCAAATTAATAATTTAAGCATCTTATCTATTATATATGAATACTGAGATAAAGACATCACAATAATGACGTAATTTATTTTATGCCTTCAACACCTTGTCAAATGCAATGCCAAATTATAATGGGATTTGATTAATAACCAAATGTTTAATTAATTGTCTCTTACAAGTAAGATTACATTCCCTAAATAAGTTCTCTATAATGTTAAAAGTATTTTGCTACTAAACAATATATTTGGGTTTGTTTGCCATATGAGATTGGATAAAATCCAGTCAAATCTCATATTTGTTAACTGCATAGGATTGAAGAAATCTCATGCAGTTTTTTCTTTTTCCTACCAAGACTGGACTCAATTGTACCGCCCCAAAGCATGAAACAATTTTTTTTTTCTTATTTAATTATTTTTATATAAAATATTATGTTTATTTAATATATATTATTAAAACATTTTAAAAGTAATATTTTTAAATATTAATAAAAATAAATATTATTTATAATATTTAAATATTTTATTTTATTAAAAAATAATTTTTTAATTGAATTTAATTTAAAATTTTAATTTTTTTTAAATGATATTATTTTCTTTAAAATTAATTTAATATAATTTTATACTAACCTACCTCACACTATATTAAACATAAGACATAACTATATTTTGTCAAATCTAATTTATACCAAATAAAGGCACTGGACTTATAATCCCGTGCTTTTGCATCCCTTTTCAATTTTTTTTTTATATTTTTAATTTTAATTAATTAATATAATATATTTTATTATTTAAAATATTTTTATTTTATTTAAATATATTTTAAATAATTTGTGAAAATTAATTCAATCTAATATGATTTTATCCAATCTCATCTATTACACTAAATAAGAGACATTATTATTTATAGTCCAATCTATACTGCATCAAACATAATAATCCAATGTAATTAAATCCAATCATATCATATAATATCCTATCATATCCAAAAAATAGTCGAGTCCAATCTCGTATACCAAACGCACATAGGTAGAGAGCTCAACAGGTTTCTTTTAAATTTTTAAAATTTCCAAATTTTGTCTTCGATCCAATAAGTGTCAAGTAATTTATGCATCTCTGCCATTGGTTTGGATAATTAAAATTTAAATAATAAAAATTTCAAAATATTTGAACAAATTAATGAACGCTTTAATAACTTTGATGCACATATATAGTTACAGGTTCCTACATAAATAAAGCCACACATCGGAAAATTATAAAACTTTGCGACTAAACAGCTTGATTGTCTACACAGTATCCAATCAAACAAAAAACACAAAAGAAAAGCTTAACTGGTTTAAAGAATATATCAACAGCATATAAGACCGAAAAAGAAAAAAAGCTAAAAAACATTTAACATAAATACCCGGCAAGTATATGATCTTATTGTTTCTCGTTATGGTGCTATTTTTTATAAATATGATCCTATAAAAAAAATGAAAAATATATGATGTACAACACTTCTAGAAGTCTATTGAAGGGGTAGACAATATCAAATTTGGGCTCATGATATGTTGTTGGAATAGGCTTGACGAGCCCTATAACAATCATCAGGGTAAACTGTGATGCACAACTGTTTTTTTTAAATTCAGTCATTTTGGCCTTCGTTTTTCAGGTTTTTCCGTTTTCGACAATATTTTTGAATCTTAATAACCTGTATTATAAATTTACATTTTCATTACGATTTGTCTTATTGAGTTTGTTTAGGAAAAAAATCTTTTAGAATTTATCAATAACTCAAATTTGCTTTTTTTAAAAATTTTTTGTAAATTTCTAGATTTTCCTTAATTTAGTCCATTTATAGTTCTAGTCCTAGTTGGAGTCGGTTTTGTTTTCTATTTAAGCATGAATCCGAATTCTTTTTATTTTCTTTGATTATTATTAATACTTATGATCGCCTTTACTAATCGGGAATGAAAATCAAAGAGAATCAAGTTTCATGAAAAATGAAATCAGTAAAGGTAACTTAATTTCCCAGATGGAAGGGGGAATCAAATTCTATTTCCAACAGAAACTAAACTCCTGCCTGAATTGTGTTTGAATTGGAGTTTACATAATTTAATCCTCAATTTATTTTAATAAACACTGTAATAACAAATTAGGAATTAAGTTATCTTTCTCTTATTAGGATTTCTTATTAGTATTCAATATATATTAATTTGCACAGTCCAATGTAATTGATAATTAATGGATAACGTTTCTTGTTAAATTTCGAAGAATCATGCAGAAGTAAGTGGTTGTCAACTTCTGGACCCAAAAAAAAAAAAATGCACTAAGTATGGAATAACATTTGAGCAGTTGTAGTGAGGCAATGCATGGAAGAAAATCCTATATATACTCATGTTCACATAGTATCCAAGGCATACCAAATACACAGTCTTTAATCTTTATTTTTATATCCAAGGCATATGGGTCGTCGTCCTTCGTTCAATCCAAAACCGGGGCCCCGAAGGGAGTTATCGGAGCGAGAAATAAGGGAAATTTTCGAACGGCATGATGCCAATAAAGATGGTTGTCTCAGTAAGGCAGAGATCAAGCAAGCCTTCGATGAACTTGGCGCACTTTTCCCTGGTTTCCGAGCTAACCGTGGGCTAAACCACGCGGACGGCAATGGAGATGGTTTTATCGACATGAACGAATTGAAGGATCTCGTGAAATATGCTAAAAACCTTGGGTACACAGTTTAGTACCTAGTAGAATTTGCATATATTACGTACTTTAATTAGAATAAAGGCTGTTGGAGTCTGCCAACCCATATGTATGTACGTATGTGTGTTGTGTGCTGTCTTGCATCTTGTGGATCTTGATCAATTATATATTATTTTGACGTTATGAAGTTCGATACCAAAGCTTTTATATAAAAATGCTTTGATCCAGCAGTATTTGCATTTTGCGCGCGTCTTTTAAGTTTACGTATCGTGGTTTGTTGTGTGCATGAATACTCAAAAAATGACGCTTATTAAAGTATTTTTATATTAAACCTAGAAATTATATGTATAATTGTTGAATAAGCTTGCTGTTAAGGGAGCTGATAATTCAGAAATGAAAGGGAAGAATAGAGACTCTCTCAAACCTCCATTAATGGAGACTTAATGATAAGCTTTTCTTAGTGTTTGTGTCAAATATTGTGTGCACCGATTTTTTGTGGATTGAATTGTTTTTTTCAAAAAGGTAAACAGTGCACCATTGGACCAAAATGATTTGTTGAACTTTGTCAACAAAAGCTGCACCGAATGCGGCTTTAGTTGGCGTCAACAAAAGCTGCACCGAATGCTGCTTTGGGTGGCTTGATTGTTTTGGCAGCTTGCTCTCTCCACTGCCTATAAATAGGCAAGCTCTCAGCAGATCAACATACAATTGAGAGAGAATAGAGAGAAGAAAGGGAGAGAAAAGAAAGAGAGAATTTTGTGAGAAAATTTTGGGGTGTGAAATATTGTAAGGGGCTTTGTGAGTTATCCTCTTGGGGTATTAGAGTGAGATCTCTAATTGTGTACACACTATAAAATTTTCTGATATAGTGGAATTGCTCCTCCTAGTCCGTGGATGTAGGCTTGTTTTTAGCCGAACCACGTAAATTCTTGTGTCATTTATTTTCTGTTATTTTAATTTTGTCGTCTATTTTATTACATGTACTATCTGATTCTGCTCCAAGCTTAACAAACTGGTATCAGAGCTTCCGGTCGTGTTCCAGGCTGCTAGAAAATTCTTAGTATGCTCTGTGGTTGCAGCATTGTCTGATCTTCCACATCAGAAAAGAATTATTCTTGAGATTTGCTGATTTTGTGCTGTGGTGTAGAAAGTACATGTCTAGGAAAAGTTCTGGCTAAGGAAAGACTTGGTACTTAAGCGTGTCCGTTGTGACCCACCTCTCTTTCCTGGGAACTTACCTGGTGTACTGTTCACTACTACGTACACTATTCAGTATACAGTATTCGTGAATAGTGCATTGCCTAGTGGGCCCTACGCGGAATAGTAGTGCACTGGTGAACAGTGTTGCAAGTTCGGATGCGTGCTGTTCTTGTTCAAAGTGGAGTTCAGAAAGCTTTCAAAGGTGATAAACCAGCTGATATGAAAGATGCAGATTGGGAGGACATCGATGAAAAGGCCCGTTCCGCTATTCAGTTATCTCTCTCTAATGAAGTTTTACGTGAGGTCATTTCTGAAAAGACCACAAAGGCGTTGTGGGAGAAACTTGAATCTCTCTATTTGAAAAAAACCCTCACAAATAAACTTTACAAGAAGCAGTGTTTATATTCACTCCGCATGAGTGAAGGTACATCTCTTGGTTCTCATATTGATGAGTTTGAATCTCTCATCATGGATTTGCAAAATCTTGATGTCAACATAGAAGACGAAGATCAGGCGCTGCTGTTGCTGTGTTCGCTACCTTCCTCATATAGACATTTTAGAGAAACTATGTTATATGGAAAAGACACAATTTCTCTGATGTCAAAACTGCTTTAGAGACTAAAGAGAAGATTGACCATGATATCACTGGGCAATCTTCTAATAGTCAGGCACAAGGTCTATATGCTAGAGGAAGACCTGAACAAAGGGGAAGACCACAAGATCGAGGCAAAAGCAGAGGAAAGTCAAAACATAAATCAAAATCTAGAGGCAGAGATGTCGTATGCTGGTACTGTAAAGAACCAGGTCATGTTCGAAGTAAATGTGACAAGCTGCAAAAGAAAAGAGAAAATAAGGTCACTCCACAGAATGAAGAGACCGCCCAAGCTAGTGTTGCTGAAGAAAGAGCTGATGTTCTGTTCGTGACAGAAGACCGTTTCAATTCCAATAATGAATGGATTATGGATACTGATTGCTCCTATCATATGTGTCCCAACCGAGATTGGTTTTCGACATATGAATCTATTGATGGAGGTATTGTTTTGATGGGAAATAATGCCCAATGAAAAACTGTTGGCATAGGAACAATTCGTATCCGAATGCACGATGACATTGTGAGAACATTGTCTGATGTGAGACATGTTCCAGACCTAAAGAAGAATCTCATCTCTCTTGGCACTCTTGATTCAAATTGGTGCAAGTTTTCAGCTGAAGGTGGAGTACTAAGAGTTAGCAAAGGTGCATTGATCGTGATGAAGGCTAAGAAAGCTGGTAGCCTTTATATACTGCAAGGTTCCACTATTACAGGCTCTGCAGCTGTTTCAGAATCATCTATGCCTGATTCAGAGGTTACAAAATTATGGCATATGAGGCTCGGGCATATGAGTGAAAAAGGTCTAACTCTGCTAAGCAAGCGAGGACTTTTGTGTGGCCAAAGTACCGGTAAAATGGACTTCTGTGAGCACTGTGTGTTTGAAAAACAGAAGAGGCTAAGCTTTGGTACTGGAATTTATAGAACCAAAGGGACGTTGGACTATATTCACTCTGATCTATGGGGCCCATCACCAGTTCCATCAAAAGGAGGAGCTCGATATTTATTGACCTTTATTGATGATTTTTCAAGAAAGGTCTGGGTGTTTTTCTTGAAGAACAAAAATGATGTTTTTGACACTTTCAAAAGTTGGAAAACTCTGATCGAGAAGCAGACGGGAAAGCAAATCAAAAGACTCCGAACTGACAATGGTTTGGAGTTCTGCAGTGGAGATTTTAATAGATTTTGCGAAGACGAGGGGATCGTTAGACATCGTACAGTAGTCAAAACTCCTCAGCAGAATGGTGTTGCTGAACGCATGAATAGGACTCTTTTGGAAAGAGCCCGGTGTATACTTTCAAATGCTGGACTGTCCAAAGACTTTTGGGCTGAAGCAATTTCCACAGCTTGTTTCTTGGTAAATCGCTCACCGTCTACAGCAATCGAGTTCAAGACTCCTGAAGAGGTATGGTCTGGTAAACCTGCTGATTATTCAAATTTGAGAATATTTGGATGCCCTGCATATATGCATGTTAGTGAAGGGAAACTAGAACCAAGGGCAAAGAAATGTATTTTTCTTGGTTATGCATCTGGGGTCAAAGGATATAGATTGTGGTGTTTAGATCCTAAATCACCCAAATTTGTTATTAGTAGAGATGTTACTTTTGATGAATCTGCTCTACTAACGTCGAAAAATGAGTCTCCAGTTTCTTCTGATACAGATAAGATAGATGGTGCATCGAAGCAGGTGGAGCTTGAAGTTCCGTGTTCACCATTGATGCCTAATATTTTAGAATCTCAATCAGAAGAGGAGATTGATGTTGAAGATGTGCCTCAAGAGGCAAGTCATAGCATTGCTGAAAATAGACCACGAAGAGAAATAAGACCACCACAAAGATACACAGACTTTGTTGCATATGCTTTAACCATTGGAGAAGAGACAGACTCTGTTGGAGAACCTGTCACATATACTGATGCTATTTCTTCTGTTGATTCTGCAAAATGGTTAATTTCTATGCAGGAAGAAATTGAATCACTTCACAAGAATGATACATGGGTACTTGTGAAACCACCAGCAAAGCAGAGGATTGTTGGCTGCAAATGGATCTTCAAAAGGAAAGAGGGAATTCCAGGAGTTGAGGATGCAAGGTATAAAGCACGGTTAGTAGCTAAAGGCTACAGTCAGGTACCAGGTGTGGATTTTAATGATATTTTCTCACCTGTTGTAAAACACAGTTCTATTCGTGTCTTGCTTGCATTAGTTGCCATGCATAATTTAGAGTTAGAGCAGTTGGATGTTAAAACAACATTTTTGCATGGTGAGCTGGAGGAACAGATCTATATGCAACAGCCACAGGGTTTTATTGTTGAAGGTAAAGAAGATCATGTTTGCTTGCTGAAGAAATCATTGTATGGTTTGAAGCAGTCTCCAAGACAGTGGTATAAACGATTTGATTCGTTTATGATTGGTAATGGATACTCAAGGAGTAACTATGATAGTTGTGTCTATTTCGAAAAACGGATGATAGGCTCATTTGTATATTTGCTTCTTTATGTTGATGACATGTTAATTGCAGCTAAGAAGTTGTCAGATATTGACAAGTTAAAGAAGCAGTTGAAAAATGAGTTCGAGATGAAGGATCTTGGTGCTGCGAAGAAGATCCTTGGCATGGAAATAAAGAGAAATCGAAAAGAAGGAAAATTATTCTTGACCCAGAGAGGATATATTGAGAAAGTTTTGAAGAGATTTGGCATGAAAAATGCTAAACCAGTATCTACTCCATTGGCCGCACACTTCAGATTGTCAGCAGCTTTATCACCCAAGACAGAAAGTGAAAAGAGATATATGACTCGAGTTCCCTACTCCAGTGCAGTTGGTAGTATTATGTATGCTATGGTTTGTACGCGTCCAGATATTTCACATGCAGTTAGTGTTGTTAGTAGATATATGTCTTGTCCCGGGAAAGCACACTGGAATGCAGTGAAATGGATTCTGCGATATCTACGTGGAACTTCAGAAGCATGTCTGGAGTTCAGTCGGAGTAGCAGTTCTCTAGTAGGGTTTGTCGACTCTGATTATGCAGGTGATCTTGACAAAAGGAGATCACTTACAGGATATGTATTCACTCTTGGTGGAAGTGCAGTTAGCTGGAAAGCTTCTTTGCAACCTGTTGTAGCATTATCAACAACAGAGGCAGAATACATTGCTATTACAGAGGTGATAAAGAAAGCCCTATGGCTTCGAGGATTGTATGGGGAGCTTAGTTCCTGTTCCGATGCCACTACTATTTTCTGTGATAGTCAAAGTGCAATTCATTTGACTAAAGACCAGATGTTTCACGAAAGAACTAAGCATATTGATATCAAATTTCACTTTGTTCGAGATATCATTGCCCAAGGAAGAGTTACAGTGAAAAAGATAAGTACTCATGATAATCCTGCAGATATGCTGACGAAATCTCTTCCAAATGTGAAGTTCAAGCACTGCTTGGACTTGATTAGTATTTCAAACTACTGAAGTATTTTGCCAAGGTGGAGCGATACTGCTGTTGATCAAAATTCAATCCAAGGTGGAGATTTGTCAAATATTGTGTGCACCGATTTTTTGTGGATTGAATTGTTTTTTTCAAAAAGGTGAACAGTGCACCATTGGACCAAAATGATTTATTGAACTTTGTCAACAAAAGCTGCACCGAATGCGGCTTTAGTTGGCGTCAACAAAAGCTGCACCGAATGCTGCTTTGAGTGGCTTGATTGTTTTGGCAGCTTGCTCTCTCCACTGCCTATAAATAGGCAAGCTCTCAGCAGATCAACATACAATTAAGAGAGAATAGAGAGAAGAAAGGGAGAGAAAAGAAAGAGAGAATTTTGTGAGAAAATTTTGGGGTGTGAAATATTGTAAGGGGTTTTGTGAGTTATCCTCTTAGGGTATTAGAGTGAGATCTCTAATTGTGTATACACCATAAAATTTTCTGATATAGTGGAATTGCTCCTCCTGGTCTGTGGATGTAGGCTTGTTTTTAGCCGAACCACGTAAATTCTTGTGTCATTTATTTTCTGTTATTTTAATTTTGTCGTCTATTTTATTACATGTACTATTTGATCCTGCTCTAAGCTTAACAGTTTGTCATTTCATCAAACACGTAATTGTTTTTATCAAACACTTTTAAATCTTTCACTTGCAAGACTATTTTTCGCCCTTCAAGAGCTAGCGCAGACGATACTATATATTCCACCATTCTATACAACCGTTTATTTGAAACCTTTGTGTCTCGATATTAATTTTACGAGTATGTGAATGTTTTGACACGCCGTGAAGCATAGTTTTTTATATATATATATATATATATATATATATATATATATATATAATTCCAAAGTTAATTGATTAAAAAGAAATAATTCATATTATTTTCTAGCTTTTTTACTTTTATTTAATTGAATTTTTCTCCTTTTGCTTCAATTACAGAAGGCATAAAAATAAAATGAATATCTTAAGATGTCCTAGAAAGTTCTCAATCTAACATGAGTGATTTTAAATTATGGTATGTTTAAGAAGGGCATATTGAAGAGTTGAAATTAATTAAGAAGATCATCATCCAAGAACCCAATTAATTATTAAAACTTTATGTTTTATGTAAGCACCTAATTTTTTTATTTTTTGACATAATGTAAGCACCTAATTAAATTCCAATCGTTATTTTATTTATTTATATATTTAGTAAAGAGGGTTAACAAGGAAGAATGGAAGAAGAAGATGTGGTGGAGTGGGAGAGGGTCATGTGTTGGTTTAGACTAGAATATTTATTTTTTAGAAAATTGTATAGTTCAAGTCTTTTAAAACAATTTAATGATGGTTTTAAAGAGTATTTTCATTTATTTTTATTAGATTATTATGTTTTTATATGTAATAATTCTATTTAGGAATATTTTTTAAACAGTTACTGGGAAGATTTTCTCATAGTTGGAGATCATGTAACCTTTAAAGCCTTTTGCATTTTCTTTCTTTTCAATAGGATGCTGGCAACAGTACATACGCTTTTGATTTCCAATTTCTTTTGGGTCCAAGTGAGAATTTATATATACATCTTTTGCTTATTTGTATCTACTGCAAGAAAAATGATCACCTACAAATTGATGACAAATGGTGTTTTTTTCATAACGAATAATATCAGTTATAGATAATGTAAACAACGATAAATAATACCGTGATAGATAAGATAAATGATAAAGGACAGTATCCATAATAAATAATGTTATTTATCACGTATTTTATCAGTAGTAGATAATATAAACAATAAAAAACAATGTCCATTATAAATAATTTTATTTATCACGAATTATGCCCGTAAGTTCCTTGTAGTGATCTGCAAGAATATTAAAAGTAAAATGGTGACAAGATGATTGTGACATCACAATAATTAAGACAAGTAAACAAGCTTGTATAGGTTCCATAGAATTTTAAGCAATAATTAATATCAACTTTTTTAAATTATTATTCTAATATTTTTCATTTCAATTGACTGATAAAAAAGTTGAGACTGCTGTACCATTTATTAATTCAATTTAAATGAAACTGAAATAAAAATGTGACGCATCAAATAATATAACAAACACATTTGTTACACCAATTAAGATTCAAAAAATAAGAGAGTTTTATCAGTCCTGAGATATATTGAACGTAACATATCATATCATATAAATACAATGTCCGATAGTTTATACTTAAAATAAATTATATTAATATAAAACATTAAAAAGAAGGTGAAGTATAAAAGAATGGTTTTAATACTTAAAAAAAGTTCACATATATATTTTGTTATTTTTATTCTTCATAAAAAAAATTAAAATTCATTAAAATTGAATGAATTTATTGAACTGTCTACTTTCTAAATCTCAAACCCTGCACTTGCTAGCTACCACAACTATATTCATAGAGAGTCAGTTTGATAGACTTTTAGCCTTTTTAAAAGGAGTTGTGGGTTTGTAACTGTAACTTTGGAAAAAAAAAAAACTATTGAATATTTGATAAACAGTATTTTTAGAAGTGCTATGGATTGAAAAAGTTGTATTAAGATATTTGATAAATTATATGCTTAAACTGATAAGGAATTATAAAATGACTAAAATTGACATCTTAGTAAAATTAATTCGTTTAATTTGTTGATGGAAAATCTATTTATATATGTTGACAGAGAAAAATAGATCTTATAGTCGACGAAGGTCCACTGGACCACATAGGGTTGTTTAGTGGTCAGTTGGGTCGAATATGGGTATCAAGTTGTGATGGGCCTGCAGAGAGAGTTCTCGCAGGAATCAAAAGCTTCTCAGAGAGGGCTTTCACGAACTGCTACCTATCAAGACAAAGAAAGATCGGTGAGGGATGCTGGACTTTAGCCGGCGATCAACCTCCGACGATCAAGTCAGTGCCCTTCCTTGAAGAGAAAAGAATATATTAAATACTTTTAGGGTTGGTGAGAGTATTTAATAGCTTACCCTTTAATCCTCCTCGTCTTCCTCTTTATAGTCCGAACTGCTTTCCCCATGTTCCCAACTTTCTAGGTTTCCTCGGTTTTCTCCCCTAACGTGGCCAGAAAGATTGTTAACTTAAAAGTGTAACTTCTAGGTTCTCAGGGAGATTATCTGCGGATAAGACGAAGGAAGGATGACCTAAAGGTAGTCTGGACTGCCTGGGCATTTAATTTGTCTGCTGCCCAAGATGACAGGTCTCTGACTTCGACAAGACCTGTTGATTATTCCAGGTTAGCGTGCCATGGTGTCAGTCGTAGTATGGTAATTGTTGGCTCTACTTTTTGGCTGATTCTTAGTTGCGTGCTCGTAATTATTGTGAGCACCTGCTTGTCCGCGGTGAGTTCTCGCAGTGGCAGGGGTTATCCCGACGACCACAGAACGAAGTGACATAGTTTTATTATTATCTTAAAGGCTTGGGTGCAGTCGATTCATTCGACATCGTTTTGGTCATTTGGTAATGACGTGGCAATGCTTGTGGAAGACCTCCCTACAACAATATCCCCTAAATTCCTGATAGAAAGTTTTTTTGAGGAAATTTATCCTTCTCCTTGTCGGCTAGTGGATTTTAATTTGATCTTCCCAGAGCAGCTGCGAGAACTTTTTTTATGATGGGACTATTTTGTTCTGATGAATGAAAAATCCTTTGGCGACGTGGCGTTCATTGGATGAAGAGGAGAGCTGAGGCATTTCCAACAAGCCTTTTGGGTGCGTGGCCTCGTTTTTCCCGCTTTCAAAATGGTTTGAGTGCCTCTCATTAAATGCTACGCAGTGGCGATTGTCTTTTCTTGCACACGTGGCTTCATCCCACAGGCCCCGGTCCTCGTGTCTGGGGCAGTAATCATTTCCTTTTTATTTTTCGAAACATTGGTGTGCCGATGATTAACAATTGGGAGTTTCTACGTGGGCTTATATATACCCACCCCTTGTCCTTCTTTGGGACCTTTCAAACCTTTCTCATTTGCTTCTTTTCCCCCCAGTGTGTATAAATCCTCTTAAGGAGTTTTCGATTTTCGTTAGTTTCCAAAGTTCATCGTCGCCACTCCGTCTTCTCAGGCAATGGCTTCCCCAACCTTCTTTGGGTAAGCCTTTTTCTCATCCCATATACCTTTTCTTCTTTTTAATATGGATTCCTAGTTAAGGGGTATGCAAATGCTGGAGGAAATTGAGAGAGACGGTTTCCTCCTCTACATCGTTCGCCGTCGTCCTGTCCTTATTCCTATAAGTATTGATTATTCACACATGCAGGTCCTCATTAATTAAAATATGACATGGCATGTTCTTATTGGTTGGATGATTTTTTTAATTTTTTAAAAAATGAATTTAAACGTAAAAGACCAATTTGCCCCTGAACCGTTTGGTCAACCGTCACTTTAACGGTGGTCAACTGAAAGTAGGGTATTCGAGTGCAATTATGACAAAACTGGCATTAAACGTGTAATTATGATAAACGTCGGAGTACTTGAGTGCAATTCGCCCTTTTTTCTACTAAAAGACTAACAGATCTTAACAAGGTGAATTGCAATGAAGTACCCTGACGTTTGACCATATTATAATAAAATCGTGAGTTTAGCTTTAATTACACATTAGTACTCTATCATTAATTGACTTAATCAAAAGAAATTATTGATCAAAAAATGGGTTAATTGCAATAAAGTGCCCTGACGTTTGGTTATATTGCAATGAAATTGTGAATTTAGTCTTAATTGCATGTTAGAACCCTTGACTAACGAATTAATTGCATGTTAGTACCCTTGACTAACTGTTGACCGTTAGAGTTGACAGTCAACCAATAGTCAAAGGGTATTTTGGTCTTTTTGACCTTAATTTATTTTTAAAAATAAAAATAAATTATAAATTATAAAAAAAAGTTAAATAAATCTCCACCGTCTATCAAAATTGATAGATGGTAGAGATTATATTGATAAAAAAAATTAAAAAAATTAAAATTAAAATAAAAAAATAAAAAAAATTAAAAAAATAAAAATATTTTTGGTGCTCTATCGCAACTCAACCCAGAAAAAAAAAATTTGCCCAGATCTCCATCAACGGGAGCATATCTGCTCCCGTTGATGGAGCGCTCCATCGGCGACAGAGCAGCTCCTTCAACGATGGAGCAGCTCCATCGCAGCGAACCCAGTTGCTGGGTTTACGTTCGAACCCAGATCTGGGTGCGAACAATTTTTTTTTTTTTTGTTATTCTGTTCTTGATGTTCTTGGTGGAGATCCAATCTGGATCTCCATTAAGAACACCATATAAAATTTTAATTGTATGATTTAAAATTTTTTTTTTTTGTTTAAAATGTATCTCCACCGTCCATCAAGATTGATGGAGGTGGAGATCCATTTTTAAAAATTTTAATTTTTTAATTTTTTTAAATTTTTATTAATTTTTTTTAAAACTAGGGGTAATATGGTCATTTTACACAAAAGTCAAAGTCAAACCGTTATATTTGACTGGTCAACTGACGGTAGGGTACTAACATGTAATTAAGGCTAAACTTACGGTTTCATTGCAATATAACCAAACGTCAAGGTACTTTATTACAATTAGCCCTAAAAAAATTTACTTTGAAATGACAAAAATACTCATAGTTAAAAAATAAAAAAAATAATATTAATTATTAATATTAAGAAAAATTAGAAAAATAAAAAAATAATTTAAATGGATCTATCCATTTAAAAAAATAATTTTTTTAAATTTTTTAATTTTAATAATTAATATTATTTTTTATTTTTTAATAAAGGGTATTTTTATCATTTTAGGTAAAAATTTTAGTCAAACTGTTACTTTGACTAAGTTAATTAACGGTAGGGTATAAATGTGTAATTAAGGCTAAACTCACAATTTTATTGTAATATGATCAAACGTCAGGGTACTCGATTACCATTCGTTCATCTTAACAGAAGGGGTACAAGAGAGAAAAAGAAATTATGGGGTAAAAAATAGAAAATACTCCAAATTAGAGGGGAAGGATGATAATATTCCTTTATTTATTTATTTATTTATTTTGGTATGAAAATATTGAAGATAACAAATATTGATTATTAATTTCTAATTTTTAATATTTAAGGTTATTTTATTTTTTTTGGTAATTTTTGTATAAGATGAAAGATAATTTGATCTAAAAAAAAGTTAATTAAAAGTTATGACCAGCTTCTTACTTAAACTAGAAGTTGAAGTTATATTGGACCAGCTTTAATTTTAGCTTTTAACTATAACTTTTGGTCAGATTCTTCAATAAATCGCTTATAAGAAATTTATCAAATAACTTTTGAATATTAGCTTATTGAAAACACTAAAAGTGTTTTTAAAATAGTTGTTCCAAACTGCCCATAAGTTATCAGACCGTGCATTGCACAAGCATGCCACTTGTTGGAATTTCCTAAATTATGGGCTGTCATTGATTGAATTTTTTATTTTTTATTTTTTATTCTTTTGCATTAAGATGTATTTAACACCATTTAGATTAGATTCCAATTTTAGAACCAAAATATGACCCATGAAGGGATTTTGTCAATTTTAAAGCTCTGGCTTTGGGTAAGAGACACAGAATGTGATACTGGTGTCCCCTCTCTCATTAGCGTATCATGAATGCAATTCTAATTGGTTTGATATTGACCAGTAGTAATTCAGAAAACGAAAATTGTGTTCCCAACAACGAATCTGATACTGGTGTCCCCTTTTTCTTGTAGTGCTAGGTGGGAGGGAGAATGAAGTTCTATTTCCAACAAGATTCCTGCCTAAATTGTGTTTGAATTTAATTTAATTCCCAACTCATTTTAATAAATAATATAATCACAAATTATGAATTATTAAACGTGCTTAAAAGGTGTTCCTTTGGAGCAAATTTTTATAGTGGATTCAATTATTTTATCAATTTAATTTATTCAATACATATTAAATTGACAGTCCAATGTAATTGATAATTAATGGATATCATTATCTTGTTAAATTTCGAAGAATCATGCAAAAGTAAGTGGGTGTCAATTTCCTTTGGTGAAAGTTTGTGTTAGTGTTAGTAATAACTTGGTTAACACGCCATCAGCTGCAGCCCGTGCAAAAGCTGCGGATAATCTCGCTGGAACAGAACAAGCAGCTGTGATGGGCAAGGATCGTGTAAAGCAAGGCTGTAGTGTTACTATGGTGACTTTTCCAGTTAGATATATATACAAGGATCAAGTGTATGATCAATCAACTGATCAGAGGTTTCAGGTGGTTAAGGAAACTCAAGAGCAGCTGTTAGCAATCAGTTTCAAATGATTGGCTGCCTGCAATTTAAGGAGAGTTAGTTAAATCTGTAAGAGCATGCTTTGTGCATGATTATTTGTCTATAAATAGCAGCTGTAATGTATTTATTAGATTAGTTTTTTGCTTTTGAAAAGTTGAGAGACTTGTTGTAAAGTTGACAGGTTTCTATCAATGGAGAAAACTCATTGAGGCATTTTGTCAAACAGTTTTTCAGTTATATCAAACACCTTTCTTTTTGGGTATGGAATAACATTTTAGCAGCTGTAGTGATGAGGCAATGCATAGAAGGAAATCCTATATATACTCATGTTCACATAGTATTCAAGGCCATACCAAATACACAGTCTTTGATCTTTATATACATAATTCTTAACACTCTCGAGTCTTTTAGGCATCCGTATGGGTAATGAATGGCAATTTTCCAACGGTGGAGCTCTCGGAGAGTCAAATAAGGGAAATTTTCCAACGGCATGATGCCAATAAAGATGGTTGTCTGTGTAAGGCAGAGATCAAGCAAGCCTTCGATGAACTTGGTGCAGTTTTCCCTAGTTACCGAGCTTACCGTAGGCTAAACCACGCGGACGGCAATGGAGATGGTTTTGTCGACATGAACGAATTGGAGGATCTCGTGAAATATGCTAAAAACCTTGGGTACTTGCGCCCTGAAAGGAGCTCCTGGAGAGAGATATAAGGGAAATTTTACAACGGCATGATGCTAATAAAGATGGTTGTCTGAGTAAGGCAGAGATCAAGCAAGCCTTCGATGAACTTGGCGCAGTTTTCCCTAGTTTCCGAGCTTACCGTGGGCTAAACCACGCGGACGGCCGCAATGAAGATGGTTTTGTCGACATGAACGAATTGGAGGATCTCGTGAAATATGTTAAAAACCTTGGGTACACCGTTTAGTACCTAGTAGAATTTGCATATGTTACGTACTTTAATTAGAATACAGGCTGTTGGAGTCTGCCAACCTGCATGTATGTATGTGTGTTGTGTGTTGTCGTGCATCTTGTGGATCTTGATCAATTAGATATTGTGACGTTATGAAGTTTGATACCAAAGCTTTTATGTAAACATACTTTGATCCAGCAGTATTTGCATTTTGCGGCTTTTAAGTTTATGTATCGTGCTTTGTTGTGTGTATGAATACTCAAAAAACTGCCGCTTATTAGAGTATTTTTATATTAAACCTAGAAATTATATTCATGCATAATTGTTGAATAAGCTTGCAACTGTTGTAAATGATGAATGTCCACCATATTGATAATGGTGTAAATAGTAAATTCTACCATGATTATCAACCAATAACTTATTGATTTATTGGTTGAGTGGATTGAATTAGGTGAGGTAAGAATGGCTATAAATATGAGTCAATTCTTGTTGAAATAAGAAGAACAAAAAATCTCTCTAAATTAAGAACTTCTTTTGTGGTGCTTTCATTTCTTGATTTTGGTATGTTAAATCCTTTTCTCCTTCACTCTTACTTCATTACTTTATTTCATAATAAAATCATTCTATTACCTTATATTATAACACGTTATCAGCACGACTAGCTTATTAGTATGCTCTGTGATTGCCACTCTATTGGATCTTTCACATCAGAAAATAAGTTTAGTTTTACTTATATTTATTATATTGAAACATGAAGATTACAAAATAAATAAAAGAGCTAGAAACTACAAATATTATAAACTTTAATCCAATAAGAAGTTCTGGACATAATAATATTATTATTATTTTTAATTTAATGTTTATATATATATATATATATATATATATATTTATATTTATGTAATTTATATAAATATAATGCATTTCAAGTCGGCTATGCCGACCACGTTTATATTTATGCAATTTATTTATTGTTATGCATCTCAAGTTGGCTATGCCGACCATATTTATATTTATGTAATTTATTTATTATTATGCATTTCAAGTCGGCTATGCCGACCACGTTTATATTTATGCAATTTATTTATTGTTATGCATCTCAAGTTGGCTATGCCGACCATATTTATTATTTATGCAATTTATTTATTATGCATCTTAAAGTTGGTTATGCCAACAATATATACTATTTATGCATTTTATTTATTGTTAATACATTTTATTTCAATACTCTTTATTTTAATTAAATTTGCATATGTACGATCCAGTCAACATTTACTTATCTATAGCTATTTCTATATATGTTACGTTTATATGCCTATTTAATTATTAGATATGATTTATACTTATTATGCACTATTCTTGATATATTTACTAAAAACTAATTATTATTATTGTTTTGTATGAATAGAAATCTGCTGAAAAATGTCAAATCTTAAGAACCTGCAGTTCTTTGCCTTAGATATTTCTGGAAACAATTACCTTTCCTGGATTCTGGATGCTGAAATGCATTTACAAGCCATGAATTTGCAAGACACGGTTAAGGAAGAAAATGAGACATCCCTGCAGAATAAGGCCAAGGCCATAATCTTTCTTAGACATCATCTACATGAGAATCTAAAAGTCCAATATCTCACAGTGAAAGATCCATTAATATTGTGGAAAAATTTAAAAGATCGATATGATCATCAAAGGGATGTATTCCTCCCAAAAGCAAGATATGATTGGATCCACCTACGATTACAAGATTTCAAAACAGTTACTGAATATAATTCTGTTTTATTCAAGATCACTTCACAACTAAAATTGTGTGGTGAAACAGTGACTGAGCATGATATGTTAGAAAAGACGTTCTCTACTTTTCATGCTTCGAATGTGCTCCTGCAGCAGCAATACAGAGAACGTCGATTCCAAAAATATTCAGAACTAATCTCGTGTTTGTTGGTTGCTGAACAAAACAATGAGTTGCTAATGAAAAATCATGAACTACGTCCAACTGGTTCATCAACATTCCCTGAAGTGAATGCCAATAGATATAAAAGCCATGGACGTGGTCGGGGTCATGGACGAGGACACGGACAATGGAATGGTTCTCGTGGTCGTGGATATAGTTCTCGTGGTAGTTACAAATCCTCATGGAACCGTAACACCAATAATATGCCCCAGAAGTGGAATGCCAATGTGGCTAAGCAAGATAAAGGAAAAAACAAAATTACAGATGACAAAACCACTAAAAGCAATAAAGATGTTTGTTTTAGATGTGGTGTACCCGGACATTGGTCGCGTACCTGTCGTACGCCTAAACATCTGGTAGATCTATATCAAGCATCTATAAGAGGAAAGATAAAGGAAATTGAGGCAAATCTTGCGAATCTCTCAGATCCAGAAGATATTACTCATCTTGATATTCCAGATTTTTTTGGAGATGAGAATGGAAATGATGGCTCTGGCCACACCAATTAGGGTCTTATTATGACTGCTTTTTACACTATATTTGGGTAGCTGGTAATGGGAATGTCCATACCAACTAAAATATGTCAATCATCGATTTGTTTTGTGTGTGCGTTTTTGTTATGTTTTTATCCTTTCTTTTTCTCTGCAATCAAGTATGATGTATCTTTTATGCCTCTGTTTTCGTTAATAACTAATATATATTTTTGTTTAATGAAATAAAGGATATGGATATGCCATCTGTTTCCAGTGGAGAAGATAAATGTTTGATTGATAGTGCAACAACACATACTATTCTTCGTGATAAGAAGTATTTCTCAAATTTGATATCACTTAAAGCTGAGGTGAATACTATATCAGGTCCTGCAGACCTAATTGAAGGCTCTGGAAGAGCCACAATTATATTGGAAAATGGAACAAAAATATGTATCCATGATGCTTTATATTCAAGCAGTTCCCAAAGAAATTTACTTAGCTTTAAAGATATTCGTTGTAATGGATATCATATTGAAACAATAAGTGAAAATAATATAGAATATCTCTATATTACTTCTGTTGTTTCAGGACAAAAATTGATTTTGGAAAAGATTCGTACTTTCTCATCTGGATTATATTATACGATAATCAAATCAATTGAGGCTTATGCAGTTATGAACCAGAAGTTCTCCAATCCAAAAATATTCATGCTTTGGCATGACCGCTTAGGTCACCCGGGATCTACGATGATGCGTAGAATCACTGAAAATTCTCATGGACATCCATTAAAGAACCAGAAGATTCAGCTGTTACATGAGAGTATATGTACTGCATGTTCACAAGGAAAATTAGTAATTAGACCATCTTATCCTAAAGTTGGTTTTGAATCCCCATCATTCCTACAAAGAATTCAGGGGGATATATGTGGACCTATTCACCCACCTAGTGGACCATTTCGCTATTTTATGGTTCTAATTGATGCATCTGTAAGATGGTCACATGTTTGTTTATTGTCTACTCGTAATGTTGCTTTTGCCAGATTACTTGCACAGGTTATTAGGCTTCGAGCACATTTTCCAGATTATCCAATAAAATCAATACGCCTTGATAATGCTGGTGAGTTTACATCCAAAACTTTTTATGAGTATTGCAAAGCAGTGGGGATTGATGTTGAACATCCAGTCCCACATGTGCACACCCAGAACGGATTAGCAGAATCATTTATCAAACGCCTACAGGTAATTGCGAGAACTTTATTATTAAGAACACAATTACCAAGTTCTGTATGGGGACATGCTATTTTACATGCTGCTGCATTAATCCGTCTTCGACCTACTGCTTACCACCAGTATTCACCATTACAACTTGTGTTTGGCCATCAACCTAATATATCCCATTTACGTATTTTTGGTTGCGCTGTATATGTCCCAATTGCCCCAACTCAAAGAACTAAAATGGGACCCCAAAGACGTTTAGGGATATATATTGGTTTTGATTCACCGTCAATTATTAGATATTTGGAACCTTTGACGAGTGATCTTTTTACTGCACGATTTGCGGATTGTCATTTTGATGAGACAAATTTTCCATCTTTTGGGGAAAGAAAAACTTCTCCTGAAGAGAAGCAGGAATTTTCTTGGAAGGTTCCAAGTTTGATCCATTTAGATCCATACACATCTCAGTGTGAGAATGAAGTGCGAAAGATAGTGCATCTTCAAACAATTGCTAATCAGTTACCAGATGCATTTACAGATGCTAATAGGGTAACAAAGTCATATATACCAGCTGCTAATGTACCAGCCCAGGTGATTTTTCCTGAAGAACGATATAAACAATTAGCAGCAACTGAATCATCTGTTGCACGACAGAAGCGTGGTAGACCACTTGGATCAAAAGATACAGTTCCCCGGAAGAGGAAAGTAAATTATCAGGATTTTGATAAAACGCGAGTTACAAATAAATCCACTTTCTCTGAATCAACTCCAGTAGAGTTAGATGTCCCTGAAGCGACAGGAGCCCCTGTAGTGGCAGAAGCCCCTGAAGTGGCAGAAATCCCAGAAGAGAGACAAGAAAATGGAAATGAAGAAATATCCATAAATTATGCAAGAGAAATATGGAATCGTGAAGAAACAATCATCGATGATATATTTTCTTACACAGTAGCTACTGAAATTATTAATGATGATTATGAACCTCATGGTATTGATGATTGTAGACAAAGGCATGATTGGCCTAAATGGAAAGAAGCAATTCAAGCAGAATTAAATTCTTTAGCCAAACGTGAAGTATTTGGACCTGTAGTCCAGACACCTGAAGATATCAAACCCGTCGGATATAAATGGGTTTTTGTACGAAAACGAAATGAGAAAAATGAAGTCATGAGATATAAGGCACGACTCGTAGCACAAGGTTTCTCGCAGAGACCTGGTATTGATTTTGATGAAACGTATTCACCAGTGATGGATACAATCACATTTCGGTTTTTATTAAGTATGGCTGTTTCAGAAAAGCTTGAAATGCGTCTAATGGATGTAGTGACTGCTTATTTATATGGGTCACTCGATTCAGATATCTATATGAAAATTCCTGAAGGATTTAAAATGCCAGAAGCATATAAATCGAGATCTCGTAATTTATATTCGATAAAGTTGCAAAGATCCCTGTATGGATTAAAACAATCTGGACGGATGTGGTATAACCGTCTTAGTCAATATCTGATCAAGGAAGGGTATATTAATGATCTAGTATGTCCATGTGTTTTTATAAAGAAATCTGAATCTGGATTTGCTATTGTAGCAGTATATGTTGATGATATGAATTTAATTGGAACTCCTGAAGAACTCCTGAAAACTGCTGAATATTTAAAAAGGGAATTTGAAATGAAAGACTTGGGCAAAACAAAGTATTGTCTCGGCCTGGAGATCGAGCATACACCAAATGGAATACTTGTTCATCAATCGGCATATGTTGAAAAGATTCTGAAAAGATTTAATATGGACAATGCTCATCCATTAGGTACTCCTATGGTTGTTAGATCTCTTGATCCTAAAAAGGATCCATTCCGGCCTAAAGAAGATGATGAAAAGATACTTGGTCCCGAAGTACCATATCTAAATGCAATTGGTGCTCTATTATATCTTGCACAATGTACTAGACCTGATATTGCATTTGCAGTAAATTTATTAGCAAGATTCAGTTCAGCACCAACTCGAAGACATTGGAATGGAATCAAACATATTTTTCGTTACCTTCGTGGTACAATAGACTTGGGATTATTTTATGTGTCTAACAATTTTTCAGGTTTAATTGGTTATGCTGATGCTGGATATTTATCTGATCCCCATAAAGCTCGTTCACAAACGGGATATGTTTTTACCTATAATGGCACAGCAATCTCCTGGCGATCTATAAAGCAGAGTATTGTTGCTACATCCTCTAATCATTCGGAGATCCTTGCACTTCATGAAACAAGTCGAGAATGTGTTTGGCTAAATTCTATTATTCATCATATTCGAAGTACATGCGGATTTTCATCATCCAAAGAAATGCAGACACCAATATTTGAAGATAATACAGCTTGTATGTAGCACCCCCCGACCCGATCCGGCCGGACCGATCCGGGAAGTGCTACTCGGACTTTCATAACTTTTCCAAAACTTCATTTTTCGTTTTAAAATCGTTGTGAGCCCATAAAACATTTTAAACTTTTTACGAAAATTCGGCAGAGTGCCGTTTGTTTTTCGGACTTTCCAGAAACCTGTTTTAACACGATTCAATTCACATTACATTTTCACAAACACTTCAATATCAATTTCAAACAACTGCGCACTCTGCCGTTTAGTGCGACTTATTAATCACAATTTATAAAATAAAACAGTTCAATCTTTTATATATATATATATATATATATATATATATATATATATATATATATATATATATATATATATATACAGACATTTCAGAAAGCATAAGGTAATTAATTAAAAACATATTACAA
Organism: Xanthoceras sorbifolium; assembly: GCA_003430845.1. Taxonomy (NCBI): domain Eukaryota; kingdom Viridiplantae; phylum Streptophyta; class Magnoliopsida; order Sapindales; family Sapindaceae; genus Xanthoceras; species Xanthoceras sorbifolium. The sequence continues at coordinate 29,450,354 of CM010617.1, forward strand.
AACTTATTTACAATTCCCCTGTATATGCATGCTTTCAGAATATATATACATAACAAAAGTATAGCTACCCAACTGTACAATCTTGTGACTCGGTCTGCAACGTGCTCTTCCTTCAGTCTCTAGCTTCGTCCGGATTCCTGGTACCTACGCGTTAGACACAAAACTAACGCGCTAAGCATAAAGCTTAGTGGGTGTACTAAAAACTCAATTAAATAAACTACAATATAATTAGTCTTTAAAAAGCAATAGACCACAAGATAAACATTTTCATCACTAATCGATTTCAAAACAATTGAATTTCCAAAATTAAATCATTGAACAATTTCAATTTCTCGAAGTACAATAATAAAATCAACATAAGAATTCGATTAATAAAATCATTCGATTCACTTCCAATTCTATCAATTTTGGCCCACTAGAATACTAAACATATACGGACTGGAATATGGGTCAAGCTCCCAACCCCCAGAACGAATTCTGAGGAGGTACGTGTCTCCCAACTCTAGGACCGTGGGTACGGAACCTAGAGAGGTACATAGCTCCCTGTCCCAGGAACGAATCCTTGGGAAGGTACATTAACTCCCAACCCCCGGGACGAATCCCGAGGAGGTACGTATCTCCCAGCCTCTGGACGAATCCAAGAGGAGGTACATCAATATCATCAATATCAATCAATCAATATCGGCGCAGTACTGCTCAATAAAACCCAGCTGGTATACCAACCTCCTATATCCACTTCTATGTCTACGTATCCTAGGGCCGTTTCGATAAACGATTTTCACAAACAAATACGACATAATATAAAATCTTTCCGAAATCAACAACATGTAACGAAATCAACAATAATCATATAAATATTCAAACGCATCAACAATAATCTTATAAATATCGAAATCAACAATAATCAACCATAGATCCACAAATCATCGATTTTACATATAATATAAACATTTTCCATACGAATAATCGGAATCGAAAACTTTTAACAAAATCGAAAACGAAAACAAAAACGAGAAACGAAATCGAAAACTAAAACGAAAAAGTAAACGAACTATTTCTCGAAACGATTTCGAAAATGAGAGTACACCTACCTCGAATCCGTATTTTTCGTTCGACAAACCGCGGTTCCACGATTTCGTTTTCTTTTCTTTTCTTTCTTCTTCTTCTTTCTTCTTTTTCTTCTTCTTCGTTGCTCTCTGCCCGTTTTTGACAATTTCATCGCGAGCAGTCCATCGCGACCTGTGGTCGCGGTGGCTGGTCGCGTTGCTCACTGCCAGGTTTTTCCATTTTCATCGCGAGCAAGCCAGCGCGACCTGTGGTCGCGGTGACTGGTCGCGGTACTCACTGCCAGATTTTTGCGTTTTTCACCGCGAGCGAGCTGTCGCGACCTGTGGTCGCGGTGACCAGGTCGCGATGCTCTCTGGTCCAGTTTTCCAATTTTTCATTTTACATTTAATTACATTTACACCCCCTCAAATAGTAAAATTTTATTTTCACATATATCACATATATCAAAAATTCATCACCCGAAATCCGGGATGTTACATTGTATTGCTCAGATAAGAGGAGGATATATCAAAGGGGATAGAACTAAGCATATTTCTCCAAAATTCTTCTATACTCATGAACTTCAACAAAGTCGACAGATTGATGTAAAACAGATACGGTCTACAGATAATCTTGCAGATCTGTTTACTAAATCATTACCGACGTCAACATTTGAGAAATTAGTATATGGCATTGGTATGCGTCGATTTTGTAAACTACAGAATTAATTTTTATCAGGGGGAGCATACAATCAGGGGGAGTAGATTTTTGAAGATAACAATACATGTGTACTGCACTCTTTTTCCCTTCGACCGGATTTTGTCCCACTGGGTTTTACCGGCAAGGTTTTTAATGAGGCAGTTTGAACACATCAAATACAATTTATAATCCAGAAGATCATTGTATTGTTTACCAACATATTTACTTTATAATGGTGTACATCCAAGGGGGAGTGTTGTAAATGATGAATGTCCACCATATTGATAATGGTGTAAATAGTAAATTCTACCATGATTATCAACCAATAACTTATTGATTTATTGGTTGAGTGGATTGAATTAGGTGAGGTAAGAATGGCTATAAATATGAGTCAATTCTTGTTGAAATAAGAAGAACAAAAAATCTCTCTAAATTAAGAACTTCTTTTGTGGTGCTTTCATTTCTTGATTTTGGTATGTTAAATCCTTTTCTCCTTCACTCTTACTTCATTACTTTATTTCATAATAAAATCATTCTATTACCTTATATTATAACAGCAACACTATTTTTTTTTCTTCTTAATTCCAAATAGCTGATTGAGTAAAACGAAATAATTCATATTATTTTCTAGCTTTTTTACTTTTAATTAATTGATTTTTTTCTCTTCTTTTGCTTCAATTACAAAAGGCGTAAAAACAAAATGAATATCTTAAGATGTCCTAGAAGCTCCTCAGTCTAACATGAGTGATTTTAAATTATGCTATGTTTAAGAAGGCATTACTGAAGAGTTTAAATAATTAAGAAGCATATATAGGATACAATATTATCATCCAAGAACCCAATTAATTAGGTTAAAAATTTATGTTTTATGTAAGCACCTAATTTATTTATTTAATTTTTTTGATATAATGTAAGCACCTAATTAAATGCCAATCGTTATTTTATGAAAATAAATTTATTTATTTATATATGTAGTAAAGAGGGTTAACAAGGAAGAGTGGCAGAAAAAGATGTGATGGAGTGGGATGGTGTGTGTTGGGTTTAATTAGAATATTTATTTTTTAGAAAATTGTATAGTTAAAGTCTTTTAAAACAATTTAATGATGGTTTTAAAGAGTATTTTTATTAAATTATTATGTTTTTATATGTAATAATTCTATTTAGGAATATTTTTTAAACAATTACAGGGAAGATTTTCTCATAGTTCAGATTTTCTCACCGTTTAGTAACCTTTAAAGAAGAATCCTTTAGCATTTTCTTTCTTTTCAATCGGATGCTCGCAACAGTAGATACGCTTTTGATTTCAAATTTCTTGTGTCCAGGTGAGAATTTATATATACATCTTTTGCTACTTTATATCTGCAAGAATATTAAAATAAAATGGTGACAAGATTATTGTCAGATCACAATAATAACAATAAACAAGCTTGTATAAGTTCCATAGTATTTTAAGCAATAATAATATCAAAAATTATTATTCTAATATTTTCATTTCGATTGACATGATAAAAATTTGAAACTGCTATTCCATTTACCAATTCAATTTCTTTGAATCTGAAATAAAAATGTGATGCATCAAATAAGGTAACAAACACCTTTGTCACACCAATTAAGATTCATAAAATATGAGAGTTCTGTCAGTGAGATAAATTTAACGTACCATATAATGTCATATAAATAAAACACATTATTGTTCATACCTGAAATAAATTATACTAATATAAAACATTAAAAAGAAGGTGAAATATATATATATATATAAAAGAGGTTTTAATACTTAAAAAAAGTTGTCACATATATATTTTGTTATTTTTATTATTCATAAAAAAAATTTAAATTCTTTAAAATTGAATGAATTTATTGAACCCTCTCCATTCCGAATCTCAGCCCTGCACTATCTAGGTACCCTAACCATATTCATATAGGGCCAATTTGGTAGGGTTTTAATTTTTTTTTTTTAAAAGCAGTTGCAATTATAATTTTGAAAAAAAGTTATTGAGTGTTTTGTAAATTGTACTTTTAGAAGTGTTATGAGTTAAAAAAGTTGTATTAAGGTATTTGGTAAATTATATGGCTGAACTGACGTGGAATTATAAAATAATTAAAATTGACATCTTAGTAAAATTAATTTATTTAATTTGTTGATGAAAATTCTATTTATATATATTAAGCATATTTAAAAGTTTTTACTTCATTCTAATATGAAAATAGACTTAATTAACTTTATTAATTATCTTTTAACATTAATCATAAAACCAATTTTTTTAGATTACAAAATAAATACTAGTAAGATTTTAATTATTTTTTTTTTCAAATATTGAAGATAAAAAAAAATTGATCTGGTTTAATTATTTAATTTTGGGATATTATCATTGTCCCCCAGTAGTTTGGGGTATTCTCTAATTTACACCCTGTAATTTCATATTTCTGTATTTAATCCCCTTTAGTTTATAAAAATACCCTAGATTCCTCTTCCCATTAAGTTTCTGTTTGACTTTTAAGTTTGATTGTTAGATTTTAAAGGGTAAAAAGGTAAAAAGATAATTGCAACATAATAAATACTCAAAAATATTTTTAAATTAAATAAAATTTCATTTAAGATAAAAAATAAAAAAATAAAAATCATTTTACTCTCTCCTCTATCACCTCTTCTTCTTGTTCTCTTTTTTTTTTCTCTATCTCTCCTCATCTTCTCTTCTTCTCTTGTATCTTCTCTCTCTCTCTCTCTCTCTCTTCCTCACCATATTTTCTCTCTCTTTCTCCCATTTCTGTTTCTCGTGTGTATATATATATATATATATATTGTGGTATGGTGTAGGGGGTGTGAAAATGGGAAGGCTATTTTCGCACCCCCTCTCATAGAGGTGGAGAGCCATCTTTGGATCTCCATGGAGTGGTGGAGGTTGAACTCCACATATATTTTTTTTATTATTTTATTTGTTCATATTTCTTTTAAAAAAAAATTGTTGGAGATTTGGTAGAGACCAATCTCTACCGTCCATCTTTTGAAGATGGACGGTTGAATCTCCACCAGATTTAGAATTGTTTTTTAAAAAAATATATTTTTAGTTTTATTAAATTTTTATTATGTTTTTTAAATTTTTTAATATTTTTTATTAAATTTATTAAATCTATATTTATATTAAATTCTTTTATATGTTTTTAATTTTTTATATATGAAAGGGGTAATTGCAATAACTACCCGTATATATAGGCGTAATTACACAAAAATTTGAGAATAATTAATAATAACAATAACTCCTCTTTGACCGGTTGACCACAGTTAGTCACTAACGGTCAAAAGGGTAAAATCGTCTTTTAGAAAATTTTAAAAAAAATTCTGAAAAAAGAAGAAGAAGAAAGAAGAGGAAGAAGAAAAATAAAAAAAAATCTGGAAAAAAAGAAGAAGAAGAAGACGAGGAGGAAGAAGAAGAAAGAAGAGGAAGAAGAAAAATAAAAAAAAAAATCTGGAAAAGAAGAAGAAGAAAATAAAAAAAATTCAGAAAAAAGGAAGAAAAGAAGAAGAAGAAGGAAGAAGAATAAAAATTCGAAAAAAAAGAAGAGAAGAAGAAGAAGAAGAAGAAGAAAAATAAAAAAAAATTCGAAAAAAAAAGAAGAAGAAGAAGAATAAATAAAAGAAGAAGATGGAGGAAAAAAAAGGGTGAAGAAAGAAATTGAAAAAAGGAAAAAAAAAATTGGAAGAAGAAGAAGATCTGGGATGAACAAAAAAATTTGAAAAAAAAAAATTAATTAATTAATTTTTTTTTTTTTTTTGGCAATGGACCAGATGATCTGGTTTATTGGATAAAGATATTTTTATCTCATCTAATGGACCAGATCTCATCTGGTCCATTTTTTAAATTTTCTTTTTTTTTTCTAAAAGATGATTTTACACTCCAGGTAAGTTCCCAGGAAAGAGAGGTGGGTCACAATGGACACACTTAAATACCAAGTCTTTCCTAGCCAGAACCTTCCTTAGACAAGCACTTCCACAATACTACCACACTTAACTCCAGCAACCAAGAACAATTTAGACCAAGAACAATTCTTTTCTGATGTGGAAGATCAGACAATGCTGCAACCACAGAGCATACTAAGAATTTTCTAAAACCTCTGACACCTTAACAACCAACCTAGGCTCTGATACCACTTGTTGGGAAAATTAACCTCCCCAAAACCTCCCTAGAAATATGCTTAAGTATCAGAAATAACAGAGAAATAAAATAGACAATAATAACAATCACCACAACACAATAATTTACGTGGAAAACTCCAAAACCAGGAGAAAAACCACGGCCCTCAGAAAGAAATTCACTATGTGATAAATTATTACAACCACACAGACTATTCTCTCAAAACTACGACACCAATACACTCACACTCTCTCAAAGCATAAAATAATTCACACCTTTCTACACTCTAAAATAAGAGAAACAAGAAAGGAATTTAATTAGAATTAAATACAATGCTTTAAGTGTATTTAATTGGTGCAATTAGAAACTAAGGACTTGATCTCCTTATATAGCCTTGAGAAGCCTTGACATTTTGCTATTTTTTCAATGTGGGATTCATATCCCTTTTCTTCTCTTTTGCTTTCTTTATTTTGCCAAATTTCAACAAAGTTTAATATCAAGCTTTTAAGAATGTGTATATAAGAACTACTCCTTTGTCATGTGATCTCTTTTTTTTTTTTTCTTTTTTCTTTTTTTCAATGATCAAGATTCAAGCAGTATTGTGATATATTTCTGAAGTCTTAATTTTAAAGTAACGTGGGTTGCTATATCTGTGTATGATGCCGCCTACTCGAATATATATGAAGCTTAATTGGTTATTTTTATAAAGATCATGCAGTGTTGTTGATTAAGCTTATATATAAGTGAGGGCTGTTCGACGATTCTATTTAATTAACACCCTTCACCCTTCAAGTACTAGCTAGCTCATCATCTAACATAAAAAAGAAGAGAACAGTGGGATTTGGTAATCTGGTTGATAAGGAAGCATGCTATGCAAGTCATTGATATCTTTAATATCGATCCCCCATTGATACTCTTGGACCAACCTCCATACTATTTGATGTAGGACATCCGAGAGCCACAAAATTATTTGTTTGTTTTAGAACTTTATTGTTATTTGCTTGTTTTAGAATTTTGTAATTTTTCTCTATTTAATTTCCTAGAATGGTAGGTCTGTGTGTTGAAAAATTGGCAAAATTGTGAGAGCAAATGAGAAGGCAATGAAGGGATATGAATCCCACATTGGAAAAATAAGAACATGTCAAGGCTTCTCAAGGCTATATAAGGAGATCAAGTCCTTAGTTTCTAATTGCACCAATTAAATACACTTAAAGCATTGTATTTAATTCTAATTAAATTCCTTTCTTGTATCTCTTATTTTAGAGTGTAGAAAGGTGTGAATTATTGTATGCTTTGAGAGAGTGTGAGTGTATTGGTGTCGTAGTTTAGAGAGAATAGTCTGTGTGGTTGTAATAATTTATCACATAGTGAATTTCTTTCTGAGGGCCGTGGTTTTTTCTCCTGGTTTTGGAGTTTTCCACGTAAATATTGTGTTGTGGTGATTGTTTTATTTTCTATTTTATTTCTCTGCTATTTCTGATCTTTAGCATATTTCTAGGGAGGTTTTGGGGAGGTTAATTTTCCCAACAAGTGGTATCAGAGCCTAGGTTGGTTGCTAAGGTATCAGAGGTTTTAGAAAATTCTTAGTATGCTCTGTGGTTGCAGCATTGTCTGATCTTCCACATCAGAAAAGAATTGTTCTTGGTCTAAATTGTTCTTGGTTGCTGGAGTTAAGTGTGGTAGTATTGTGGAAGTGCTTGTCTAAGGAAGGTTCTGGCTAGGAAAGACTTGGTATTTAAGTGTGTCCATTGTGACCCACCTCTCTTTCCTGGGAACTTACCTGGAGTGCTGTTCACGGACTACGGGCACTATTTCAGTATACGGTTAGAATGTCTAAATTTTCAAGCTCCTTGAAGTTTGGTGTAGAGAAATTTGATGGAATGATTAATTTTGGCTTGTGGCAAGTGCAAGTCAAGGATGTGTTAATACAATCTGGGTTACACAAGGTATTGAAGGAGAAATCAGGCTCTGTTTTAAGTGATTCCAGCAAAGGTGAGTCTAGTATGAGCAATGAAGATTGGGAAGAAATGGATTTGAGAGCTGCAAGTGTGATTCGTCTGTGTTTGGCCAAGAATGTTCTTGCAAATGTGCATGGAATACATTCAGCCAAGGAACTCTGGGAAAAACTTGAAGGGTTGTATCAGGCAAAAGGCATCTCAAATCGGTTGTACCTGAAGGAACAGTTTCATACTCTGCGTATGGAGGAAGGTGCAAAAATCTCAGATCATCTGAGTGTTCTCAATGGTATTGTTTCTGAACTGGAGTCTATTGGAGTTGAAATTGAAGACGAAGATAAAGCATTAAGGCTTATATTGTCTCTTCCATCTTCCTATGAACATATGAAACCTATTTTGGTATATGGGAAGGAGACTCTGAATTTTGCAGAAGTTACCGGTAAACTCCTTTCTGAGGAGAGAAGGCTGAAGGGTGGAGGTCGTACTTCATCAGAAGACACAGCATTGGTAGCTAGCAATGGGAGCAATTGGAAGAAGAATAACTCCAGGAAGAAAATATTTTGCTGGGCGTGTGGGCAATCTGGGCACGTTAAGAAAAATTGTCAAAACGGTGGAGCAGGTTCGGCAGGTAGCTCCAATACTCAAGCTAATAGTGTGTCTTGTGAAGACACTGAATTTATCCTTTGAAAAGGATATGTACATCCTTATAGCATATCACTAGGTGCTATGAAAAAGGATGTGTCACTATTAGTGGGTCTATAAGTTTGCACACGGGCATTGGTTGGCGGCATTGATGCAAGGTGTGTGGTAGAATTATGTCGATGGCTGAAGAACTTCCGGGGAAAGCCAACATGGGAGTTGCACCATAAATTTCAGCAAGTTTGTTCGACATGTGCCGAGGTAGAAATCTTAGAATTGATGATTAATTCTAAGTGGTATACTTTTATGGTGGAGTATGATAGTTCTCTGGATTGAGAATTATGATTGTCGGTATAGACAATGGTTGCATGAAAGTTGCGACGGAGTATGATAGTTCTCTGAGTTGAGAATTATGATTGTCGGTATAGACAATGGTTGCATGAAAGTTGCGGCGGAAGGGCGAAGGTTTCCTGTATTTTGCCAAGGTGGAGATTTGTTGAAAAATTGGCAAAATTGTGAGAGCAAATGAGAAGGCAATGAAGGGATATGAATCCCACATTGGAAAAATAAGAACATGTCAAGGCTTCTCAAGGCTATATAAGGAGATCAAGTCCTTAGTTTCTAATTGCACCAATTAAATACACTTAAAGCATTGTATTTAATTCTAATTAAATTCCTTTCTTGTATCTCTTATTTTAGAGTGTAGAAAGGTGTGAATTATTGTATGCTTTGAGAGAGTGTGAGTGTATTGGTGTCGTAGTTTAGAGAGAATAGTCTGTGTGGTTGTAATAATTTATCACATAGTGAATTTCTTTCTGAGGGCCGTGGTTTTTTCTCCTGGTTTTGGAGTTTTCCACGTAAATATTGTGTTGTGGTGATTGTTTTATTTTCTATTTTATTTCTCTGCTATTTCTGATCTTTAGCATATTTCTAGGGAGGTTTTGGGGAGGTTAATTTTCCCAACACTGTGAACTCCACCTACAAAAGGGTATCAGTTTATAATTAAGGATAGACTGGTAGTTATCTTTTTGCTGTCAGTATTTTTTTTCTAAAAAAAAAATTCTCTTTGAGAGTTCAACTCGAAGAATTTCAATTTTCTTAGGTCAGCATCTTCTACTCTATTTACTTTTTTGCTTTGACTACTTTACTATTCAACTCTAAGTTTATTGGTGTATATATTAAAAGCACACTTTTTTTGTTTGGCAGAGTTGGAGATTTGACTTCGAATATCAACTTTAATTGAGAACTGTAATTTAAATGTATATTAAGAACATCCATACTTAAATAAATCTAATGAAAAAACGAAACATGAGTTATTATTCTTCTCAATAACATATAGCTGAGGGTAATAGCTTAAGTTTGCGTACTACTCGCGTGGAACATGAAAGTAAATGAATTATTGAAGTAAATTTTATTTTAATTGATCACATATAGTATAAAATATAATCACCTATGTATAAATTTAGCACCGTGATTTTAACTAACACATGTAGCATAAATGTGTTAAGCTATCTCATAATTTTGATGATCATTCAACTGATGCATCAGATAGCATTGATAAAGATAGTCAAGCTCGTATTGCTCACATCTCCTCTTCAACCTTCCCAGAGGTCTCACCACAAACACTTGTGTGTATGTATCGAACAGCTATGCTGAAAGCTGCTGGAACTAATAAGACTTCAGGTCTTGGCTTACCAACTCAGAGTGATTACTTGGCATTTGATTCCAGCTCATCCTGTCATCTTGCTGAGTCATCTGAAATGCCAGCTCAGCAATCTTCATGTTTTCATTAGCATTAATAGTTTGAAGAATTGGTTTTGGTGAGCTGATCACCGGTGTATTTTCCACACTATAAAAGTCTGATAGCTGTTAATTATTTTTTATAAGAAAATACATTCAATTTTTCATTTTCTCTGTTTTCTGTTCTGATTTACAAACAGATTTTCTTCTTGAAAATCTTCAAAATGAGTTATTAAGACCATTAGAGATAATCCACATATGAGTTATAAAAAGTACAAATAAATCATAAATACAGTAGAACCCTGTAAAAAAAATATTATATTCACGGATATTAATCCGTGGCAATCATTAAAAATTTTAAATTATAAATATACAACAAAAAAAAAAATTATAATGAAATCCTAACACTTTATTATTTGAGTCTCATTCTTGCAAATGATACACTTAAACTGTTAGAACTAATATAAATCATCATCAGAATTATTTAAGTGTAAACAGATTAAATGGACCAAATAGGTGATAAGTTTGGGCTTGAGTGTAATGAGCTGTGTCGTATCAAAAGGTTAAAAGAAGAATGTTAACTATATATTAATAAGTTATGTTAGGTACTGTAGAGTTAATCTAATCATGGTGATAGGTTAGATTAACCACATGTATATAAACATTTGTTAGTCTACTGTTGAAGTCAATGAGAAAAATCTGATTCCTCTCTGATTCTCTCTCTCGAAATTTCTCCCAAATTACTTCTAGGTTCTCTGTGTTTTCTTTCAATTGTTACATAAACTAGAAAGAATATATTTGGAGATCATGTAACCTTTAAAAAAGAATCCTTGACATTTCTTCATTTGTTATTGTGGAAGTAAATCATTACCTTTTTTAAGTCCTTTTCCCTCATATCAAGCATATGGTATACGCTTTTTGACGTTAAACTTTTGCGGTGTCCAAGTAAGAAATAGAGTATTTTTGCATTGAAATCTCTTCAAGTGAGTGAGGGATATGAATATGATCCTTTAGCATTTTCTTTTCCCTCGTGTACGTAAGTGTAACTAACAAATGTTATTCTTTTTCTAAATCAGATTGCTACGAATCAGGCGACTGTTTTCTTTTTCATTTTTCAAAGGCAAATTAATAATTTAAGCATCTTATCTATTATATATGAATACTGAGATAAAGACATCACAATAATGACGTAATTTATTTTATGCCTTCAACACCTTGTCAAATGCAATGCCAAATTATAATGGGATTTGATTAATAACCAAATGTTTAATTAATTGTCTCTTACAAGTAAGATTACATTCCCTAAATAAGTTCTCTATAATGTTAAAAGTATTTTGCTACTAAACAATATATTTGGGTTTGTTTGCCATATGAGATTGGATAAAATCCAGTCAAATCTCATATTTGTTAACTGCATAGGATTGAAGAAATCTCATGCAGTTTTTTCTTTTTCCTACCAAGACTGGACTCAATTGTACCGCCCCAAAGCATGAAACAATTTTTTTTTCTTATTTAATTATTTTTATATAAAATATTATGTTTATTTAATATATATTATTAAAACATTTTAAAAGTAATATTTTTAAATATTAATAAAAATAAATATTATTTATAATATTTAAATATTTTATTTTATTAAAAAATAATTTTTTAATTGAATTTAATTTAAAATTTTAATTTTTTTTAAATGATATTATTTTCTTTAAAATTAATTTAATATAATTTTATACTAACCTACCTCACACTATATTAAACATAAGACATAACTATATTTTGTCAAATCTAATTTATACCAAATAAAGGCACTGGACTTATAATCCCGTGCTTTTGCATCCCTTTTCAATTTTTTTTTTTATATTTTTAATTTTAATTAATTAATATAATATATTTTATTATTTAAAATATTTTTATTTTATTTAAATATATTTTAAATAATTTGTGAAAATTAATTCAATCTAATATGATTTTATCCAATCTCATCTATTACACTAAATAAGAGACATTATTATTTATAGTCCAATCTATACTGCATCAAACATAATAATCCAATGTAATTAAATCCAATCATATCATATAATATCCTATCATATCCAAAAAATAGTCGAGTCCAATCTCGTATACCAAACGCACATAGGTAGAGAGCTCAACAGGTTTCTTTTAAATTTTTAAAATTTCCAAATTTTGTCTTCGATCCAATAAGTGTCAAGTAATTTATGCATCTCTGCCATTGGTTTGGATAATTAAAATTTAAATAATAAAAATTTCAAAATATTTGAACAAATTAATGAACGCTTTAATAACTTTGATGTACATATATAGTTACAGGTTCCTACATGAATAAAGCCACACATCGGAAAATTATAAAACTTTGCGACTAAACAGCTTGATTGTCTACACAGTATCCAATCAAACAAAAAACACAAAAGAAAAGCTTAACTGGTTTAAAGAATATATCAACAGCATATAAGACCGAAAAAGAAAAAAAGCTAAAAAACATTTAACATAAATACCCGGCAAGTATATGATCTTATTGTTTCTCGTTATGGTGCTATTTTTTATAAATATGATCCTATAAAAAAAATGAAAAATATATGATGTACAACACTTCTAGAAGTCTATTGAAGGGGTAGACAATATCAAATTTGGGCTCATGATATGTTGTTGGAATAGGCTTGACGAGCCCTATAACAATCATCAGGGTAAACTGTGATGCACAACTGTTTTTTTAAATTCAGTCATTTTGGCCTTCGTTTTTCAGGTTTTTTCGTTTTCGACAATATTTTTGAATCTTAATAACCTGTATTATAAATTTACATTTTCATTACGATTTGTCTTATTGAGTTTGTTTAGGAAAAAAATCTTTTAGAATTTATCAATAACTCAAATTTGCTTTTTTTAAAAAATTTTTGTAAATTTCTAGATTTTCCTTAATTTAGTCCATTTATAGTTCTAGTCCTAGTTGGAGTCGGTTTTGTTTTCTATTTAAGCATGAATCCGAATTCTTTTTATTTTCTTTGATTGTTATTAATACTTATGATCGCCTTTACTAATCGGGAATGAAAATCAAAGAGAATCAAGTTTCATGAAAAATGAAATCAGTAAAGGTAACTTAATTTCCCAGATGGAAGGGGGAATTAAATTCTATTTCCAACAGAAACTAAACTCCTGCCTGAATTGTGTTTGAATTGGAGTTTACATAATTTAATCCTCAATTTATTTTAATAAACACTGTAATAACAAATTAGGAATTAAGTTATCTTTCTCTTATTAGGATTTCTTATTAGTATTCAATATATATTAATTTGCACAGTCCAATGTAATTGATAATTAATGGATAACGTTTCTTGTTAAATTTCGAAGAATCATGCAGAAGTAAGTGGTTGTCAACTTCTGGACCCAAAAAAAAAAAAATGCACTAAGTATGGAATAACATTTGAGCAGTTGTAGTGAGGCAATGCATGGAAGAAAATCCTATATATACTCATGTTCACATAGTATCCAAGGCATACCAAATACACAGTCTTTAATCTTTATCTTTATATCCAAGGCATATGGGTCGTCGTCCTTCGTTCAATCCAAAACCGGGGCCCCGAAGGGAGTTATCGGAGCGAGAAATAAGGGAAATTTTCGAACGGCATGATGCCAATAAAGATGGTTGTCTCAGTAAGGCAGAGATCAAGCAAGCCTTCGATGAACTTGGCGCACTTTTCCCTGGTTTCCGAGCTAACCGTGGGCTAAACCACGCGGACGGCAATGGAGATGGTTTTATCGACATGAACGAATTGAAGGATCTCGTGAAATATGCTAAAAACCTTGGGTACACAGTTTAGTACCTAGTAGAATTTGCATATATTACGTACTTTAATTAGAATAAAGGCTGTTGGAGTCTGCCAACCCATATGTATGTACGTATGTGTGTTGTGTGCTGTCTTGCATCTTGTGGATCTTGATCAATTATATATTATTTTGACGTTATGAAGTTCGATACCAAAGCTTTTATATAAAAATGCTTTGATCCAGCAGTATTTGCATTTTGCGCGCGTCTTTTAAGTTTACGTATCGTGGTTTGTTGTGTGCATGAATACTCAAAAAATGACGCTTATTAAAGTATTTTTATATTAAACCTAGAAATTATATGCATAATTGTTGAATAAGCTTGCTGTTAAGGGAGCTGATAATTCAGAAATGAAAGGGAAGAATAGAGACTCTCTCAAACCTCCATTAATGGAGACTTAATGATAAGCTTTTCTTAGTGTTTGTGTCAAATATTGTGTGCACCGATTTTTTGTGGATTGAATTGTTTTTTTCAAAAAGGTAAACAGTGCACCATTGGACCAAAATGATTTGTTGAACTTTGTCAACAAAAGCTGCACCGAATGCGGCTTTAGTTGGCGTCAACAAAAGCTGCACCGAATGCTGCTTTGGGTGGCTTGATTGTTTTGGCAGCTTGCTCTCTCCACTGCCTATAAATAGGCAAGCTCTCAGCAGATCAACATACAATTGAGAGAGAATAGAGAGAAGAAAGGGAGAGAAAAGAAAGAGAGAATTTTGTGAGAAAATTTTGGGGTGTGAAATATTGTAAGGGGCTTTGTGAGTTATCCTCTTGGGGTATTAGAGTGAGATCTCTAATTGTGTACACACTATAAAATTTTCTGATATAGTGGAATTGCTCCTCCTAGTCCGTGGATGTAGGCTTGTTTTTAGCCGAACCACGTAAATTCTTGTGTCATTTATTTTCTGTTATTTTAATTTTGTCGTCTATTTTATTACATGTACTATCTGATTCTGCTCCAAGCTTAACAAACTGGTATCAGAGCTTCCGGTCGTGTTCCAGGCTGCTAGAAAATTCTTAGTATGCTCTGTGGTTGCAGCATTGTCTGATCTTCCACATCAGAAAAGAATTATTCTTGAGATTTGCTGATTTTGTGCTGTGGTGTAGAAAGTACATGTCTAGGAAAAGTTCTGGCTAAGGAAAGACTTGGTACTTAAGCGTGTCCGTTGTGACCCACCTCTCTTTCCTGGGAACTTACCTGGTGTACTGTTCACTACTACGTACACTATTCAGTATACAGTATTCGTGAATAGTGCATTGCCTAGTGGGCCCTACGCGGAATAGTAGTGCACTGGTGAACAGTGTTGCAAGTTCGGATGCGTGCTGTTCTTGTTCAAAGTGGAGTTCAGAAAGCTTTCAAAGGTGATAAACCAGCTGATATGAAAGATGCAGATTGGGAGGACATCGATGAAAAGGCCCGTTCCGCTATTCAGTTATCTCTCTCTAATGAAGTTTTACGTGAGGTCATTTCTGAAAAGACCACAAAGGCGTTGTGGGAGAAACTTGAATCTCTCTATTTGAAAAAAACCCTCACAAATAAACTTTACAAGAAGCAGTGTTTATATTCACTCCGCATGAGTGAAGGTACATCTCTTGGTTCTCATATTGATGAGTTTGAATCTCTCATCATGGATTTGCAAAATCTTGATGTCAACATAGAAGACGAAGATCAGGCGCTGCTGTTGCTGTGTTCGCTACCTTCCTCATATAGACATTTTAGAGAAACTATGTTATATGGAAAAGACACAATTTCTCTGATGTCAAAACTGCTTTAGAGACTAAAGAGAAGATTGACCATGATATCACTGGGCAATCTTCTAATAGTCAGGCACAAGGTCTATATGCTAGAGG
The DNA here is from genome assembly GCA_003430845.1 of Xanthoceras sorbifolium. Lineage (NCBI taxonomy): Eukaryota > Viridiplantae > Streptophyta > Magnoliopsida > Sapindales > Sapindaceae > Xanthoceras > Xanthoceras sorbifolium. The sequence continues at coordinate 29,466,250 of CM010617.1, forward strand.
AAGACCTGAACAAAGGGGAAGACCACAAGATCGAGGCAAAAGCAGAGGAAAGTCAAAACATAAATCAAAATCTAGAGGCAGAGATGTCGTATGCTGGTACTGTAAAGAACCAGGTCATGTTCGAAGTAAATGTGACAAGCTGCAAAAGAAAAGAGAAAATAAGGTCACTCCACAGAATGAAGAGACCGCCCAAGCTAGTGTTGCTGAAGAAAGAGCTGATGTTCTGTTCGTGACAGAAGACCGTTTCAATTCCAATAATGAATGGATTATGGATACTGATTGCTCCTATCATATGTGTCCCAACCGAGATTGGTTTTCGACATATGAATCTATTGATGGAGGTATTGTTTTGATGGGAAATAATGCCCAATGAAAAACTGTTGGCATAGGAACAATTCGTATCCGAATGCACGATGACATTGTGAGAACATTGTCTGATGTGAGACATGTTCCAGACCTAAAGAAGAATCTCATCTCTCTTGGCACTCTTGATTCAAATTGGTGCAAGTTTTCAGCTGAAGGTGGAGTACTAAGAGTTAGCAAAGGTGCATTGATCGTGATGAAGGCTAAGAAAGCTGGTAGCCTTTATATACTGCAAGGTTCCACTATTACAGGCTCTGCAGCTGTTTCAGAATCATCTATGCCTGATTCAGAGGTTACAAAATTATGGCATATGAGGCTCGGGCATATGAGTGAAAAAGGTCTAACTCTGCTAAGCAAGCGAGGACTTTTGTGTGGCCAAAGTACCGGTAAAATGGACTTCTGTGAGCACTGTGTGTTTGAAAAACAGAAGAGGCTAAGCTTTGGTACTGGAATTTATAGAACCAAAGGGACGTTGGACTATATTCACTCTGATCTATGGGGCCCATCACCAGTTCCATCAAAAGGAGGAGCTCGATATTTATTGACCTTTATTGATGATTTTTCAAGAAAGGTCTGGGTGTTTTTCTTGAAGAACAAAAATGATGTTTTTGACACTTTCAAAAGTTGGAAAACTCTGATCGAGAAGCAGACGGGAAAGCAAATCAAAAGACTCCGAACTGACAATGGTTTGGAGTTCTGCAGTGGAGATTTTAATAGATTTTGCGAAGACGAGGGGATCGTTAGACATCGTACAGTAGTCAAAACTCCTCAGCAGAATGGTGTTGCTGAACGCATGAATAGGACTCTTTTGGAAAGAGCCCGGTGTATACTTTCAAATGCTGGACTGTCCAAAGACTTTTGGGCTGAAGCAATTTCCACAGCTTGTTTCTTGGTAAATCGCTCACCGTCTACAGCAATCGAGTTCAAGACTCCTGAAGAGGTATGGTCTGGTAAACCTGCTGATTATTCAAATTTGAGAATATTTGGATGCCCTGCATATATGCATGTTAGTGAAGGGAAACTAGAACCAAGGGCAAAGAAATGTATTTTTCTTGGTTATGCATCTGGGGTCAAAGGATATAGATTGTGGTGTTTAGATCCTAAATCACCCAAATTTGTTATTAGTAGAGATGTTACTTTTGATGAATCTGCTCTACTAACGTCGAAAAATGAGTCTCCAGTTTCTTCTGATACAGATAAGATAGATGGTGCATCGAAGCAGGTGGAGCTTGAAGTTCCGTGTTCACCATTGATGCCTAATATTTTAGAATCTCAATCAGAAGAGGAGATTGATGTTGAAGATGTGCCTCAAGAGGCAAGTCATAGCATTGCTGAAAATAGACCACGAAGAGAAATAAGACCACCACAAAGATACACAGACTTTGTTGCATATGCTTTAACCATTGGAGAAGAGACAGACTCTGTTGGAGAACCTGTCACATATACTGATGCTATTTCTTCTGTTGATTCTGCAAAATGGTTAATTTCTATGCAGGAAGAAATTGAATCACTTCACAAGAATGATACATGGGTACTTGTGAAACCACCAGCAAAGCAGAGGATTGTTGGCTGCAAATGGATCTTCAAAAGGAAAGAGGGAATTCCAGGAGTTGAGGATGCAAGGTATAAAGCACGGTTAGTAGCTAAAGGCTACAGTCAGGTACCAGGTGTGGATTTTAATGATATTTTCTCACCTGTTGTAAAACACAGTTCTATTCGTGTCTTGCTTGCATTAGTTGCCATGCATAATTTAGAGTTAGAGCAGTTGGATGTTAAAACAACATTTTTGCATGGTGAGCTGGAGGAACAGATCTATATGCAACAGCCACAGGGTTTTATTGTTGAAGGTAAAGAATATCATGTTTGCTTGCTGAAGAAATCATTGTATGGTTTGAAGCAGTCTCCAAGACAGTGGTATAAACGATTTGATTCGTTTATGATTGGTAATGGATACTCAAGGAGTAACTATGATAGTTGTGTCTATTTTCGAAAAACGGATGATGGCTCATTTGTATATTTGCTTCTTTATGTTGATGACATGTTAATTGCAGCTAAGAAGTTGTCAGATATTGACAAGTTAAAGAAGCAGTTGAAAAATGAGTTCGAGATGAAGGATCTTGGTGCTGCGAAGAAGATCCTTGGCATGGAAATAAAGAGAAATCGAAAAGAAGGAAAATTATTCTTGACCCAGAGAGGATATATTGAGAAAGTTTTGAAGAGATTTGGCATGAAAAATGCTAAACCAGTATCTACTCCATTGGCCACACACTTCAGATTGTCAGCAGCTTTATCACCCAAGACAGAAAGTGAAAAGAGATATATGACTCGAGTTCCCTACTCCAATGCAGTTGGTAGTATTATGTATGCTATGGTTTGTACGCGTCCAGATATTTCACATGCAGTTAGTGTTGTTAGTAGATATATGTCTTGTCCCGGGAAAGCACACTAGAATGCAGTGAAATGGATTCTGCGATATCTACGTGGAACTTCAGAAGCATGTCTGGAGTTCAGTCGGAGTAGCAGTTCTCTAGTCGGGTTTGTCGACTCTGATTATGCAGGTGATCTTGACAAAAGGAGATCACTTACAGGATATGTATTCACTCTTGGTGGAAGTGCAGTTAGCTGGAAAGCTTCTTTGCAACCTGTTGTAGCATTATCAACAACAGAGGCAGAATACATTGCTATTACAGAGGTGATAAAGAAAGCCCTATGGCTTCGAGGATTGTATGGGGAGCTTAGTTCCTGTTCCGATGCCACTACTATTTTCTGTGATAGTCAAAGTGCAATTCATTTGACTAAAGACCAGATGTTTCACGAAAGAACTAAGCATATTGATATCAAATTTCACTTTGTTCGAGATATCATTGCCCAAGGAAGAGTTACAGTGAAAAAGATAAGTACTCATGATAATCCTGCAGATATGCTGACGAAATCTCTTCCAAATGTGAAGTTCAAGCACTGCTTGGACTTGATTAGTATTTCAAACTACTGAAGTATTTTGCCAAGGTGGAGCGATACTGCTGTTGATCAAAATTCAATCCAAGGTGGAGATTTGTCAAATATTGTGTGCACCGATTTTTTGTGGATTGAATTGTTTTTTTCAAAAAGGTGAACAGTGCACCATTGGACCAAAATGATTTATTGAACTTTGTCAACAAAAGCTGCACCGAATGCGGCTTTAGTTGGCGTCAACAAAAGCTGCACCGAATGCTGCTTTGAGTGGCTTGATTGTTTTGGCAGCTTGCTCTCTCCACTGCCTATAAATAGGCAAGCTCTCAGCAGATCAACATACAATTAAGAGAGAATAGAGAGAAGAAAGGGAGAGAAAAGAAAGAGAGAATTTTGTGAGAAAATTTTGGGGTGTGAAATATTGTAAGGGGTTTTGTGAGTTATCCTCTTAGGGTATTAGAGTGAGATCTCTAATTGTGTATACACCATAAAATTTTCTGATATAGTGGAATTGCTCCTCCTGGTCTGTGGATGTAGGCTTGTTTTTAGCCGAACCACGTAAATTCTTGTGTCATTTATTTTCTGTTATTTTAATTTTGTCGTCTATTTTATTACATGTACTATTTGATCCTGCTCTAAGCTTAACAGTTTGTCATTTCATCAAACACGTAATTGTTTTTATCAAACACTTTTAAATCTTTCACTTGCAAGACTATTTTTCGCCCTTCAAGAGCTAGCGCAGACGATACTATATATTCCACCATTCTATACAACCGTTTATTTGAAACCTTTGTGTCTCGATATTAATTTTACGAGTATGTGAATGTTTTGACACGCCGTGAAGCATAGTTTTTTTTTTATATATATATATATATATATATAATTCCAAAGTTAATTGATTAAAAAGAAATAATTCATATTATTTTCTAGCTTTTTTACTTTTATTTAATTGAATTTTTCTCCTTTTGCTTCAATTACAGAAGGCATAAAAATAAAATGAATATCTTAAGATGTCCTAGAAAGTTCTCAATCTAACATGAGTGATTTTAAATTATGGTATGTTTAAGAAGGGCATATTGAAGAGTTGAAATTAATTAAGAAGATCATCATCCAAGAACCCAATTAATTATTAAAACTTTATGTTTTATGTAAGCACCTAATTTTTTTATTTTTTGACATAATGTGCCCTAATTAAATTCCAATCGTTATTTTATTTATTTATATATTTAGTAAAGAGGGTTAACAAGGAAGAATGGAAGAAGAAGATGTGGTGGAGTGGGAGAGGGTCATGTGTTGGTTTAGACTAGAATATTTATTTTTTAGAAAATTGTATAGTTCAAGTCTTTTAAAACAATTTAATGATGGTTTTAAAGAGTATTTTCATTTATTTTTATTAGATTATTATGTTTTTATATGTAATAATTCTATTTAGGAATATTTTTTAAACAGTTACTGGGAAGATTTTCTCATAGTTGGAGATCATGTAACCTTTAAAGCCTTTTGCATTTTCTTTCTTTTCAATAGGATGCTGGCAACAGTACATACGCTTTTGATTTCCAATTTCTTTTGGGTCCAAGTGAGAATTTATATATACATCTTTTGCTTATTTGTATCTACTGCAAGAAAAATGATCACCTACAAATTGATGACAAATGGTGTTTTTTTCATAACGAATAATATCAGTTATAGATAATGTAAACAACGATAAATAATACCGTGATAGATTAGATAAATGATAAAGGACAGTATCCATAATAAATAATGTTATTTATCACGTATTTTATCAGTAGTAGATAATATAAACAATAAAAAACAATGTCCATTATAAATAATTTTATTTATCACGAATTATGCCCGTAAGTTCCTTGTAGTGATCTGCAAGAATATTAAAAGTAAAATGGTGACAAGATGATTGTGACATCACAATAATTAAGACAAGTAAACAAGCTTGTATAGGTTCCATAGAATTTTAAGCAATAATTAATATCAACTTTTTTAAATTATTATTCTAATATTTTTCATTTCAATTGACTGATAAAAAAGTTGAGACTGCTGTACCATTTATTAATTCAATTTAAATGAAACTGAAATAAAAATGTGACGCATCAAATAATATAACAAACACATTTGTTACACCAATTAAGATTCAAAAAATAAGAGAGTTTTATCAGTCCTGAGATATATTTAACGTAACATATCATATCATATAAATACAATGTCCGATAGTTTATACTTAAAATAAATTATATTAATATAAAACATTAAAAAGAAGGTGAAGTATAAAAGAATGGTTTTAATACTTAAAAAAAGTTCACATATATATTTTGTTATTTTTATTCTTCATAAAAAAAATTAAAATTCATTAAAATTGAATGAATTTATTGAACTGTCTACTTTCTAAATCTCAAACCCTGCACTTGCTAGCTACCACAACTATATTCATAGAGAGTCAGTTTGATAGACTTTTAGCCTTTTTAAAAGGAGTTGTGGGTTTGTAACTGTAACTTTGGAAAAAAAAAAAAACTATTGAATATTTGATAAACAGTATTTTTAGAAGTGCTATGGATTGAAAAAGTTGTATTAAGATATTTGGTAAATTATATGCTTAAACTGATAAGGAATTATAAAATGACTAAAATTGACATCTTAGTAAAATTAATTCGTTTAATTTGTTGATGGAAAATCTATTTATATATGTTGACAGAGAAAAATAGATCTTATAGTCGACGAAGGTCCACTGGACCACATAGGGTTGTTTAGTGGTCAGTTGGGTCGAATATGGGTATCAAGTTGTGATGGGCCTGCAGAGAGAGTTCTCGCAGGAATCAGAAGCTTCTCAGAGAGGGCTTTCACGAACTGCTACCTATCAAGACAAAGAAAGATCGGTGAGGGATGCTGGACTTTAGCCGGCGATCAACCTCCGACGATCAAGTCAGTGCCCTTCCTTGAAGAGAAAAGAATATATTAAATACTTTTAGGGTTGGTGAGAGTATTTAATAGCTTACCCTTTAATCCTCCTCGTCTTCCTCTTTATAGTCCGAACTGCTTTCCCCATGTTCCCAACTTTCTAGGTTTCCTCGGTTTTCTCCCCTAACGTGGCCAGAAAGATTGTTAACTTAAAAGTGTAACTTCTAGGTTCTCAGGGAGATTATCTGCGGATAAGACGAAGGAAGGATGACCTAAAGGTAGTCTGGACTGCCTGGGCATTTAATTTGTCTGCTGCCCAAGATGACAGGTCTCTGACTTCGACAAGACCTGTTGATTATTCCAGGTTAGCGTGCCATGGTGTCAGTCGTAGTATGGTAATTGTTGGCTCTACTTTTTGGCTGATTCTTAGTTGCGTGCTCGTAATTATTGTGAGCACCTGCTTGTCCGCGGTGAGTTCTCGCAGTGGCAGGGGTTATCCCGACGACCACAGAACGAAGTGACATAGTTTTATTATTATCTTAAAGGCTTGGGTGCAGTCGATTCATTCGACATCGTTTTGGTCATTTGGTAATGACGTGGCAATGCTTGTGGAAGACCTCCCTACAACAATATCCCCTAAATTCCTGATAGAAAGTTTTTTTGAGGAAATTTATCCTTCTCCTTGTCGGCTAGTGGATTTTAATTTGATCTTCCCAGAGCAGCTGCGAGAACTTTTTTTATGATGGGACTATTTTGTTCTGATGAATGAAAAATCCTTTGGCGACGTGGCGTTCATTGGATGAAGAGGAGAGCTGAGGCATTTCCAACAAGCCTTTTGGGTGTGTGGCCTCGTTTTTCCCGCTTTCAAAATGGTTTGAGTGCCTCTCATTAAATGCTACGCAGTGGCGATTGTCTTTTCTTGCACACGTGGCTTCATCCCACAGGCCCCGGTCCTCGTGTCTGGGGCAGTAATCATTTCCTTTTTATTTTTCGAAACATTGGTGTGCCGATGATTAACAATTGGGAGTTTCTACGTGGGCTTATATATACCCACCCCTTGTCCTTCTTTGGGACCTTTCAAACCTTTCTCATTTGCTTCTTTTCCCCCCAGTGTGTATAAATCCTCTTAAGGAGTTTTCGATTTTCGTTAGTTTCCAAAGTTCATCGTCGCCACTCCGTCTTCTCAGGCAATGGCTTCCCCAACCTTCTTTGGGTAAGCCTTTTTCTCATCCCATATACCTTTTCTTCTTTTTAATATGGATTCCTAGTTAAGGGGTATGCAAATGCTGGAGGAAATTGAGAGAGACGGTTTCCTCCTCTACATCGTTCGCCGTCGTCCTGTCCTTATTCCTATAAGTATTGATTATTCACACATGCAGGTCCTCATTAATTAAAATATGACATGGCATGTTCTTATTGGTTGGATGATTTTTTTAATTTTTTAAAAAATGAATTTAAACGTAAAAGACCAATTTGCCCCTGAACCGTTTGGTCAACCGTCACTTTAACGGTGGTCAACTGAAAGTAGGGTATTCGAGTGCAATTATGACAAAACTGGCATTAAACGTGTAATTATGATAAACGTCGGAGTACTTGAGTGCAATTCGCCCTTTTTTCTACTAAAAGACTAACAGATCTTAACAAGGTGAATTGCAATGAAGTACCCTGACGTTTGACCATATTATAATAAAATCGTGAGTTTAGCTTTAATTACACATTAGTACTCTATCATTAATTGACTTAATCAAAAGAAATTATTGATCAAAAAATGGGTTAATTGCAATAAAGTGCCCTGACGTTTGGTTATATTGCAATGAAATTGTGAATTTAGTCTTAATTGCATGTTAGAACCCTTGACTAACGAATTAATTGCATGTTAGTACCCTTGACTAACTGTTGACCGTTAGAGTTGACAGTCAACCAATAGTCAAAGGGTATTTTGGTCTTTTTGACCTTAATTTATTTTTAAAAATAAAAATAAATTATAAATTATAAAAAAAAGTTAAATAAATCTCCACCGTCTATCAAAATTGATAGATGGTAGAGATTATATTGATAAAAAAAATTAAAAAAATTAAAATTAAAATAAAAAAATTAAAAAAATTAAAAAAATAAAAATATTTTTGGTGCTCTATCGCAACTCAACCCAGAAAAAAAAAATTTGCCCAGATCTCCATCAACGGGAGCATATCTGCTCCCGTTGATGGAGCGCTCCATCGGCGACAGAGCAGCTCCTTCGACGATGGAGCAGCTCCATCGCAGCGAACCCAGTTGCTGGGTTTACGTTCGAACCCAGATCTGGGTGCGAACAATTTTTTTTTTTTTTTGTTATTCTGTTCTTGATGTTCTTGGTGGAGATCCAGATCTCCACCGTCCATCAAGGTTGATGGACACCTTGATGGACGGTGGAGATCCAATCTGGATCTCCATTAAGAACACCATATAAAATTTTAATTGTATGATTTAAAATTTTTTTTTTTTTGTTTAAAATGTATCTCCACCGTCCATCAAGATTGATGGAGGTGGAGATCCATTTTTAAAAATTTTAATTTTTTAATTTTTTTAAATTTTTATTAATTTTTTTTAAAACTAGGGGTAATATGGTCATTTTACACAAAAGTCAAAGTCAAACCGTTATATTTGACTGGTCAACTGACGGTAGGGTACTAACATGTAATTAAGGCTAAACTTACGGTTTCATTGCAATATAACCAAACGTCAAGGTACTTTATTACAATTAGCCCTAAAAAAATTTACTTTGAAATGACAAAAATACTCATAGTTAAAAAATAAAAAAAATAATATTAATTATTAATATTAAGAAAAATTAGAAAAATAAAAAAATAATTTAAATGGATCTATCCATTTAAAAAAATAATTTTTTTTAATTTTTTAATTTTAATAATTAATATTATTTTTTATTTTTTAATAAAGGGTATTTTTATCATTTTAGGTAAAAATTTTAGTCAAACTGTTACTTTGACTAAGTTAATTAACGGTAGGGTATAAATGTGTAATTAAGGCTAAACTCACAATTTTATTGTAATATGATCAAACGTCAGGGTACTCGATTACCATTCGTTCATCTTAACAGAAGGGGTACAAGAGAGAAAAAGAAATTATGGGGTAAAAAATAGAAAATACTCCAAATTAGAGGGGAAGGATGATAATATTCCTTTATTTATTTATTTATTTATTTTGGTATGAAAATATTGAAGATAACAAATATTGATTATTAATTTCTAATTTTTAATATTTAAGGTTATTTTATTTTTTTTGGTAATTTTTGTATAAGATGAAAGATAATTTGATCTAAAAAAAAGTTAATTAAAAGTTATGACCAGCTTCTTACTTAAACTAGAAGTTGAAGTTATATTGGACCAGCTTTAATTTTAGCTTTTAACTATAACTTTTGGTCAGATTCTTCAATAAATCGCTTATAAGAAATTTATCAAATAACTTTTGAATATTAGCTTATTGAAAACACTAAAAGTGTTTTTAAAATAGTTGTTCCAAACTGCCCATAAGTTATCAGACCGTGCATTGCACAAGCATGCCACTTGTTGGAATTTCCTAAATTATGGGCTGTCATTGATTGAATTTTTTATTTTTTATTTTTTATTCTTTTGCATTAAGATGTATTTAACACCATTTAGATTAGATTCCAATTTTAGAACCAAAATATGACCCATGAAGGGATTTTGTCAATTTTAAAGCTCTGGCTTTGGGTAAGAGACACAGAATGTGATACTGGTGTCCCCTCTCTCATTAGCGTATCATGAATGCAATTCTAATTGGTTTGATATTGACCAGTAGTAATTCAGAAAACGAAAATTGTGTTCCCAACAACGAATCTGATACTGGTGTCCCCTTTTTCTTGTAGTGCTAGGTGGGAGGGAGAATGAAGTTCTATTTCCAACAAGATTCCTGCCTAAATTGTGTTTGAATTTAATTTAATTCCCAACTCATTTTAATAAATAATATAATCACAAATTATGAATTATTAAACGTGCTTAAAAGGTGTTCCTTTGGAGCAAATTTTTATAGTGGATTCAATTATTTTATCAATTTAATTTATTCAATACATATTAAATTGACAGTCCAATGTAATTGATAATTAATGGATATCATTATCTTGTTAAATTTCGAAGAATCATGCAAAAGTAAGTGGGTGTCAATTTCCTTTGGTGAAAGTTTGTGTTAGTGTTAGTAATAACTTGGTTAACACGCCATCAGCTGCAGCCCGTGCAAAAGCTGCGGATAATCTCGCTGGAACAGAACAAGCAGCTGTGATGGGCAAGGATCGTGTAAAGCAAGGCTGTAGTGTTACTATGGTGACTTTTCCAGTTAGATATATATACAAGGATCAAGTGTATGATCAATCAACTGATCAGAGGTTTCAGGTGGTTAAGGAAACTCGAGCAGCTGTTAGCAATCAGTTTCAAATGATTGGCTGCCTGCAATTTAAGGAGAGTTAGTTAAATCTGTAAGAGCATGCTTTGTGCATGATTATTTGTCTATAAATAGCAGCTGTAATGTATTTATTAGATTAGTTTTTTGCTTTTGAAAAGTTGAGAGACTTGTTGTAAAGTTGACAGGTTTCTATCAATGGAGAAAACTCATTGAGGCATTTTGTCAAACAGTTTTTCAGTTATATCAAACACCTTTCTTTTTGGGTATGGAATAACATTTTAGCAGCTGTAGTGATGAGGCAATGCATAGAAGGAAATCCTATATATACTCATGTTCACATAGTATTCAAGGCCATACCAAATACACAGTCTTTGATCTTTATATACATAATTCTTAACACTCTCGAGTCTTTTAGGCATCCGTATGGGTAATGAATGGCAATTTTCCAACGGTGGAGCTCTCGGAGAGTCAAATAAGGGAAATTTTCCAACGGCATGATGCCAATAAAGATGGTTGTCTGTGTAAGGCAGAGATCAAGCAAGCCTTCGATGAACTTGGCGCAGTTTTCCCTAGTTACCGAGCTTACCGTAGGCTAAACCACGCGGACGGCAATGGAGATGGTTTTGTCGACATGAACGAATTGGAGGATCTCGTGAAATATGCTAAAAACCTTGGGTACTTGCGCCCTGAAAGGAGCTCCTGGAGAGAGATATAAGGGAAATTTTACAACGGCATGATGCTAATAAAGATGGTTGTCTGAGTAAGGCAGAGATCAAGCAAGCCTTCGATGAACTTGGCGCAGTTTTCCCTAGTTTCCGAGCTTACCGTGGGCTAAACCACGCGGACGGCCGCAATGAAGATGGTTTTGTCGACATGAACGAATTGGAGGATCTCGTGAAATATGTTAAAAACCTTGGGTACACCGTTTAGTACCTAGTAGAATTTGCATATGTTACGTACTTTAATTAGAATACAGGCTGTTGGAGTCTGCCAACCTGCATGTATGTATGTGTGTTGTGTGTTGTCGTGCATCTTGTGGATCTTGATCAATTAGATATTGTGACGTTATGAAGTTTGATACCAAAGCTTTTATGTAAACATACTTTGATCCAGCAGTATTTGCATTTTGCGGCTTTTAAGTTTATGTATCGTGCTTTGTTGTGTGTATGAATACTCAAAAAACTGCCGCTTATTAGAGTATTTTTATATTAAACCTAGAAATTATATTCATGCATAATTGTTGAATAAGCTTGCAACTGTTGTAAATGATGAATGTCCACCATATTGATAATGGTGTAAATAGTAAATTCTACCATGATTATCAACCAATAACTTATTGATTTATTGGTTGAGTGGATTGAATTAGGTGAGGTAAGAATGGCTATAAATATGAGTCAATTCTTGTTGAAATAAGAAGAACAAAAAATCTCTCTAAATTAAGAACTTCTTTTGTGGTGCTTTCATTTCTTGATTTTGGTATGTTAAATCCTTTTCTCCTTCACTCTTACTTCATTACTTTATTTCATAATAAAATCATTCTATTACCTTATATTATAACACGTTATCAGCACGACTAGCTTATTAGTATGCTCTGTGATTGCCACTCTATTGGATCTTTCACATCAGAAAATAAGTTTAGTTTTACTTATATTTATTATATTGAAACATGAAGATTACAAAATAAATAAAAGAGCTAGAAACTATAAATATTATAAACTTTAATCCAATAAGAAGTTCTGGACATAATAATATTATTATTATTTTTAATTTAATGTTTATATATATATATATATATTTATGTAATTTATATAAATATAATGCATTTCAAGTCGGCTATGCCGACCACGTTTATATTTATGCAATTTATTTATTGTTATGCATCTCAAGTTGGCTATGCCGACCATATTTATATTTATGTAATTTATTTATTATTATGCATTTCAAGTCGGCTATGCCGACCACGTTTATATTTATGCAATTTATTTATTGTTATGCATCTCAAGTTGGCTATGCCGACCATATTTATTATTTATGCAATTTATTTATTATGCATCTTAAAGTTGGTTATGCCAACAATATATACTATTTATGCATTTTATTTATTGTTAATACATTTTATTTCAATACTCTTTATTTTAATTAAATTTGCATATGTACGATCCAGTCAACATTTACTTATCTATAGCTATTTCTATATATGTTACGTTTATATGCCTATTTAATTATTAGATATGATTTATACTTATTATGCACTATTCTTGATATATTTACTAAAAACTAATTATTATTATTGTTTTGTATGAATAGAAATCTGCTGAAAAATGTCAAATCTTAAGAACCTGCAGTTCTTTGCCTTAGATATTTCTGGAAACAATTACCTTTCCTGGATTCTGGATGCTGAAATGCATTTACAAGCCATGAATTTGCAAGACACGGTTAAGGAAGAAAATGAGACATCCCTGCAGGATAAGGCCAAGGCCATAATCTTTCTTAGACATCATCTACATGAGAATCTAAAAGTCCAATATCTCACAGTGAAAGATCCATTAATATTGTGGAAAAATTTAAAAGATCGATATGATCATCAAAGGGATGTATTCCTCCCAAAAGCAAGATATGATTGGATCCACCTACGATTACAAGATTTCAAAACAGTTACTGAATATAATTCTGTTTTATTCAAGATCACTTCACAACTAAAATTGTGTGGTGAAACAGTGACTGAGCATGATATGTTAGAAAAGACGTTCTCTACTTTTCATGCTTCGAATGTGCTCCTGCAGCAGCAATACAGAGAACGTCGATTCCAAAAATATTCAGAACTAATCTCGTGTTTGTTGGTTGCTGAACAAAACAATGAGTTGCTAATGAAAAATCATGAACTACGTCCAACTGGTTCATCAACATTCCCTGAAGTGAATGCCAATAGATATAAAAGCCATGGACGTGGTCGGGGTCATGGACGAGGACACGGACAATGGAATGGTTCTCGTGGTCGTGGATATAGTTCTCGTGGTAGTTACAAATCCTCATGGAACCGTAACACCAATAATATGCCCCAGAAGTGGAATGCCAATGTGGCTAAGCAAGATAAAGGAAAAAACAAAATTACAGATGACAAAACCACTAAAAGCAATAAAGATGTTTGTTTTAGATGTGGTGTACCCGGACATTGGTCGCGTACCTGTCGTACGCCTAAACATCTGGTAGATCTATATCAAGCATCTATAAGAGGAAAGATAAAGGAAATTGAGGCAAATCTTGCGAATCTCTCAGATCCAGAAGATATTACTCATCTTGATATTCCAGATTTTTTTGGAGATGAGAATGGAAATGATGGCTCTGGCCACACCAATTAGGGTCTTATTATGACTGCTTTTTACACTATATTTGGGTAGCTGGTAATGGGAATGTCCATACCAACTAAAATATGTCAATCATCGATTTGTTTTGTGTGTGCGTTTTTGTTATGTTTTTATCCTTTCTTTTTCTCTGCAATCAAGTATGATGTATCTTTTATGCCTCTGTTTTCGTTAATAACTAATATATATTTTTGTTTAATGAAATAAAGGATATGGATATGCCATCTGTTTCCAGTGGAGAAGATAAATGTTTGATTGATAGTGCAACAACACATACTATTCTTCGTGATAAGAAGTATTTCTCAAATTTGATATCACTTAAAGCTGAGGTGAATACTATATCAGGTCCTGCAGACCTAATTGAAGGCTCTGGAAGAGCCACAATTATATTGGAAAATGGAACAAAAATATGTATCCATGATGCTTTATATTCAAGCAGTTCCCAAAGAAATTTACTTAGCTTTAAAGATATTCGTTGTAATGGATATCATATTGAAACAATAAGTGAAAATAATATAGAATATCTCTATATTACTTCTGTTGTTTCAGGACAAAAATTGATTTTGGAAAAGATTCGTACTTTCTCATCTGGATTATATTATACGATAATCAAATCAATTGAGGCTTATGCAGTTATGAACCAGAAGTTCTCCAATCCAAAAATATTCATGCTTTGGCATGACCGCTTAGGTCACCCGGGATCTACGATGATGCGTAGAATCACTGAAAATTCTCATGGACATCCATTAAAGAACCAGAAGATTCAGCTGTTACATGAGAGTATATGTACTGCATGTTCACAAGGAAAATTAGTAATTAGACCATCTTATCCTAAAGTTGGTTTTGAATCCCCATCATTCCTACAAAGAATTCAGGGGGATATATGTGGACCTATTCACCCACCTAGTGGACCATTTCGCTATTTTATGGTTCTAATTGATGCATCTGTAAGATGGTCACATGTTTGTTTATTGTCTACTCGTAATGTTGCTTTTGCCAGATTACTTGCACAGGTTATTAGGCTTCGAGCACATTTTCCAGATTATCCAATAAAATCAATACGCCTTGATAATGCTGGTGAGTTTACATCCAAAACTTTTTATGAGTATTGCAAAGCAGTGGGGATTGATGTTGAACATCCAGTCCCACATGTGCACACCCAGAACGGATTAGCAGAATCATTTATCAAACGCCTACAGGTAATTGCGAGAACTTTATTATTAAGAACACAATTACCAAGTTCTGTATGGGGACATGCTATTTTACATGCTGCTGCATTAATCCGTCTTCGACCTACTGCTTACCACCAGTATTCACCATTACAACTTGTGTTTGGCCATCAACCTAATATATCCCATTTACGTATTTTTGGTTGCGCTGTATATGTCCCAATTGCCCCAACTCAAAGAACTAAAATGGGACCCCAAAGACGTTTAGGGATATATATTGGTTTTGATTCACCGTCAATTATTAGATATTTGGAACCTTTGACGAGTGATCTTTTTACCGCACGATTTGCGGATTGTCATTTTGATGAGACAAATTTTCCATCTTTTGGGGAAAGAAAAACTTCTCCTGAAGAGAAGCAGGAATTTTCTTGGAAGGTTCCAAGTTTGATCCATTTAGATCCATACACATCTCAGTGTGAGAATGAAGTGCGAAAGATAGTGCATCTTCAAACAATTGCTAATCAGTTACCAGATGCATTTACAGATGCTAATAGGGTAACAAAGTCATATATACCAGCTGCTAATGTACCAGCCCAGGTGATTTTTCCTGAAGAACGATATAAACAATTAGCAGCAACTGAATCATCTGTTGCACGACAGAAGCGTGGTAGACCACTTGGATCAAAAGATACAGTTCCCCGGAAGAGGAAAGTAAATTATCAGGATTTTGATAAAACGCGAGTTACAAATAAATCCACTTTCTCTGAATCAACTCCAGTAGAGTTAGATGTCCCTGAAGCGACAGGAGCCCCTGTAGTGGCAGAAGCCCCTGAAGTGGCAGAAATCCCAGAAGAGAGACAAGAAAATGGAAATGAAGAAATATCCATAAATTATGCAAGAGAAATATGGAATCGTGAAGAAACAATCATCGATGATATATTTTCTTACACAGTAGCTACTGAAATTATTAATGATGATTATGAACCTCATGGTATTGATGATTGTAGACAAAGGCATGATTGGCCTAAATGGAAAGAAGCAATTCAAGCAGAATTAAATTCTTTAGCCAAACGTGAAGTATTTGGACCTGTAGTCCAGACACCTGAAGATATCAAACCCGTCGGATATAAATGGGTTTTTGTACGAAAACGAAATGAGAAAAATGAAGTCATGAGATATAAGGCACGACTCGTAGCACAAGGTTTCTCGCAGAGACCTGGTATTGATTTTGATGAAACGTATTCACCAGTGATGGATACAATCACATTTCGGTTTTTATTAAGTATGGCTGTTTCAGAAAAGCTTGAAATGCGTCTAATGGATGTAGTGACTGCTTATTTATATGGGTCACTCGATTCAGATATCTATATGAAAATTCCTGAAGGATTTAAAATGCCAGAAGCATATAAATCGAGATCTCGTAATTTATATTCGATAAAGTTGCAAAGATCCCTGTATGGATTAAAACAATCTGGACGGATGTGGTATAACCGTCTTAGTCAATATCTGATCAAGGAAGGGTATATTAATGATCTAGTATGTCCATGTGTTTTTATAAAGAAATCTGAATCTGGATTTGCTATTGTAGCAGTATATGTTGATGATATGAATTTAATTGGAACTCCTGAAGAACTCCTGAAAACTGCTGAATATTTAAAAAGGGAATTTGAAATGAAAGACTTGGGCAAAACAAAGTATTGTCTCGGCCTGGAGATCGAGCATACACCAAATGGAATACTTGTTCATCAATCGGCATATGTTGAAAAGATTCTGAAAAGATTTAATATGGACAATGCTCATCCATTAGGTACTCCTATGGTTGTTAGATCTCTTGATCCTAAAAAGGATCCATTCCGGCCTAAAGAAGATGATGAAAAGATACTTGGTCCCGAAGTACCATATCTAAATGCAATTGGTGCTCTATTATATCTTGCACAATGTACTAGACCTGATATTGCATTTGCAGTAAATTTATTAGCAAGATTCAGTTCAGCACCAACTCGAAGACATTGGAATGGAATCAAACATATTTTTCGTTACCTTCGTGGTACAATAGACTTGGGATTATTTTATGTGTCTAACAATTTTTCAGGTTTAATTGGTTATGCTGATGCTGGATATTTATCTGATCCCCATAAAGCTCGTTCACAAACGGGATATGTTTTTACCTATAATGGCACAGCAATCTCCTGGCGATCTATAAAGCAGAGTATTGTTGCTACATCCTCTAATCATTCGGAGATCCTTGCACTTCATGAAACAAGTCGAGAATGTGTTTGGCTAAATTCTATTATTCATCATATTCGAAGTACATGCGGATTTTCATCATCCAAAGAAATGCAGACACCAATATTTGAAGATAATACAGCTTGTATTGCTCAGATAAGAGGAGGATATATCAAAGGGGATAGAACTAAGCATATTTCTCCAAAATTCTTCTATACTCATGAACTTCAACAAAGTCGACAGATTGATGTAAAACAGATACGGTCTACAGATAATCTTGCAGATCTGTTTACTAAATCATTACCGACGTCAACATTTGAGAAATTAGTATATGGCATTGGTATGCGTCGATTTTGTAAACTACAGAATTAATTTTTATCAGGGGGAGCATACAATCAGGGGGAGTAGATTTTTGAAGATAACAATACATGTGTACTGCACTCTTTTTCCCTTCGACCGGATTTTGTCCCACTGGGTTTTACCGGCAAGGTTTTTAATGAGGCAGTTTGAACACATCAAATACAATTTATAATCCAGAAGATCATTGTATTGTTTACCAACATATTTACTTTATAATGGTGTACATCCAAGGGGGAGTGTTGTAAATGATGAATGTCCACCATATTGATAATGGTGTAAATAGTAAATTCTACCATGATTATCAACCAATAACTTATTGATTTATTGGTTGAGTGGATTGAATTAGGGGAGGTAAGAATGGCTATAAATATGAGTCAATTCTTGTTGAAATAAGAAGAACAAAAAATCTCTCTAAATTAAGAACTTCTTTTGTGGTGCTTTCATTTCTTGATTTTGGTATGTTAAATCCTTTTCTCCTTCACTCTTACTTCATTACTTTATTTCATAATAAAATCATTCTATTACCTTATATTATAACAGCAACACTATTTTTTTTTCTTCTTAATTCCAAATAGCTGATTGAGTAAAACGAAATAATTCATATTATTTTCTAGCTTTTTTACTTTTAATTAATTGATTTTTTTCTCTTCTTTTGCTTCAATTACAAAAGGCGTAAAAACAAAATGAATATCTTAAGATGTCCTAGAAGCTCCTCAGTCTAACATGAGTGATTTTAAATTATGCTATGTTTAAGAAGGCATTACTGAAGAGTTTAAATAATTAAGAAGCATATATAGGATACAATATTATCATCCAAGAACCCAATTAATTAGGTTAAAAATTTATGTTTTATGTAAGCACCTAATTTATTTATTTAATTTTTTTGATATAATGTAAGCACCTAATTAAATGCCAATCGTTATTTTATGAAAATAAATTTATTTATTTATATATGTAGTAAAGAGGGTTAACAAGGAAGAGTGGCAGAAAAAGATGTGATGGAGTGGGATGGTGTGTGTTGGGTTTAATTAGAATATTTATTTTTTAGAAAATTGTATAGTTAAAGTCTTTTAAAACAATTTAATGATGGTTTTAAAGAGTATTTTTATTAAATTATTATGTTTTTATATGTAATAATTCTATTTAGGAATATTTTTTAAACAATTACAGGGAAGATTTTCTCATAGTTCAGATTTTCTCACCGTTTAGTAACCTTTAAAGAAGAATCCTTTAGCATTTTCTTTCTTTTCAATCGGATGCTCGCAACAGTAGATACGCTTTTGATTTCAAATTTCTTGTGTCCAGGTGAGAATTTATATATACATCTTTTGCTACTTTATATCTGCAAGAATATTAAAATAAAATGGTGACAAGATTATTGTCAGATCACAATAATAACAATAAACAAGCTTGTATAAGTTCCATAGTATTTTAAGCAATAATAATATCAAAAATTATTATTCTAATATTTTCATTTCGATTGACATGATAAAAATTTGAAACTGCTATTCCATTTACCAATTCAATTTCTTTGAATCTGAAATAAAAATGTGATGCATCAAATAAGGTAACAAACACCTTTGTCACACCAATTAAGATTCATAAAATATGAGAGTTCTGTCAGTGAGATAAATTTAACGTACCATATAATGTCATATAAATAAAACACATTATTGTTCATACCTGAAATAAATTATACTAATATAAAACATTAAAAAGAAGGTGAAATATATATATATATATATATATATATATATATATATATAAAAGAGGTTTTAATACTTAAAAAAAGTTGTCACATATATATTTTGTTATTTTTATTATTCATAAAAAAAATTTAAATTCTTTAAAATTGAATGAATTTATTGAACCCTCTCCATTCCGAATCTCAGCCCTGCACTATCTAGGTACCCTAACCATATTCATATAGGGCCAATTTGGTAGGGTTTTAATTTTTTTTTTTTAAAAGCAGTTGCAATTATAATTTTGAAAAAAAGTTATTGAGTGTTTTGTAAATTGTACTTTTAGAAGTGTTATGAGTTAAAAAAGTTGTATTAAGGTATTTGGTAAATTATATGGCTGAACTGACGTGGAATTATAAAATAATTAAAATTGACATCTTAGTAAAATTAATTTATTTAATTTGTTGATGAAAATTCTATTTATATATATTAAGCATATTTAAAAGTTTTTACTTTCATTCTAATATGAAAATAGACTTAATTAACTTTATTAATTATCTTTTAACATTAATCATAAAACCAATTTTTTTAGATTACAAAATAAATACTAGTAAGATTTTAATTATTTTTTTTTCAAATATTGAAGATAAAAAAAAATTGATCTGGTTTAATTATTTAATTTTGGGATATTATCATTGTCCCCCAGTAGTTTGGGGTATTCTCTAATTTACACCCTGTAATTTCATATTTCTGTATTTAATCCCCTTTAGTTTATAAAAATACCCTAGATTCCTCTTCCCATTAAGTTTCTGTTTGACTTTTAAGTTTGATTGTTAGATTTTAAAGGGTAAAAAGGTAAAAAGGTAATTGCAACATAATAAATACTCAAAAATATTTTTAAATTAAATAAAATTTCATTTAAGATAAAAAATAAAAAAATAAAAATCATTTTACTCTCTCCTCTATCACCTCTTCTTCTTGTTCTCTTTTTTTTTTCTCTATCTCTCCTCATCTTCTCTTCTTCTCTTGTATCTTCTCTCTCTCTCTCTCTCTCTCTCTCTTCCTCACCATATTTTCTCTCTCTTTCTCCCATTTCTGTTTCTCGTGTGTATATATATATATATATATATATATATATATATATATATTGTGGTATGGTGTAGGGGGTGTGAAAATGGGAAGGCTATTTTCGCACCCCCTCTCATAGAGGTGGAGAGCCATCTTTGGATCTCCATGGAGTGGTGGAGGTTGAACTCCACATATATTTTTTTTATTATTTTATTTGTTCATATTTCTTTTAAAAAAAAATTGTTGGAGATTTGGTAGAGACCAATCTCTACCGTCCATCTTTTGAAGATGGACGGTTGAATCTCCACCAGATTTAGAATTGTTTTTTAAAAAAATATATTTTTAGTTTTATTAAATTTTTATTATGTTTTTTAAATTTTTTAATATTTTTTATTAAATTTATTAAATCTATATTTATATTAAATTCTTTTATATGTTTTTAATTTTTTATATATGAAAGGGGTAATTGCAATAACTACCCGTATATATAGGCGTAATTACACAAAAATTTGAGAATAATTAATAATAACAATAACTCCTCTTTGACCGGTTGACCACAGTTAGTCACTAACGGTCAAAAGGGTAAAATCGTCTTTTAGAAAATTTTAAAAAAAATTCTGAAAAAAGAAGAAGAAGAAAGAAGAGGAAGAAGAAAAATAAAAAAAATCTGGAAAAAAAGAAGAAGAAGAAGACGAGGAGGAAGAAGAAGAAAGAAGAGGAAGAAGAAAAATAAAAAAAAAAATCTGGAAAAGAAGAAGAAGAAGAAGAAGAAAATAAAAAAAATTCAGAAAAAAGGAAGAAAAGAAGAAGAAGAAGGAAGAAGAATAAAAATTCGAAAAAAAAGAAGAGAAGAAGAAGAAGAAAAATAAAAAAAAATTTGAAAAAAAAAGAAGAAGAAGAAGAAGAATAAATAAAAGAAGAAGATGGAGGAAAAAAAAGGGTGAAGAAAGAAATTGAAAAAAGGAAAAAAAAATTGGAAGAAGAAGAAGATCTGGGATGAACAAAAAAATTTGAAAAAAAAAATTAATTAATTAATTTTTTTTTTTTTGGCAATGGACCAGATGATCTGGTTTATTGGATAAAGATATTTTTATCTCATCTAATGGACCAGATCTCATCTGGTCCATTTTTTAAATTTTCTTTTTTTTTTTCTAAAAGATGATTTTACACTCCAGGTAAGTTCCCAGGAAAGAGAGGTGGGTCACAATGGACACACTTAAATACCAAGTCTTTCCTAGCCAGAACCTTCCTTAGACAAGCACTTCCACAATACTACCACACTTAACTCCAGCAACCAAGAACAATTTAGACCAAGAACAATTCTTTTCTGATGTGGAAGATCAGACAATGCTGCAACCACAGAGCATACTAAGAATTTTCTAAAACCTCTGACACCTTAACAACCAACCTAGGCTCTGATACCACTTGTTGGGAAAATTAACCTCCCCAAAACCTCCCTAGAAATATGCTTAAGTATCAGAAATAACAGAGAAATAAAATAGACAATAATAACAATCACCACAACACAATAATTTACGTGGAAAACTCCAAAACCAGGAGAAAAACCACGGCCCTCAGAAAGAAATTCACTATGTGATAAATTATTACAACCACACAGACTATTCTCTCAAAACTACGACACCAATACACTCACACTCTCTCAAAGCATAAAATAATTCACACCTTTCTACACTCTAAAATAAGAGAAACAAGAAAGGAATTTAATTAGAATTAAATACAATGCTTTAAGTGTATTTAATTGGTGCAATTAGAAACTAAGGACTTGATCTCCTTATATAGCCTTGAGAAGCCTTGACATTTTGCTATTTTTTCAATGTGGGATTCATATCCCTTTTCTTCTCTTTTGCTTTCTTTATTTTGCCAAATTTCAACAAAGTTTAATATCAAGCTTTTAAGAATGTGTATATAAGAACTACTCCTTTGTCATGTGATCTCTTTTTTTTTTTCTTTTTTCTTTTTTTCAATGATCAAGATTCAAGCAGTATTGTGATATATTTCTGAAGTCTTAATTTTAAAGTAACGTGGGTTGCTATATCTGTGTATGATGCCGCCTACTCGAATATATATGAAGCTTAATTGGTTATTTTTATAAAGATCATGCAGTGTTGTTGATTAAGCTTATATATAAGTGAGGGCTGTTCGACGATTCTATTTAATTAACACCCTTCACCCTTCAAGTACTAGCTAGCTCATCATCTAACATAAAAAAGAAGAGAACAGTGGGATTTGGTAATCTGGTTGATAAGGAAGCATGCTATGCAAGTCATTGATATCTTTAATATCGATCCCCCATTGATACTCTTGGACCAACCTCCATACTATTTGATGTAGGACATCCGAGAGCCACAAAATTATTTGTTTGTTTTAGAACTTTATTGTTATTTGCTTGTTTTAGAATTTTGTAATTTTTCTCTATTTAATTTCCTAGAATGGTAGGTCTGTGAACTCCACCTACAAAAGGGTATCAGTTTATAATTAAGGATAGACTGGTAGTTATCTTTTTGCTGTCAGTATTTTTTTTCTAAAAAAAAAATTCTCTTTGAGAGTTCAACTCGAAGAATTTCAATTTTCTTAGGTCAGCATCTTCTACTCTATTTACTTTTTTGCTTTGACTACTTTACTATTCAACTCTAAGTTTATTGGTGTATATATTAAAAGCACACTTTTTTTGTTTGGCAGAGTTGGAGATTTGACTTCGAATATCAACTTTAATTGAGAACTGTAATTTAAATGTATATTAAGAACATCCATACTTAAATAAATCTAATGAAAAAACGAAACATGAGTTATTATTCTTCTCAATAACATATAGCTGAGGGTAATAGCTTAAGTTTGCGTACTACTCGCGTGGAACATGAAAGTAAATGAATTATTGAAGTAAATTTTATTTTAATTGATCACATATAGTATAAAATATAATCACCTATGTATAAATTTAGCACCGTGATTTTAACTAACACATGTAGCATAAATGTGTTAAGCTATCTCATAATTTTGATGATCATTCAACTGATGCATCAGATAGCATTGATAAAGATAGTCAAGCTCGTATTGCTCACATCTCCTCTTCAACCTTCCCAGAGGTCTCACCACAAACACTTGTGTGTATGTATCGAACAGCTATGCTGAAAGCTGCTGGAACTAATAAGACTTCAGGTCTTGGCTTACCAACTCAGAGTGATTACTTGGCATTTGATTCCAGCTCATCCTGTCATCTTGCTGAGTCATCTGAAATGCCAGCTCAGCAATCTTCATGTTTTCATTAGCATTAATAGTTTGAAGAATTGGTTTTGGTGAGCTGATCACCGGTGTATTTTCCACACTATAAAAGTCTGATAGCTGTTAATTATTTTTTATAAGAAAATACATTCAATTTTTCATTTTCTCTGTTTTCAGTTCTGATTTACAAACAGATTTTCTTCTTGAAAATCTTCAAAATGAGTTATTAAGACCATTAGAGATAATCCACATATGAGTTATAAAAAGTACAAATAAATCATAAATACAGTAGAACCCTGTAAAAAAAATATTATATTCACGGATATTAATCCGTGGCAATCATTAAAAATTTTAAATTATAAATATACAACAAAAAAAAAATTCTAATGAAATCCTAACACTTTATTATTTGAGTCTCATTCTTGCAAATGATACACTTAAACTGTTAGAACTAATATAAATCATCATCAGAATTATTTAAGTGTAAACAGATTAAATGGACCAAATAGGTGATAGGTTTGGGCTTGAGTGTAATGAGCTGTGTCGTATCAAAAAGCTTATAAGAAGAATGTTAACTATATATTAATCAGTTATGTTAGGTACTGTAGAGTTAATCTAACCATGGTGATAGGTTAGATTAACCACATGTATATAAACATTTGTTAGTTTACTGTTGAAGTCAATGAGAAAAATCTGATTCCTCTCTGATTCTCTCTCTCGAAATTTCTCCCAAATTACTTCTAGGGTTCTCTGTGTTTTCTTTCAATTGTTACGTAAACTAGAAAGAATATATTTGGAGATCATGTAACCTTTAAAAAAGAATCCTTGACATTTCTTCATTTGTTATTGTGGATGTAAATCATTACCTTTTTTAAGTCCTTTTCCATATGGTATACGCTTTTTGACGTTAAACTTTTGCGGTGTCCAAGTAAGAAATAGAGTATTTTTGCATTGAAATCTCTTCAAGTGAGTGAGGGATATGAATATGATCCTTTAGCATTTTCTTTTCCCTCGTGTACGTAAGTGTAACTAACAAATGTTATTCTTTTTCTAAATCAGATTGCTACGAATCAGGCGACTGTTTTCTTTTTCATTTTTCAAAGGCAAATTAATAATTTAAGCATCTTATCTATTATATATGAATACTGAGATAAAGACATCACAATAATGACGTAATTTATTTTATGCCTTCAACACCTTGTCAAATGCAATGCCAAATTATAATGGGATTTGATTAATAACCAAATGTTTAATTAATTGTCTCTTACAAGTAAGATTACATTCCCTAAATAAGTTCTCTATAATGTTAAAAGTATTTTGCTACTAAACAATATATTTGGGTTTGTTTGCCATATGAGATTGGATAAAATCCAGTCAAATCTCATATTTGTTAACTGCATAGGATTGAAGAAATCTCATGCAGTTTTTTCTTTTTCCTACCAAGACTGGACTCAATTGTACCGCCCCAAAGCATGAAACAATTTTTTTTTCTTATTTAATTATTTTTATATAAAATATTATGTTTATTTAATATATATTATTAAAACATTTTAAAAGTAATATTTTTAAATATTAATAAAAATAAATATTATTTATAATATTTAAATATTTTATTTTATTAAAAAATAATTTTTTAATTAAATTTAATTTAAAATTTTAATTTTTTTTAAATGATATTATTTTCTTTAAAATTAATTTAATATAATTTTATACTAACCTACCTCACACTATATTAAACATAAGACATAACTATATTTTGTCAAATCTAATTTATACCAAATAAAGGCACTGGACTTATAATCCCGTGCTTTTGCATCCCTTTTCAATTTTTTTTATATTTTTAATTTTTAATTAATTAATATAATATATTTTATTATTTAAAATATTTTTATTTTATTTAAATATATTTTAAATAATTTGTGAAAATTAATTCAATCTAATATGATTTTATCCAATCTCATCTATTACACTAAATAAGAGACATTATTATTTATAGTCCAATCTATACTGCATCAAACATAATAATCCAATGTAATTAAATCCAATCATATCATATCATATCCTATCATATCCAAAAAATAGTCTAGTCCAATCTCGTATACCAAACACACATAGGTAGAGAGCTCAACAGGTTTCTTTTAAATTTTTAAAATTTCCAAATTTTGTCTTCGATCCAATAAGTGTCAAGTAATTTATGCATCTCTGCCATTGGTTTGGATAATTAAAATTTAAATAATAAAAATTTCAAAATATTTGAACAAATTAATGAACGCTTTTATAACTTTGATGTACATATATAGTTACAGGTTCCTACATAAATAAAGCCACACATCGGAAAATTATAAAACTTTGCGACTAAACAGCTTGATTTTCTACACAGTATCCAATCAAACAAAAAACACAAAAGAAAAGCTTAACTGGTTTAAAGAATATATCAACAGCATATAAAACCGAAAAAGAAAAAAAGCTAAAAAACATTTAACATAAATACCCGGCAAGTATATGATCTTATTGTTTCTCGTTATGGTGCTATTTTTTATAAATATGATCCTATAAAAAAAAATGAAAAATATATGATGTACAACACTTCTAGAAGTCTATTGAAGGGGTAGACAATGTCAAATTTGGGCTCATGATATGTTGTTGGAATAGGCTTTGACGAGCCCTATAACAATCATCTGGGTAAACTGTGATGCACAACTGTTTTTTTAAATTCAGTCATTTTGGCCTTCGTTTTTCAGGTTTTTTCATTTTCGACAATATTTTTGAATCTTAATAACTTGTATTATAAATTTACATTTTCATTACGATTTGTCTTATTGAGTTTGTTTAGGAAAAAATTCTTTTAGAATTTATCAATAACTCAAATTTGCTTTTTTTTTAAAAAAAATTTAAAAATTTCTAGATTTTCCTTAATTTAGTCCATTTATAGTTCTAGTCCTAGTTGGAGTCAGTTTTGTTTTCTATTTAAGCATGAATCCGAACTCTTTTTATTTTCTTTGATTATTATTAATACCTATGATCGCCTTTACTAATCGGGAATGAAAATAAAAGAGAATCAAGTTTCATGAAAAATAAAATCAGTAAAGGTAACTTAATTTCCCAGGTGGAAGGGGGAATCAAATTCTATTTCCAACAGAAACTAAACTCCTGCTTGAATTGTGTTTGAATTGGAGTTTACATAATTTAATCCTCAATTTATTTTAATAAACACTATAATTACAAATTAGGAATTAAGTTATCTTTCTCTTATTAAGATTTCTTATTAGTAAATGTGCTTAAAAGGTGTTCCTTTGGAGCAAATTTTTATCGTGGATTCAACTATTTTATCAATTTAGTTTATTCAATATATATTAATTTGCACAGTCCAATGTAATTGATAATTAATGGATAACGTTGTCTTGTTAAATTTCGAAGAATCATGCAGAAGTAAGTGGTTGTCAACTTCTGGACCCAAAAAAAAAAAAAAATGCACTAAGTATGGAATAACATTTGAGCAGTTGTAGTGAGGCAATGCATGGAAGAAAATCCTATATATACTCATGTTCACATAGTATCCAAGGCATACAAAATACACAGTCTTTAATCTTTATCTTTATATCCAAGGCATATGGGTCGTCCTTCGTTCAATCCAAAACCGGGGCCCCGAAGGGAGTTATCGGAGCGAGAAATAAGGGAAATTTTCGAACGGCATGATGCCAATAAAGATGGTTGTCTCAGTAAGGCAGAGATCAAGCAAGCCTTCGATGAACTTGGCGCACTTTTCCCTGGTTTCCGAGCTAACCGTGGGCTAAACCACGCGGACGGCAATGGAGATGGTTTTAAGAATTGAAGGATCTCGTGAAATATGCTAAAAACCTTGGGTACACAGTTTAGTACCTAGTAGAATTTGCATATATTACGTACTTTAATTAGAATAAAGGCTGTTGGAGTCTGCCAACCCATATGTATGTACGTATGTGTGTTGCGTGCTGTCTTGCATCTTGTGGATCTTGATCAATTATATATTATTTTGACGTTATGAAGTTCGATACCAAAGCTTTTATATAAAAATGCTTTGATCCAGCAGTATTTGCATTTTGCGCGCGTCTTTTAAGTTTACGTACGTATCGTGGTTTGTTGTGTGCATGAATACTCCAAAAATGACGCTTATTAAAGTATTTTTATATTAAACCTAGAAATTATATGCATAATTGTTGAATAAGCTTGCTGTTAAGGGAGCTGATAATTCAGAAATGAAAGGGAAGAATAGAGACTCTCTCAAACCTCCATTAATGGAGACTTAATGATAAGCTTTTCTTAGTGTTTGTCATTTCATCAAACACGTAATTGTTTTTATCAAACACTTTTAAATCTTTCACTTGCAAGACTATTTTTCACCCTTCAAGAGCTAGCTCAGACGATACTATATATATTCCACCATTCTATACAACCGTTTATTTGAAACCTTTGTGTCTCGATATTAATTTTACGAGTATGTGAATGTTTTGACACGCCGTGAAGCATAGTTTTTTTTTTTTTTTTTTTATATATATATAATTCCAAAGTTAATTGATTAAAAAGAAATAATTCATATTATTTTCTAGCTTTTTTACTTTTATTTAATTGATTTTTTCTCCTTTTGCTTCAATTACAGAAGGCATAAAAATAAAATGAATATCTTAAGATGTCCTAGAAATTTCTCAATCTAACATGAGTGATTTTAAATTATGGTATGTTTAAGAAGGCATATTGAAGAGTTGAAATTAATTAAGAAGATCATCATCCAAGAACCCAATTAATTATTAAAACTTTATGTTTTATGTAAGTACCTAATTTTTTTATTTTTTGACATAATGTAAGCACCTAATTAAATTCCAATCGTTATTTTATTTATTTATATATTTAGTAAAGAGGGTTAACAAGGAAGAATGGAAGAAGAAGATGTGGTGGAGTGGGAGAGGGTCATGTGTTGGTTTAGACTAGAATATTTATTTTTTAGAAAATTGTATAGTTCAAGTCTTTTAAAACAATTTAATGATGGTTTTAAAGAGTATTTTCATTTATTTTTATTAGATTATTATGTTTTTATATGTAATAATTCTATTTAGGAATATTTTTTAAACAGTTACTGGGAAGATTTTCTCATAGTTGGAGATCATGTAACCTTTAAAGCCTTTTGCATTTTCTTTCTTTTCAATAGGATGCTGGCAACAGTACATACGCTTTTGATTTCCAATTTCTTTTGGGTCCAAGTGAGAATTTATATATACATCTTTTGCTTATTTGTATCTACTGCAAGAAAAATGATCACCTACAAATTGATGACAAATGGTGTTTTTTTCATAACGAATAATATCAGTTATAGATAATATAAACAACGATAAATAATACCGTGATAGATAAGATAAATGATAAAGGACAGTATCCATAATAAATAATGTTATTTATCACGTATTTTATCAGTAGTAGATAATATAAACAATAAAAAACAATGTCCATTATAAATAATTTTATTTATCACGAATTATGCCCGTAAGTTCCTTGTAGTGATCTGCAAGAATATTAAAAGTAAAATGGTGACAAGATGATTGTGACATCACAATAATTAAGACAAGTAAACAAGCTTGTATAGGTTCCATAGAATTTTAAGCAATAATTAATATCAACTTTTTTAAATTATTATTCTAATATTTTTCATTTCAATTGACTGATAAAAAAGTTGAGACTGCTGTACCATTTATTAATTCAATTTAAATGAAACTGAAATAAAAATGTGACGCATCAAATAATATAACAAACACATTTGTTACACCAATTAAGATTCAAAAAATAAGAGAGTTTTATCAGTCCTGAGATATATTTAACGTAACATATCATATCATATAAATATAATGTCCGATAGTTTATACCTAAAATAAATTATATTAATATAAAACATTAAAAAGAAGGTGAAGTATAAAAGAATGGTTTTAATACTTAAAAAAAGTTCACATATATATTTCGTTATTTTTATTCTTCATAAAAAAAATTAAAATTCATTAAAATTGAATGAATTTATTGAACTGTCTACTTTCTAAATCTCAAACCCTGCACTTGCTAGCTACCACAACTATATTAATAGAGAGTCAGTGTGATAGACTTTTAGCTTTTTTAAAAGGAGTTGTGGGTTTGTAAGTGTAACTTTGGAAAAAAAAAAAACTATTCAATATTTGGTAAACAGTATTTTTAGAAGTGCTATGGATTGAAAAAATTGTATTAAGATATTTGATAAATTATATGCTTAAACTGATAAGGAATTATAAAATGACTAAAATTGACATCTTAGTAAAATTAATTCGTTTAATTTGTTGATGGAAAATCTATTTATATATGTTGACAGAGAAAAATGGATCTTGTAGTCAACGAAGGTCCACTGGACCACGTAGGGTTTTTTAGTGGTCAGTTGGGTCGAATATGGGTATCAAGTTGTGATGGGCCTGCAGAGAGAGTTCTCGCAGGAATCAGAAGCTTCTCAGAGAGGGCTTTCACGAACTGCTACCTATCAAGACAAAGAAAGATCTGTGAGGGGTGCCAGACTTTAGCCGGCGATCAACCTCCAACGATCAAGTCAGTGCCCTTCCTTGAAGAGAAAAGAATATATTAAATGCTTTTTAGGGTTGGTGAGAGTATTCAATAGCTTACCCTTTAATCCTCCCCGTCTTCCTCTTTATAGTCCGAACTGCTTTCCCCCTATTCCCAACTTTCTAGGTTTCCTCGGTTTTCTCCCTTAACGTGGTCAGAAAGATTGTTACCTTAAAAGTGTAACTTCTAGGTTCTCAGGGAGATTATCTGCTTTCCCCCTATTTATATATGGCGACGGAGATCTGAAAACCATTACAATTTTTTTAAAAAAAAAAATTTTAATTTTTTTTTAAATTTTTTTTAATATATTATTTTATTTAAAAATATGGTTACTTTTTTAAAATTAATTAAAATATGACATGGCATGTTCTTATTGGTTGGATGATTTTTTTAAAAATGAATTTAAACGTAAAAGACCAATTTACCCCTGAACCGTTTGGTCAACCGTCACTTTAACGGTGGTCAACTGAAAGTAGGGTATTCGAGTGCAATTATGACAAAACTGGCATTAAACGTGTAATTATGATAAACGTCGGAGTACTTGAGTGCAATTCGCCCTTTTTTCTACTAAAAGACTAACAGATCTTAACAAGGTGAATTGCAATGAAGTACCCTGACGTTTGACCATATTATAATAAAATCGTGAGTTTAGCTTTAATTACACATTAGTACTCTATCATTAATTGACTTAATCAAAAGAAATTTTTTTTTTTTTTTTTTTTTTTTGATTTCAAAAGAAACTTCTATTACAGAAGACCAACAAGAAAGATAGGTTCAGGATTGAACTAACAAAACTCCTCCTTAGAGGAAAAGGCTAGGGAAGCAAGAGAGTGTGCCATTCCATTCCCCGAACGAGGAATGGCATGACAGTTGGAGACTCCCACAGCCCTAAATAGAGCCTTAACATCAGAAAAAATAGGATCCATAACAGAACTAGGAAGAGAATTAAGCAACCTAGCCACAACAGTGACAGCATCTAACTCAACCCACTCAATAATCAGGTTGAACTCCTTCGCCAGCAGCAACCCCTCTCGCAACGCCAGCAGCTCGCCAAGCTCAGCAGGAAAAAACCCC
The DNA here is from genome assembly GCA_003430845.1 of Xanthoceras sorbifolium. Taxonomy (NCBI): domain Eukaryota; kingdom Viridiplantae; phylum Streptophyta; class Magnoliopsida; order Sapindales; family Sapindaceae; genus Xanthoceras; species Xanthoceras sorbifolium. Next base: position 29,497,666 of record CM010617.1, read on the forward strand.
AAGAGGGGCTTGGCAGAAGCTGCAACAACCTTGCCCTGAGAATCACGCACCACTGCACCAGAACCCATCACAGAACACCCAGGCTTCACTGCTGCATCGGTATTCAACTTCAGGGAACCTGCGGGATGAGGCGACCACGGAGGAGAGCGAGGCTGCCTGGGGGGCTGGAGAGAAGGGCCAAAGACCTTCTGGGTACCCTGAAATTCGCGAAGCAAAGAGAGAGACCAAGAAACCAAATCAGCACTAACCCTGGGAGATTTAGAATGACAGACAGCATTCCTTTCAGACCAAACCCCCCACAGGATCATGCAGAACTCCTCAAGCTCTGCTCTCTTAGCCCTAACAAAAACCCACAATATCAAATCAAAACAAGAAATATAGCACTGCAAATTGAGAATGTCCCAGAAAACAGTGGACTCCCAAATAGTGCGCACGGAGCTGCACCAAAAAAGGGCATGAGCTGAACTCTCGGGAGCATCACCGCATCTAGAGCAACACGGGTTAACCACAATCTTCCTAGAGCAAAGATTACAAAGAGACGGAATGGCGTTGTGGCAAACTCTCCATATGAAAATTTTAATTTTGGGGGGGATGTTGAGATTCCAAAGAGCAAGCCACCATTTCGAATCCGGGCACGAGGAAGAACCTTTGAGGGAGAGTTTTTCCTGCGCTGCAACTCTATACCCACTCTTCACAGAATACTCCCCATTCTTATCAAAATGCCAGATTAAGGAATCATTACAATCACCCAAACTCAGAGGAATTTCCAGAATAGAATCCCTATCCGCTGCCACAAATACCTGATCGAGCTTAGCCAAATCCCAAGAATGGGACGAAGGGGAAATGAGAGATGCGACCATGAGATCATCCACTTAATCAAAAGAAATTATTGATCAAAAAATGGGTTAATTGCAATAAAGTGCCCTGACGTTTGGTTATATTGCAATGAAATTGTGAATTTAGTCTTAATTGCATGTTAGAACCCTTGACTAACGAATTAATTGCATGTTAGTACCCTTGACTAACTGTTGACCGTTAGAGTTGACAGTCAACCAATAGTCAAAGGGTATTTTGGTCTTTTTGACCTTAATTTATTTTTAAAAATAAAAATAAATTATAAATTATAAAAAAAAGTTAAATAAATCTCCACCGTCTATCAAAATTGATAGATGGTAGAGATTATATTGATAAAAAAAATTAAAAAAATTAAAATTAAAATAAAAAAATAAAAAAAATTCAAAAAAAAAAAAAATTTTTGGTGCTCTATCGCAACTCAACCCAGAAAAAAAAAAATTTGCCCAGATCTCCATCAACGGGAGCATATCTGCTCCCGTTGATGGAGCGCTCCATCAGCGACAGAGCAGCTCCTTCGACGATGGAGCAGCTCCATCGCAGCGAACCCAGTTGCTGGGTTTACGTTCGAACCCAGATCTGGGTGCGAACAATTTTTTTTTTTTTTTTTTTGTTATTCTGTTCTTGATGTTCTTGGTGGAGATCCAATCTGGATCTCCATTAAGAACACCATATAAAATTTTAATTGTATGATTTAAAATTTTTTTTTTTGTTTAAAATGTATCTCCACCGTCCATCAAGATTAATGGAGGTGGAGATCCATTTTTAAAAATTTTAATTTTTTAATTTTTTTAAATTTTTTATTTAATTTTTTTTAAAACTAGGGGTAATATGGTCATTTTACACAAAAGTCAAAGTCAAACCGTTATATTTGACTGGTCAACTGACGGTAGGGTACTAACATGTAATTAAGGCTAAACTTACGGTTTCATTGCAATATAACCAAACGTCAAGGTACTTTATTACAATTAGTCCTAAAAAAATTTACTTTGAAATGACAAAAATACTCATAGTTAAAAAATAAAAAAAATAATATTAATTATTAATATTAGAAAAATTAGAAAAATAAAAAAATAATTTAAATGGATCTATCCATTTAAAAAAATAATTTTTTTAAATTTTTTAATTTTAATAATTAATATTATTTTTTATTTTTTAATAAAGGGTATTTTTATCATTTTAGGTAAAAATTTTAGTCAAACTGTTACTTTGACTAAGTTAATTAACGGTAGGGTATAAATGTGTAATTAAGGCTAAACTCACAATTTTATTGTAATATGATCAAACGTCAGGGTACTCGATTACCATTTGTTCATCTTAACAGAAGGGGTACAAGAGAGAAAAAGAAATTATGGGGTAAAAAATAGAAAATACTCCAAATTAGAGGGGAAGGATGATAATATTCCTTTATTTATTTATTTTGGTATGAAAATATTGAAGATAACAAATATTGATTATTAATTTCTAATTTTTAATATTTAAGGTTAGTTTTCTAAGATAACAAATATTGATAACAAATATTGATTATTAGTTTAATATTTAAAGTAGGATTTCTGGAAGTAAGAAATTATTAAGTCATCATGAGCTCAAGAAGTAAGAATTTTTTATTTTTTTGCATTAAGATGTATTTAACACCATTTAGATTAGATTCCAATTTTAGAACCAAAATATGACCCATGAAGGGATTTTGTCAATTTTAAAGCTCTGGCTTTGGGTAAGAGACACAGAATGTGATACTGGTGTCCCCTCTCTCATTAGCGTATCATGAATGCAATTCTAATTGGTTTGATATTGACCAGTAGTAATTCAGAAAACGAAAATTGTGTTCCCAACAACGAATCTGATACTGGTGTCCCCTTTTTCTTGTAGTGCTAGGTGGGAGGGAGAATGAAGTTCTATTTCCAACAAGATTCCTGCCTAAATTGTGTTTGAATTTAATTTAATTCCCAACTCATTTTAATAAATAATATAATCACAAATTATGAATTATTAAACGTGCTTAAAAGGTGTTCCTTTGGAGCAAATTTTTATAGTGGATTCAATTATTTTATCAATTTAATTTATTCAATACATATTAAATTGACAGTCCAATGTAATTGATAATTAATGGATATCATTATCTTGTTAAATTTCGAAGAATCATGCAAAAGTAAGTGGGTGTCAATTTCCTTTGGTGAAAGTTTGTGTTAGTGTTAGTAATAACTTGGTTAACACGCCATCAGCTGCAGCCCGTGCAAAAGCTGCGGATAATCTCGCTGGAACAGAACAAGCAGCTGTGATGGGCAAGGATCGTGTAAAGCAAGGCTGTAGTGTTACTATGGTGACTTTTCCAGTTAGATATATATACAAGGATCAAGTGTATGATCAATCAACTGATCAGAGGTTTCAGGTGGTTAAGGAAACTCAAGAGCAGCTGTTAGCAATCAGTTTCAAATGATTGGCTGCCTGCAATTTAAGGAGAGTTAGTTAAATCTGTAAGAGCATGCTTTGTGCATGATTATTTGTCTATAAATAGCAGCTGTAATGTATTTATTAGATTAGTTTTTTGCTTTTGAAAAGTTGAGAGACTTGTTGTAAAGTTGACAGGTTTCTATCAATGGAGAAAACTCATTGAGGCATTTTGTCAAACAGTTTTTCAGTTATATCAAACACCTTTCTTTTTGGGTATGGAATAACATTTTAGCAGCTGTAGTGATGAGGCAATGCATAGAAGGAAATCCTATATATACTCATGTTCACATAGTATTCAAGGCCATACCAAATACACAGTCTTTGATCTTTATATACATAATTCTTAACACTCTCGAGTCTTTTAGGCATCCGTATGGGTAATGAATGGCAATTTTCCAACGGTGGAGCTCTCGGAGAGTCAAATAAGGGAAATTTTCCAACGGCATGATGCCAATAAAGATGGTTGTCTGAGTAAGGCAGAGATCAAGCAAGCCTTCGATGAACTTGGCGCAGTTTTCCCTAGTTTCCGAGCTTACCGTGGGCTAAACCACGCGGACGGCGGCAATGGAGATGGTTTTGTCGACATGAACGAATTGGAGGATCTCGTGAAATATGTTAAAAACCTTGGGTACACCGTTTAGTACCTAGTAGAATTTGCATATGTTACGTACTTTAATTAGAATACAGGCTGTTGAATAAATTGAGTATAAAACTCTAACTTATCAAGAAGAAGAAAACCACTCTTTTAAAAGAACCTTACAAATTGCAAAGAAGAAGAACACTTAAGAAAGCTTTGATTCTTGGATGATAAACTCAAATACAAGAGAGGTATTTATAGGTTACAAGAATCAATCTAAACCACACAATAAAATAAACACAAATTAATCTAGACTATTCAAATTAAAAATTATCTACCAAATTCTCACCTAACTAAAATGATGTAAGCAATGACATAAAATTAATTTGGTATTGACTTATTATGGGTTTGGATTTTGGGCTTCAAATGAGATGGACTAATTGGGCTAATATTGATTTTAACACTCCCCCTCAATGTTAGCCCCCATTCTTTGAACCATGCCAAGCTGACGTTGGAAGTTTTCAAACTTTCCAATACTCAAGCTTTTTGTGAACAAGTCCGCAACTTGCTCATCTGTTTTGACTTGCCTCATCTCAATCTCTTCTTGCAGAACTTTCTCTCTAACAAAGTGATAATGCACTTCCACATGTTTAGTTCTTGCATGAAAGACTGGATTCTCTGCTAGACGAATTGCCGATTGGTTGTCACAGTACAACGGAACTGCGTAATCTACTTGTTGATGTAGATCATTCATCAGCTGTATCAGCCATGTGCTCTCTTGAGCTGCCATTGCTGCTGCTCGGTACTCTGCTTCCGTTGTTGACAAAGACACAGTCGGTTGTCTCTTGCTACACCAAGAAATTGTTCTAGATCCAAGGGCAAACATATACCCAGTAGTTGATCTGCGAGTATCATGATCTCCTGCATAGTCAGCATCACAGTAGCCAACTAGCTTGCAATTTCCACCTTTCTTGTACATAAGACCATAGTCTATTGTACTTTTCACATATCTAAGGATTCGCCGAACCGCTTCTAAATGAGACTTCTTCGGATTTTGCATGTATCGACTCATCACACCAACTGCATAAGAAATATCAGGTCGAGTCAAGGTCAAGTAGATTAAACTACCTACCAACTGTCGAAACATTGATGCATCTTCCAAGTCTTTGCCTTCATGTGCACACATCTTGGCATTCGGTTCCATCGGTGTTGAGATTGGTTTACATTCTAGCATCCCGAACTTCTTCAACAGATCTTTGGCATATTTCTGTTGACAGAGAAATATCCCTTCTAGTGTCTGATCAACCTCTAGCCCAAGAAAGTGCTTAAGTTGTCCAAGTTCTTTCATCTGAAAACGAACTGACAAGTTCTCCTTTGTTCGGCAAATTTCTTCAACATCATCTCCAGTGATGATTAGATCGTCTACATATACAAGCACGATAGCTATCTTTCCTCCTTTAGCTTTAGCAAACAAGCTGGAGTCTGCAGATGTTACTAAATAACCACTTCGAGTAAGAAATTCAGCAATTTTACCATACCATGCCCTAGGTGCTTGTTTTAGTCCGTAGAGAGCCTTCCGCAGCTTACACACATACTCAGGATGACCTTCATTCTGAAAACCCAGTGGTTGAATCATGTAGATCTCCCGATCCAGCTCTCCATGAAGAAAGGCATTCTTCACATCCATTTGCCACAAGTTCCAATTTTTGTTGGCCGCGAGTGCAAGTAGGACTCGTACAGTTGTAAGTTTTGCCACTGGACTAAACGTTTCATCATAGTCTAGTCCATATTGTTGAGAGAAGCCACGAGCTACCAATCGAGCCTTATACCTTTCGATTGACCCATCTGGACGGCACTTTATTTTGTAAACCCATTTGCAGGATATGGGTTTCACATCTCTTGGCTTTGGTACTAGTTCCCAAGTCTGATTTTGCTCAAGTGCAGCAATCTCTTCTTTCATAGCTATCATCCACTTCGAACTCTGTGATGCTTCTTCAAACGTCTCAGGTTCAATTACAGTTGCTTCTTCAACTATGGCTGCATTGGCGTATTTGGGATTTGGCTTCCTTGTTCTTATTGACCTTCGTAGTTGAGTTGATTCTTCCGTTTCACTAGATCTGCCTTCTTCGTCTGGTTGTTGATACATGCCAGTTTGCCAAGGGTTCTGAATTATTCTTTGCTCATCATCATTATCATATGGATCTCTGGCTTCATCTGAACTTGGTTGAATTTGGACAGTATGCTCTCCCATCTTTTCTTGCAGCCTGTCTTTGAATTCTTTTGAATCTGGCAAAACTTCCTTTTCTAAGGTCCACCATGAGGATGCTTCATCAAATACCACATCTCGTGATGTGTAGCATCTTCCACTCATTGGATCACAACACTTCCACCCTTTTCGCTGGCTGTCGTATCCCACGAAGATACATCTGATTGCTTTCTTATCAATCTTGCTACGTAGATGGTCAGGAACAAATACATAGCAAACACAGCCGAATACTCGAAGGTAACTAACTGTAGGTTTCTTGTCCCACAATTTCTCATAGGGTGAAACAAACTCTAACCTCGGTTGAGGAAGTTTGTTAATGACATGAGCTGCGGTTCTCATAGCTTCGGCCCAAAATCTCCCAGGAATGTTCTTTGCATGTAGCATACTCCGGCAAACTTCTGCAAGATGTCGGTTTTTCCTCTCCGCTACACCATTCTGTTGTGGCGTATTAGCACAAGTATACTGATGACGTATTTGGCATTCCCGTAGGTATTGAGAAAACTCTCCTGAGCTATACTCTCCCCCGTTATCTGTGCGCAAGCACCGAATCTTCTTTTCCACTTCTCCTTCAACTACCTCTTTGAACTCTTTAAACTTCGAGAATGTTTCAGATTTTCCTTTCATGAAGAAAACCCACACATATCTGGAGAAGTCATCAATGAACGTTACCATATACCTCATTCCGCCAATTGATGGTTGCTTAACGGGTCCAAACACATCAGAGTGAACTAACTCTAATGGTTTCTTTGATTTAAAAGTTGACTCCTCGTATGGCAATTGATGTGCTTTACCATATTGACATCCCGCGCAGACCGTATCCATTCTCACGTCAAGCTGAGGAAGTCCCTTAAGCATCGACTTCTTCACTATCATACTTAGCTTTGAATAGCTAACATGACCCAGCCTCATGTGCCACAGATCTGCTGTCTCGTTCCTTCTTGTCTTGTTTATGTATGCAGACTCTGCTGACATCACGTAAACTGACTCCAATCGTCGTCCTTCCATCGTTGGCTTTCCTGAAATCTTGAGGTCTCGAAACACCTTCACATCTTGCGGACCGAACAAGACATAGTGACCTGATGATGTGAATTGAGCCACGGACAGTAAATTTTTCTTCATTCCAGGAACATGGTAAACATCTTGGAGTGGCACCTGGTTGGTATTATAACGAGGTGTAACTATTGTTTTACCAATATGAGCTATTGGTAACCTTGAGTTGTCGGCTGTTACCACCACACGATTTCCTTTGTACTCAGACAAGTTTTGCAACTTCTGTCTATCACCCGTCATATGATTTGAGCAGCCTGAGTCTACGATCCAATCATTCTCGTAGTCAATCCTTTCCGGTGTTGTTGCCGTGAGAGCTAGTTCTTCTTCCATAGCAAGTAACGCATCGGCATCCCAACTGTCTTCGCTATCTTCTTTAGAACTGGAGGTAGCAATGTTGCTCTCAGTAGGCTTCTTCTTGGACCAACAATCTTTCTTCATGTGGCCCTTCTTCCCGCAGTTGTAACACTCGCCATCGAACCTTCTATTGTTGTCGCGATTATTCGAAACTCTCCCTGGACGAGAGCCGAACCCTCCCTGATGACTTTTTGTCTTGTCACCAGTCTTTGTAGATCCGCCTTTGTGCTGCTTTGAACCGCCTTTGCTTTGGTTGGTGTAGAGCGCTTCCTCCTCACCCTTTAGCAAGACTCCTCCAATTTGCTTAGCCATAGCTTCTTGTCCGGCCAGCAAATTCTCAAACTCAACAATAGATGGTTGTGTCGGCCATCCTTGTACTGCAGCAACAAAACCTCGGTATTCAGGTCTCAAGCCATGGATAATTATTCTTTTTATCCTAGCTTCCCCAATAGCAGCTGTCGGATCTAAGTCTGAAATTTCGCGACATATCGACTTCACCTTGTGAAAATATTGGGCAACCGTCATCTCGCGTTGCGCCATCGATAGTAGTTGGTTCTCTAGAAGTTGCAATTTTGTATCATTCTTCTTTGAAAAGAGTGTAACGAACGTGTCCCACGCTTCTTTCGGTGTTTTGGCATCCCGAATATGCTCCAACATTTCTTCTTCTATTGTGGTTTTTAAAGCAAACATCGCTTTGCCTGCTTTAATTTTCCACTTCCGCAAGGTGCCGTTGGCATCTTCTGCCGTCGGTTGTGTAACTTCACTACCACCAACAACCTCCCACAAGTCTTGACCTTGTAGGTAAGACTCTATACACGTTGCCCACGTGTTATAGTTTTGGTTGTTGAGCTTCTTGATTCCTCCAAAGACTTGAAGATCACCCATCGTACCGGCAAAACTTTGATTATACCGATCAAGCTTGAGTGACAAACTTGCAGAGTACTAAACTACTCTCAACACAAAGAAGCTCCACAAGGTTTATAATAACCTCAACAATAGTCTCAAGAAATCTTTTCTGATGTGGAAGATCAGTTAAAACTGCAACCACAGAGCATACTCGGAATTTCAAAAGACCAAAGCTCTGATACCAAATGTTGAATAAATTGAGTATAAAACTCTAACTTATCAAGAAGAAGAAAACCACTCTTTTAAAAGAACCTTACAAATTGCAAAGAAGAAGAACACTTAAGAAAGCTTTGATTCTTGGATGATAAACTCAAATACAAGAGAGGTATTTATAGGTTACAAGAATCAATCTAAACCACACAATAAAATAAACACAAATTAATCTAGACTATTCAAATTAAAAATTATCTACCAAATTCTCACCTAACTAAAATGATGTAAGCAATGACATAAAATTAATTTGGTATTGACTTATTATGGGTTTGGATTTTGGGCTTCAAATGAGATGGACTAATTGGGCTAATATTGATTTTAACAAAATAAGGGAAATTTTCCAACGGCATGATGCCAATAAAGATGGTTGTCTGAGTAAGGTAGAGATCAAGCAAGCCTTCGATGAACTTGGCGCAGTTTTCCCTAGTTTCCGAGCTTACCGTGGGCTAAACCACGCGGACGGCCGCAATGAAGATGGTTTTGTCGACATGAACGAATTGGAGGATCTCGTGAAATATGTTAAAAACCTTGGGTACACCGTTTAGTACCTAGTAGAATTTGCATATGTTACGTACTTGAATTAGAATACAGGCTGTTGGAGTCTGCCAACCTGCATGTATGTATGCGTGTTGTGTGTTGTCGTGCATCTTGTGGATCTTGATCAATTAGATATTGTGACGTTATGAAGTTCGATACCAAAGCTTTTATATAAACATACTTTGATCCAGCAGTATTTGCATTTTGCGGCTTTTAAGTTTATGTATCGTGCTTTGTTGTGTGTATGAATACTCAAAAAGCTGCCGCTTATTAGAGTATTTTTATATTAAACCTAGAAATTATATTCATGCATAATTGTTGAATAAGCTTGCAACACTATTTTTTTTTCTTCTTAATTCCAAATAGCTGATTGAGTAAAACGAAATAATTCATATTATTTTCTAGCTTTTTTACTTTTAATTAATTGATTTTTTTCTCTTCTTTTGCTTCAATTACAAAAGGCGTAAAAACAAAATGAATATCTTAAGATGTCCTAGAAGCTCCTCAGTCTAACATGAGTGATTTTAAATTATGCTATGTTTAAGAAGGCATTACTGAAGAGTTTAAATAATTAAGAAGCATATATAGGATACAATATTATCATCCAAGAACCCAATTAATTAGGTTAAAAATTTATGTTTTATGTAAGCACCTAATTTATTTATTTAATTTTTTTGATATAATGTAAGCACCTAATTAAATGCCAATCGTTATTTTATGAAAATAAATTTATTTATTTATATATGTAGTAAAGAGGGTTAACAAGGAAGAGTGGCAGAAAAAGATGTGATGGAGTGGGATGGTGTGTGTTGGGTTTAATTAGAATATTTATTTTTTAGAAAATTGTATAGTTAAAGTCTTTTAAAACAATTTAATGATGGTTTTAAAGAGTATTTTTATTAAATTATTATGTTTTTATATGTAATAATTCTATTTAGGAATATTTTTTAAACAATTACAGGGAAGATTTTCTCATAGTTCAGATTTTCTCACCGTTTAGTAACCTTTAAAGAAGAATCCTTTAGCATTTTCTTTCTTTTCAATCGGATGCTCGCAACAGTAGATACGCTTTTGATTTCAAATTTCTTGTGTCCAGGTGAGAATTTATATATACATCTTTTGCTACTTTATATCTGCAAGAATATTAAAATAAAATGGTGACAAGATTATTGTCAGATCACAATAATAACAATAAACAAGCTTGTATAAGTTCCATAGTATTTTAAGCAATAATAATATCAAAAATTATTATTCTAATATTTTCATTTCGATTGACATGATAAAAATTTGAAACTGCTATTCCATTTACCAATTCAATTTCTTTGAATCTGAAATAAAAATGTGATGCATCAAATAAGGTAACAAACACCTTTGTCACACCAATTAAGATTCATAAAATATGAGAGTTCTGTCAGTGAGATAAATTTAACGTACCATATAATGTCATATAAATAAAACACATTATTGTTCATACCTGAAATAAATTATACTAATATAAAACATTAAAAAGAAGGTGAAATATATATATATATATATAAAAGAGGTTTTAATACTTAAAAAAAGTTGTCACATATATATTTTGTTATTTTTATTATTCATAAAAAAAATTTAAATTCTTTAAAATTGAATGAATTTATTGAACCCTCTCCATTCCGAATCTCAGCCCTGCACTATCTAGGTACCCTAACCATATTCATATAGGGCCAATTTGGTAGGGTTTTAATTTTTTTTTTTTTAAAAGCAGTTGCAATTATAATTTTGAAAAAAAGTTATTGAGTGTTTTGTAAATTGTACTTTTAGAAGTGTTATGAGTTAAAAAAGTTGTATTAAGGTATTTGGTAAATTATATGGCTGAACTGACGTGGAATTATAAAATAATTAAAATTGACATCTTAGTAAAATTAATTTATTTAATTTGTTGATGAAAATTCTATTTATATATATTAAGCATATTTAAAAGTTTTTACTTTCATTCTAATATGAAAATAGACTTAATTAACTTTATTAATTATCTTTTAACATTAATCATAAAACCAATTTTTTTAGATTACAAAATAAATACTAGTAAGATTTTAATTTTTTTTTTTTCAAATATTGAAGATAAAAAAAATTGATCTGGTTTAATTATTTAATTTTGGGATATTATCATTGTCCCCCAGTAGTTTGGGGTATTCTCTAATTTACACCCTGTAATTTCATATTTCTGTATTTAATCCCCTTTAGTTTATAAAAATACCCTAGATTCCTCTTCCCATTAAGTTTCTGTTTGACTTTTAAGTTTGATTGTTAGATTTTAAAGGGTAAAAAGGTAAAAAGGTAATTGTAACATAATAAATACTCAAAAATATTTTAAATTAAATAAAATTTCATTTAAGATAAAAAATAAAAAAATAAAAATCATTTTACTCTCTCCTCTATCACCTCTTCTTCTTGTTCTCTTTTTTTTTTTCTCTATCTCTCCTCATCTTCTCTTGTATCTTCTCTCTCTCTCTCTCTCTCTTCCTCACCATATTTTCTCTCTCTTTCTCCCATTTCTGTTTCTCGTGTGTGTATATATATATATATATATATATATATATATATATATATATATATATATATATATTGTGGTATGGTGTAGGGGGTGTGAAAATGGGAAGGCTATTTTCGCACCCCCTCTCATAGAGGTGGAGAGCCATCTTTGGATCTCCATGGAGTGGTGGAGGTTGAACTCCACATATATTTTTTTTATTATTTTATTTGTTCATATTTCTTTTAAAAAAAATTGTTGGAGATTTGGTAGAGACCAATCTCTACCGTCCATCTTTTGAAGATGGACAGTTGAATCTCCACCAGATTTAGAATTGTTTTTTAAAAAAATATATTTTTAGTTTTATTAAATTTTTATTATGTTTTTTAAATTTTTTAATATTTTTTATTAAATTTATTAAATCTATATTTATATTAAATTCTTTTATATGTTTTTAATTTTTTATATATGAAAGGGGTAATTGCAATAACTACCCGTATATATAGGCATAATTACACAAAAATTTGAGAATAATTAATAATAACAATAACTCCTCTTTGACCGGTTGACCACAGTTAGTCACTAACGGTCAAAAGGGTAAAATCGTCTTTTAGAAAATTTTAAAAAAAAATCTGAAAAAAGAAGTAGAAGAAGAAGAGGAGGAGAAAGAAGAAAGCAGAGGAAGAAGAAAAATAAAAAAAATCTGGAAAAAAAGAAGAAGAAGAAGACGAGGAGGAAGAAGAAGAAAGAAGAGGAAGAAGAAAAATAAAAAAAAAATCTGGAAAAGAAGAAGAAGAAAATAAAAAAAATTCAGAAAAAAGGAAGAAAAGAAGAAGAAGAAGGAAGAAGAATAAAAATTCGAAAAAAAAAGAAGAGAAGAAGAAGAAGAAGAAGAAAAATAAAAAAAAAATTCGAAAAAAAAAGAAGAAGAAGAAGAATAAATAAAAGAAGAAGATGGAGGAAAAAAAAGGGTGAAGAAAGAAATTGAAAAAAGGAAAAAAAAATTGGAAGAAGAAGAAGATCTGGGATGAACAAAAAAATTTGAAAAAAAAAATTAATTAATTAATTTTTTTTTTTTGGCAATGGACCAGATGATCTGGTTTATTGGATAAAGATATTTTTATCTCATCTAATGGACCAGATCTCATCTGGTCCATTTTTTAAATTTTTTTTTTTTTTCTAAAAGATGATTTTACCCCTTTGACCGTTAGTGACTGACTGTAGTCAATGGTTAATTAACCGGTCAAAGAAGAGTTATTGTTATTATCAATTATTCTCAGATTTTTGTGCAATTATACCTATATACACGGGTCGTTATTGTAATTACCCCTATATGAAAATATTTAAGTAATATTTTATTAAAAAATTGAGGGTAAAATAGTCGTTGTACTAAAATACTAATAGATCTTAATAAAAAAGGTAAAATAGAGAAAAATAAATTATGGGATGAAAAATAAAAAATACTCTAAATTATTGGGGAAGAATGATAATATCTCTTTAATTTTTTATTTTTTTTTACAAGGAAAAAAAATAAAAATTTTTTTAAAGGAAACTATGGGGTGGAGAATAGAAAATACTCTAAATTATAAGGGAGAATGATAATATTCCTTTAATTTTTATTTTTTTAGTATGAAAATATTGTAGATAAAAAAATATTAATTGTTTTTAATTAATTATTATTTTTTAAGGTTTTTTTTTTTTTTATAATTTTAATATAAAATGAGCGATAATTTGGTTCAAAAAAATTTCATTAAAAATTATGACCAGCTTCATATATAAGCTAGAAGCTGAAGTTAGATTGGACCAGTTTTAACTTTTAACTAAATTCTCCAATAAACCGCTTTCAGGAGGTTTACCAAATAGTTCTGGGACCTTAACTTATTAAAAAAACTAAAAACGATTTTAAAAAAAGGTTGTCCCTTACGGGCCCACAAGTTATCAGGTCCTGCACTGCACAAGCAATGCCACTTTGTTAGAATTTCCTAAATTATGGAATATCACACGAAGGAATATATACCCTAAAAGTCATATTGCAATGGTCGAAAATAAATGAGCATGATAGATACCTTTATATAATTAATAGTTTTGAAAAAAAAAGGAGATTCTGTCCATCGTGATACATGATAAATATTAAACGGTGAAAAGGATTGGAAAAAAAAAATCACGAAAAGTTAAACTAGTTTCAGAAACGTTTAAATTGTGGAATTCAAGAGAAAACCATGTCGAAGAGGTAGGTACACCCAAATGTATATCTATCTTTTCACCAACACGTTCGTTTCTTACACTTGATCAAAACAACATCAAGATTGAAATAATATTTGTTACAATATTTAAATAACAAGTGAAAACAGATATTAGTGTATTAAATAGCAAAAGTGTACAGTACTAGTATGACATAGAAACTCTATAAATTGAAAGCCTTTGTGCATGGCTCTAGATATCACTGCCCTTTCTATCATAATTCATAGCCAAAAAGAACCAACTACTCCAAGTCCTGGTGATCACAAGATGCCTCTTTATGTGCCGAAGTCTGCAACTGTGGCCGTAACTGCTGGGCAGTTGAAGGCTATTTTCAAAGAACAAGACGCCGACGGGAACGGCCGCCTTACCAAGGAGGAACTGAGAAAAGCCTATGAAAAACTGGGCTCACGCAATCCCGATTGGCGAGTTCGTCGTTCGCTTAGCCACGCAGACACAGACGGTGACGGATCCATCAGTCTGGAGGAGCTGGATGAGGTTGTTAAATATGTTCTCAAACAAGGATACAACTTTCATTAAGTAGCTGATCAGATATATATATATAACCAGACTCAACTTGGAATAAATTATGGGTTCTGTTAATTATTTATACTACTGTATTCAACAAAGATTGTGTTATATTGTATTGTGTGCATGACCTTACAGCTGTACAAATCATGATGTGACCGATGAGTGATCATTGCTCAACTAGCGCTTGGGTACTGTGTGTGGGGGTGTGATTTCATGCTCTTCACCATTATCATATAAGATAATAACAAGTTTTTGTTATAGTTCTATAAGAAGTTCTTGATAACTCCAAAATATGAAATTGTACTTGATTTCAATTTCTCTCTCGAGTTCTTATATCTAATCGGTAGGGTAGGTTGCCATGGTTATGGGAAAATATTAAAATGAATCACAAGGTCTGTTATTTGTTTGAATCAAATAAACATGGTGGGTAATTACAAAAAGCAAAAATATAGTAGTTCTTCACTTTTATTAGGTTATATTATATCTTCAGATCACGAAAATACGCAAATGAATTTTAAGATCAAGCGTGCATCTTCTAAAGCCAAACTGGCTTGTGCAAATCATACGAATCCCAAAGCACTACAGTTGTTCTAAAAAAAATCATTTGAGAGGAAGTTGTTGCCTTCACTTGTCAATCATTCTCCAACTGAATTTTAATTTGAACCCCTCATGTTGCATACTGCCTCTTTATACTTTGCGTAAACTTAGGGTTTGTCTGACATGATTTTTAGGAATGTTTGGCTGCACTGTAAAAAGATATTTTAATTGAAAAGATAATGTTTGGTCACTGTAAAAAGATATTTTAATTGAAAAGATTCAATTAAAATAAAAGAGAAATATAAAAGTGATTTTGAATTAAAAAAAGAAAAGAAAAGTGTTTTACTTAAAATAAAAGAGTTGATTTTTTAGTTGAGTACTTACTAGTGGCTTGTCAAATGAATATAAAAAAAAAAAATAAATAAAAGAGAAATATATATTTGGAATACTTTTTATAATTTTTTTTTTAACTATTATAGTTAATTCGAAATTTAAAAAATTATTACCCAAACTCACAATCTCAAAATATAAGTGTGAGTGATATACTAATGGACCGACTTATTTTATTACTTTTTATAAATTATATAGACGTGCAACTTTTGTTTTAATTATTATATAGTTCTTGCCATCTTTTCTTTAAAGTAATGTGATATCTGATTTAATACGATGGAGTAGAATCTGGATTATTATATATATATATATATATATATATATATATATATATATATATATATATATATATATATATATTTCAAAAGGTGTCTCCATGGAATTGGCTACCTTGACAATTCACTAAATTTAGCGCCTAGTGTGCACATTGCACTGAGCAGACAGCAAAGTTTTCTCCTATCAATTTGTCTGGCCTACCACTCAAATAAGGGCCAGTTTGGATAGCTTTTCGAATATTTAAAAAGCTCTTTCGGAACCTAAAAGTGACTTCTGGATTTTTAGAAAAAAAGGCCGAAGAGTTTAAAATCTCTTATACCAAAAATTAATTTCATATGACTTTTCTTTCGAGGAGTTCCTTAAAAAGACAAGAGCACTAAAGTAATGTGATATGTTTTTTTAAAACTAATCCTTTTAAAATACACTATTTAAACAGCAATTAAGAAGTTTAGAATTCTATTTTATCTTTTTTTAGGGTCAAAACTCAAAAGTAAGAGCACTAAAACTACTTTCCGCACTGCCAATTTTATAAATTTTGTAGTTATAAAATTATCCTTAGAAAATTATACTTACAAATTTTGGTGGTGGGTGTAGACAGTATTTTTCTTGTTGGCAATAGCACCATCCACCATGCTTGAAATTGGAGACCATCTCCCAAAAATTCATAATCGTAGCCCAAGGAAAGCCCATGTATCTTAGCCTCCCTAAAAGAACATGAAAAGAATAAAGAGACACACACAGACAAAGCCCATTCTTCGCATAATTGCAAAATTCAGTTGCCAGGCCCAAAACAATTTAAAATAACTTCAATTAATGGCAAAACACTACCTTGGATATATTGTCCCTTTTTCCAATGTTCTTTTAAATTTTTATTACAATAAACGTAAAACCCAACCTCTCTACCCACCACATTATTAATGGTTGCTTTTATAAATAATAACAACTTATTTTATAATTTATAATTTATAAAATATTTATTAAATTAATTAAAATTTAATTTTTTATTACATTACTTTTAAAAATATAATATTAAAAAATAATTAACTTTTAATTAATTTATTAAATATTTTTTACATTTAAAATTATAAAATAAATAATTATTTTATAAGTTATAATAATCTTAAATATACCCAAAATAAAATTAGAACTAAAGACCTCTTACATAACAACACGAGAAATTATCAATCAAACCAATTAGCTATCAATTCCTAAGGTGATCAGCAAAACCGGCTCTGTGGCTGTTAAGGCGGTACTACCACACAAGACCTCCGATCGGCAAGGGGCCTTGGAAATTTTTTTAAAAAAAATTTTAAGAAAAGAAAAAATAATATAAAATTATCATATCACATATATGAAACATGTATATTGACACATATATGTGTGATGAACATGTACATCACACATATTAAAATGATTTTTCCAATAACTGGATGTTTACTACTTTTCTAGAAGAACTAGGGAGATGCCATCAATGCAGTTAACGAATAATTAGTAGATTAATCGGAGGATAAAATAACAGAACCCAAACAATAATTAAGATGGAAACTATTATAAAAATAATAGTTTGAATAAAATTAATCTATCTATTAAAATATACTTCAAAATTCATAAAAAAAAAAAATACAAGAACACGATGAATATTTATGACAATAAGCTATTATTTTAAATATTAAAATTTGGTATTCGAGTAACAACAACAAAAATTCATATAAAAGAAAATCTCATTTCAAAACTCAATTTAAAAAAAAAAAAAAAAAAAAAAACACACACACACACACTAAACGTTGATGTTTTATTTGCGTTGCAGCTATATTGCTAGTAAAATGAAAAATCTGATTAGAAGCTTCCTTAATGTCTGCCTGTATCCCAAATCTTCTTTCTTTTTCAAAGATTCGCTTAATTAGCACCCTTTATTTTGTTGGCAACTAGCCTAGCTAATTAAACATACTTTCTTATTGATTTAATTAACATATGTTTCGGCATCTAAATTACATGCATGCACGGATGCATGAGGACCTTTTTTGTTGCTTTTTTGTCTAGCCTAACCGGGGAGTGAAAAAGAAACAGCATGCAGTGTATCCAAAAATCATCAATGGTTCTTCACTTCTGGCAATTAAATATAAGAAAAGCAAATATTTTTTAAGGAAGTAATTGACTAAAATATTTTAGTTGCTTTATTTAAAAAAAAGAAAGCTTTATGTTTAATAAAAGTTGCCCAACTGCGTACAATATACACTTAAATATTGTTCTACATTCCGTAGAAAATTTTGCTACTTTTGCGTATAGAAAATGCTAATGTGATTGGAACTTTCTTATTATAATCTGTATCTACCCATGTTTATCATATGCCAAAAGTAAACAAGGGAAAAGAGAGCAGAAGCATATAAATTGGACAAGTCTCATAGCTTGGATGCTGTGAAGAAATTAAACTTGAGCAGCTGCTTGGTGCATATGTATAAATAAATGGCCTTCACAAGTCGCTATATCTATGAAGACGGGAGGAGGGAAATGACGATAAATGAGTTCAAGAGGTGGTTAAAGAAACTCGATGCTGATAATAATGGAAGGATTAGCAGAGAAGAGCTTGCAGATGCCGTCCACGTTCACGGCGGATGGTTTGCGAGGTTGAAGGCCAAGCGTCAAGTAAGAACTGTGGACAGTGATGGCAATGGCTACATTGATGAAAGTGAGTTCAAAAACCTTGTTGAGTTTGCTGAGAAGCACTTGGGCATTAGAATTTTTCAATTCTAGGATAACTGTTAAGTTTGCTGAGAAGCATTAATGGGCGTTAGATTGCACCTCACCTACCGTATTAGAAGTCGGGAGTTCAGGTCTTACCTTAGAGGTTGCGAATTTATAGGTGAGAGTACCAAGAACCTTCGCTCATGTTTTGAGAGTTATTTTTCGAATTGAATTGTGTTTATAATAGTTGATTGTCTTTTGATTGGGAAAACCACCGTGTATAATAACTGTATATTTATATTTTCGAGATTTCGATTTATACATAAGATTTTCAAATTCCAAGCACATTTAACTGTCCAGTGTCCAACTAGCAACGGGGGGCCTCCTATCAAAGTTTGCCAACACTTGACAACTACTTACCTCATCACTATTTTCATAAAATTTTATAATTACAAAAATTATTTATCTTCGCAGGAAATTATTTATAAGAACCAAAATCATACATTTTTGGAACGCTATTTTGTGCTCTCAATTTTACTTCTTCAACTCAAACAATACAGTGGAACAGCAGTTTTAATTCTAATTAGAGGTAATGGATGGACAATATGAATTAAAAACAATTTAAAGGTGTGTGTAATAGAGGAAACATTGTGATTGCAGACATGATACATTAAAAAAAAAAAAAAAAATGAACTGTACTGACAACAAATATTTGCCACTACAAAATTTTTTTTTATCATAATATCAATATTGTGATATAAAAAGTGTCACTATAAAATTGTCACATTTGACCTCGTCACTAAAAGTATTAGTGACGGTTAAAATCATCTTGCCACATAAAGTTAGTGACCGAATTTTATATATGTCACAAACTACGACTTTTAGTGACGCATTATTAGGGAACCTTAACCAGTGACAAAATAAAAGTTGTGTCACTATGCATAAATTTAGTAACACTTAATTATTTAAAAATTTATCACTATACACATATTTAGTGACGATTTATTGTTTAAATATTATGTTACTATTTACAAATATAGTGACTATTAAACGTTGAAAAATTTATCACTATACAGAAACTTAACGACACTTAATCATCTGAAAATTGTGTCACTATATACAAATTTAGTGACAATTAATCATATAAAAATTGTGCCACTGTATACAAGCCCAGTGACAATTAATCATATTAAAATTGTGTCATTATATATATACTTAGTGACATTTCAATTTACTAATTTTTTAGTCTCTAACGTAATAATTATAGTTATATTTCAGTAATGTTAATATTTCATTAAAGTATTAAAAATTTAAATTTTTATTATTGAATTTACAAATCTATAGAAAAAAAATCATATACAAACACATAAAAAATCATAATTTTAATTGTTCGACGAAATTTAAATAAATATAATATTTAATATTTTAAAATGAATATAATAAATTAAAATAATAAAATTCAATACAGAATCGTCAATCTAATTCTATGCTGGAATTAAAACATGTTCTAAACTATAAAAGCCACTAACAAAACATACAAACTACAAAGGTCCAGATAAATCTGAAAATTGTTGTCGAAACATCACCAAAAATTCATCAAACTGAGATTTCAATTCATCTCTCTTTAAGTTGGAATCTCAACCCATTCATCTCAGCCTCAAGATGTTTTATCTTTTTGTTTGCTGCCTTTCTTTGGATTCTTTCATCCTTCAAAATCTTTAATGTCTCAATTTGCGAAGAGTTTTACCTTTTTTTTTAATCAATTGATCCCAAGACTATAAGTTAGAGTAGACACATTAGCTTCTGAACCAATAATTTTACCCATAACTTGATTGAAGATTTTATTTGTAGATGTATTAGGTTGGTTTGTAACGAGCTCATCCATTCGGCTCTATAAAAAATAATAATAGAATAATAAAATTCATTAACATAAATTGTGTAAACAAAAAAATAATAATAATAAAATTAACTTAAAACTTAAGTAGATTATATCAAAGTTACATAAAACTCAATTTTAAATATAAGCTCAATTAATCAACATGTAATTTAACAATATAAGGATAAACATATAATTGTTTAACATCTTAAAATATTCATGTCAGGAGAGAGATTGTATTGTTTACCAAATTTAAAAACTTGAAACGCCAGTTTTAATAGTTTACTGACTTGCACAGTAAGTTTCTTTTCTGATACATCCAACAATAGAAGATAGTATATATTCCAATGAAAAAGGTAATTTTTTTAGTTAAGGAGCCTGCGTCTAAGGAACATAATCCTGTTTAACTTAAACTTAGTTTACAAAAAGCAGGAAAAATATACATAAGAGAGCATAAAAACTATTATGAAGAGGTTTTAAATTAACAGGCTGCTTCAATTAAGGTTTTGAATTGGCAGATTAGACTTCTGTGTCAGCAGCCATGCATACTCAGTATAAAGCATCAAACAAGTAAAGAGATTCATTCACTAGTTCATTGTAGTCATAGCCCCAAAAGTGTATGCCTGATACCTTACTGTTTTTATGTCAAAACTTCAAATATTTTCAGTAGGTGGCATTTGATTCAAGGTTTGAGTTTGTTCATTATTGTACTTTCCTTCTTTTTTCTGCACTTGATATGATGATGAGAGTTCATTTTCTAGTCTATAGACAAATTAAATAATAGAATTTTTCTAATAAAAATTATTGCTTTAGCCTTCTATTTATTTGTGAAAGGGTCTAGTTTCATCTTTCATGTGATCATATATACAATTTTGAATTTTTCTGCTCTCTCCATTATGTTTATTATTAATGGTTCCTCACCATGATATTAGTGAAATTAGAGTTTGTTTTTATCTGCAAAATTCTCCACTTGGCTGCATAAGTTTATTTTGCAAGTCAAATAATTAAAATATAAAGTTTACTTGTAATCTTCATCTCCCTAGTTTTGTTCTTCTTCCTTCCGTGGTCTTATAATAGACTCAATCTAGCTAATAAGATCAATTCAAGTTAAAACCTAAGCTAAACAAATCATAAATAAGTAAAAGTTTTTAAATGGGAAGTACACAATCCTGCTTTGCCACTAGACGGATGCCAGCAACAATATGTAAAAACTCAATTTCATACATATAAGTGAAGTAGTGGCACTGACAATACATGACCCATCTCAAGCCTAAAATTCTACTCTAAACAACTAGAGCACCAAAACATAATCCTAATGAAACTTATAAATAGAATTTGCCCCGGCACAAGTCTCATCTTCAAGTGATATTCACCAGTTAAACACATAATATTCTAACAAGCATTAATGCAACTAAAACAAGCATTCATAGATCATTCATAACCAGATTGTCTAACTAATTTTGAGAAAGAAAAAAAACATCATCACGGTGTACCTTTTCTTAGCCATGGCAACACATCTTCTCCTCTGAAGACGAGGAATGTTAACCTTCAACAAAGCGTGGGAAGGTGCCCGTAGAAAGGTCACATTAAGTGGTGCATCTGTGGCTGCATACAGATGTAGCTGACACACTCAAATACAATTCAGAGGCAAATATTCGAGTTACGCACCACAAATCCTAACTTCCAGTCTGATTTTTAACTCCAAGTTAGAATTTCTCCAACTATCTACTATCAAACAATAAAATTCCAAAAATTCCCATCAACATTTCAACCAGAGGAAGCTTTCACATTTACATTTACATAATCGCCGATCAATTTCAATTCATGCAAAAATAATTAAGAAAAAAAAAAAGCAAATAAAAAAAAACTTATTATATCAAAAAACCAAACACCAAACAAAAAAACAATACCAGTTTGGGCAAGACTCGAACTTCTTCGATGACATCAACAGACTCGAACTCAGGCCGGACCTCAAAATCGAACAATATAGACAAGAAAAACGAGCAGAAACGGTGACTTTCGTGACGAAACAAGTGCGAGAATGGTCTCGGTGTACTTCGGGTCGGGCCTCGGAAACCCATCGTAGGATAGCGGGACTAGTGGGTCTTCGTGGATTACGGCAGCCATGGCAGCAGATTGAGAGAATACGCTGAGGTTTAGGGTTTTGGCGAGCGGAAACGATGGGAGGTTTTTAGAGGTCCTGTCGCTCTGTCTACTTCACTTGGTCAGTGGAGTCTTGTGACAATTTTTTTATATTTTGAGAATGGTAGATGAGGAATTAGGGAGAATGCATCTCGGTTCAAATAAGGAGCCCCCAACCTTTATTTATTTATTTTTTAAAAAAAAAATCAAAATTTTAGATTATTCTAATAAGTTTTTGGCCATTTTTCTATCCCAAATTATAATTTTTTTTTATAAGTTAAGTTTTTGACTACTTATATTAATTGTCACAAGTTACTAATTTTTTATGATAAATTATTTAAAATTTTTTTAATTAACTCAAATTTTTTGGTAAAAAAGTTTAGAGAGAGATTACGTTTTAAAATATATCAACAAATAATAAAATTTATCGCAAAACAATATTTATAGTGCTACATTTATAATCAGATAGAATAATATATGTCATATTTATATGAGTCACAAAATAATTTTTTATTTTTTTTATAAGTTAATTTTCTGACTAATTTTATTAATTGTCACAATTTACTTAATTTTTATTCAATTGTGATAAATTATTAGAAAAAGTCTCAATTAAATCACAGTTTTTAACGAATAATTTGGAAGGGAGATTTTGGTTAAAAAATATAATGACAAATAATTAAATCTGTTACTAAATAATACCTACAGTGATACATTTAAAATATGTCACTAAAAAATGTGTCACTACATGTCACTTTTTTTGTAGTGATAATCTCCTCTTTAATATTAAGACTTAAATAATCTTGATAGCCAATAGTGATTAACCATTACCATTTTACCAAAAGAGATTTTTGTCCTCTCTCTCTCTCAATATATATATTGTTAAAATCTCAGTCAGTGTTCTGATACCACTGTTAGGATCCTATATATGGAAGCAATATACCGCAACTAAAGTAGAGATTTGAGAAAAGTGGAGAAGAACTCGATACACGATATTTACGTGGTAAAACCCTCAATCAATTTGAGGGAAACATCCACAGGCAAAGATAGAATAATTTTATTAGACCAAAATAATTACAACATCTCTATAATAATAATAGGAGAGAACAACCTCACAAGAGGCTTAAGGGAGAAGAGAAGAACTACATTTTTGGGATGGTTCAACAAATAAAGAGAATGGGGGTATTTATAGGAAAAGTCTGGTCACTATTCACTGACACTGTTCATGTGGGCCCCACTATTTCAGTGCACATATGTGAGACCCACTAGGCGGTTCTCACTATTTATGTGAGGTCCACTAGGCGGTGCGTACTGTTCACTTGGGCCCACTAGGTGATGCGTACTGTTCATCAATGTTCAAACACTGTTCACTGGTTACAATTCCTATTGGGTCACCTGTACTATTCCTATTGAGTTAGCTCAAACTGTTTGGGCCACTATCCACCCTTATTTTGGGCTTTAAAAATACCTTTACACTTTCTACATTCTCCCACTTGAAGTTATTTTTTATGGTCCATCCATCTTTTTCTAATATTTGCTCATACTCATGCTGCTTACGTTTCTGCTTGGCCGAATGAGAATCTACACCATATAAACTTGTCATTATTGATTGGCTTGGTCATTGCATCTGCTAGGTTCTTCTCGGTGTGAACCTTTTGCATATCCACACTTCCGTCTTCCACTACTTCTCGAACAAAATGATTTTGAACTCCTATATGCTTTGTCCTGGAATGAAAAGGCTGGATTCCTTATGATATGTAAGGCACTTTGACTGTCCCAAAACAGAGGAATTTTCTCTTGTTTGTGCCCAAGCTCCTCCATTAACTTCTTAATCCAAATTGCTTCTTTACAAGCTTGTGTAGCTGCCATATACTCAGCTTCTATTGTAGATAAGGTCGCAACAGTTGTAATTTGGAAATTCAGCTTACAGCTCGTCCTGCAATTGTAAACACATAACATTTAGTGGATTTTCTTTTATCGAGATTTCTAGCAAAATCTGACTCTTCATAGCATCTGACAGTGAATTCTGATCCTCCACAACATAATGCAATATCTGAGGTTTCTCTGATGTATCTCAGAATCTTCTCCTCATTATTCCAATGCTCTTTACCAAGATTCGCAATGTACCGACTAACTACTCCCACTGCTTGTGCAATGTCCGGTCTTGTACATATCATACCCCTCAAATCATAAATATCGTATTCACATCCTCAAAACTAATTCAACCATACGTTTCATATTTATTTGAAATTAGGGATGTTACAAATACCACCGATCTCCAAGGATCATTACCCATAAAAACAGATCCTCCAAGATAAGTTCATATTTGTGGAACCATTCTCTTCGAGAGGTCATATGCCAGGTGGCTGCTGAATTTAGATGCCAGACATCAACAAACCGTTCTCTGCCTTCACTAATAGTAGTTTCCTCGCTGTGTAAAACCTCACTATCATTTGAGGTGCTTACTACACACCCTTAAGAGTCTGATAACTCTGGAGCTCCGTTATCCTACTTTTTTTCCTGTGCCAACACTCTAATTTGGCATGCTCGCTTTGCCACAATGGTAGCATTTGATACTCTTCTTACTTCTTGATTTTGACCTACCATGATTACGACTCCCACTGGGGCCATGGTCCGTTGACCTACCTCTCACTATCATTAATGCTTCTGCCTATTGTGGACTTGTGAATTTGTCTTCCTTGTTTTTGCGTCTGCTCTCTTTATCTAATACAGCGGCTGCAATATCATTAAAGACTATATGCTCCACAAGACTTGATAATGAGCTGATCATACAAATCTAGTAGACTTTGAAGTAGAAGTTCCGCACGCTCATTTTCAAGGTGTTGATATGGTTAGTCATCGTCGAAGATTCTGCCATTCGAAGAGTATAGAGTCTCCTTTTCAAGAAAATTTTGTTGTGTAGTGACTTGGCCTCATATTACTTTGTCAGAGTATCTTATATCTCCTTTACTATCTTATTTTCTATTATACTTGATAGTACTCTATCAGCAAGTGTCAAATGCAGATTAGTAACAACATTACCTCCCATCATCAGTAATCTCTTTTGGTCTGTCTCCAATTGCTACCAGGCAATTGTCTTTCATTAGTATTGCCCTCATCTTCTTCTTCCACAACGTGAAATTGCTTCCGTCGAACTTCTCAATCTTGAACTTTATTACCATCATGTTGATGATGACCTGCTTCTCACTTGGATCGACTCACACTATACCATCGTATAGTACCCGTATACTAAAATAGTGACCGTAGTTATGAATATTGCACCAGGTAAGTTTTCAGGAAAGAGAGATGGGTCACAACGGACACTCTTAAATACCAAGTCTTTCTATAAACTTATGATATTGAATAATTCTAATCTGATGATTTTATTCACTAACTAAGCATTCCTTTTATAGAGATGAATTATACAAACAAAATGGGAAAGCTAAGATTACACACGATTTGTTTCCCATTGTAAACTATTGACTAATTTAATTATTTACATTTGTTTTCACATGGATTCAGCCTAGTTGATTAAGTCTGAATCCTTTCTTTCCAACACTCCCCCTCAAACTAGTTTGAAGATATCTTCTATAGCCAGCTTGCCAATCAAGTCATCAAATTGCTTCTTTGGTAACCCTTTGGTCAGCAATCTGTAACTTGTTCAGTTGTAGTGACAAAAGGCATACAGATTAGTCCATTATCAAGTTTTTCCTTGATGAAGTGCCTATCTACTTCTACATGCTTCGTTCGATCATGGAAGACAGGATAATGAGTAATGGAGATTGTAGCTTTGTTATCACAATAGAGTTTCATAGGCAATGGATTAGAGATTTTAAGATCCTCTAATAGTCTCTTAATCCATATTACTTCACAAATTCCATGAGCAACGGCTCTGAATTCAGCTTCAGCACTGCTTCTAGCAACTACATTTTGTTTCTTGCTTCGCCAGGTGACAAGATTACCTCCAACAAAGGTACAATAGCCTGAAGTGGATCGTCTATCAATAACACTTCCTGCCCAATCCGCGTCTGTGGATGCTTATGCTTGTAGGTGACCATGCTTCTTAAATATTAGACCTTTCCCGGAGATCCTTTTAGTTATCGTAAAATTTTGTAAACAGCATCAAAGTGTTCTGGTCCTGGTGAATGCATAAACTGACTGAACATGCTAACGGCAAATGCTATATCGGGGCGAGTATGAGATAAATAAATCAACCTCCCAATTAGCATTTGATATTGCTCTCGGTTCCGTACCTCCTCAGCCTTGATAGTTTGTAGTTTCAGAATGGGTTCAATCGAAGTATATGCTGGTTTACACCCTAGTAAGCCAGTTTCACCAAGTAAGTCAAGTACATACTTTCGTTGATTGACGAATATTCCTTCCTTGGATCTAGCAAATTCTATTCCGAGAAAATATTTTAACGGACCTAGGTCTTTGATTTCAAATGCAGCTGCCAATTTCCCTTTTAATTTCTCCAATTCTTCAGTATCATCACTTGTCAACACTATATCATCCATATAGACAATCAGGATCGCAATCTTGCCTACTTTACTGTGTTTGTAGAACATAGTGTGATCGGCCTGACTTTGACTATAACCACAAGTTTTCAAAACTTTTCCGAAACGTTCAAACCAAGCTCTAGGTGATTGTTTCAAGCCATATAGTGACTTTCTTAATTTGCATACCTTATCACGTCCAAGTTTCTCTTCAAACCCTGGTGGTAAACTCATGAAGACTTCCTCCTCTAGATCTCCATTTAGAAAGGAGTTCTTTACATCCAGCTGGTGTAACAACCAGTTGAAATTCACAACTAAAGATAGGAGTACCCGGACAGAGTTGATTTTAGCAACAGGAGCAAAGGTTTCTTGGTAATCAATCTCGTATGTCTAGGTAAAGTCTTTCGCAACCAGTCTTGCCTTGTATCTTTCTATACTGCCATCCGCTTTGCATTTCACTGTGAACACCCATTTACAGCCTACTGTCTTCTTTTCTTTGGGTAGGTCTACTATCTCCCACGTGCCATTTCTTCTCAGAGCATTCATCTCTTCCATAACTGCTAATTTCCAATATGGATCATTCAAGGCTTCCTGAACACTTCTAGGGACAATTAGATGTGAAATTTTTAATAAGAAAGCTCTATGATGATGAGATAGTTTCTCATATGACAAATATTTAGCCATGGGGTATTTGGAATTTTTAGTGCAATCTCTAGATCCTTTTCTAAGAGCTATAGGAATATCCAAGTTTGATGAAATATTAGGAATAGGAATAGGGATAGGAATACCTGTAATATCCGGGGTACCTGTATGGGCACCTTTTTAAAGGAAAAATGCATTTATCATCAATCCACATGCGTGGATACACCTCAACAAAATGGTATTGCTGAAAGAAAAAACAGACATTTACTTGAAGTGGCTCGTACTATAATGTTTTCTATGAATGTACCGAAATATCTTTGGGGTGAAGCTCTTTTGATAGCTTCATATCTCATTAATCGGATGTCCACACGTGTTTTAAAATATCAAACACCCATCATGTATTTCAAACATTATTTTCTTATGTCAAGAATTTACTTAGATTTACCACTAAAAGTCTTTGGTTGCATTGTTTTTGTTCACATTTCACACCATTCTCGGTCTAAACTTAATCCGCGTGCAGAACATTGTGTTTTCATTGGGTATGCCTCAAACAAAAAAGGCTATAGGTGTTTTAATCCCTTAACAAGGAATTTTTCTGTAAGCATGGATGTCTCATTTTTGGAAAACAAACCCTATTTTCACAAAAATTCTCTTCAGGGGGAGAAACAAGGGGTGGAAGATAATTTTTGGGATTTATCCCGTGTTCCTTTACCGAACACAATCGTGAATAATACTTCTTCATCTTCTCCAAATTCTGAAAAAAAAAATAAGGAAAGTTTTCAAAAACTGTCAAATGTTGATGTGTCCTCAACAGAGGGAGAAATGTTACAGAACACTGAGCTTCAGTTTTATACTCGTAAGGGACCACATCAAAAGAATCAAAATTCATCTATTATCTCAAAGCTAGATCAATCTTCATACCATTATCGGTATGAAGAATGCTAATTTTGGTTTGAAATTGAGTTCCAATCATAGTGTAAAAGTCTTTGAAAAGTTTTTCAACGTCTGACTTTTCATGCATCAAATATATCTAGCATAATCGGGTATAACAAACCATTTTTTTCTAGAAGTTGTAGGGATTTTTAAAGGACCCCAAACATCACTATGAATGAGATAAAATGGTTTTGACGAAACATATGGTTTTGATAAATATGAAGTTCGATGACTTTTGGATAAAACACAATGTTCACAATGATAGATAGAACAGTCCAAACCCTTAAACAAAGCAGGAAATAAATATCTAAGATATTGAAAACTAGGATGTCCTAGTCTAAAATTCCAAATCATTATTTGCTCAAAAACAGAGGAAGAATTAACGTTACTCATGTTTTGAGCTTTTTTATTACTGTAGGGGCCATCATCAAAATAATAGAGTCCATCCATCATCCTAGCACTGCTAATCTTCTTCCCCGAGATCTGGTCCTGGAATTCACAATGAGAATAAAAAAAGATTACACACCAATTAGATTCTTTTGAGAGTTTACTCACAGACAGGAGGTTACATGCTAACTTAGGAACATGAAGAACATAATTGAGATTGATTTTCTCGGATATTTTAATCAAACTTTTTCCTGCTATAGGTGAGAGACTCCCATCTGCAATCCTAAATTTTTCTAAGCCAGAACAAGGGGAATAAGTGTTGAATAAACTAGAAACACTAGTCATATGATCAGAAGCTCCAAAATCTATAATCCATGGGGTATAATTTGAAGAGCAAGAAAGGGACATTAATTTTATCACTACCTGATTGTGCAATAGAGGCACTAGGAAACCCTGATAAGGAATTAGATTTTAGCAGTTTTAGAATGTGATCCATCTGCTCCTTGCTGAAGGGGCTGATTTCGGCTTCATTGGCATTAGCTATAGCACGGTTGGGCCTACTGCTCTTCCAATTTGCTGATTTTCCATGGAGTTTCCAGCACGTCTCACGAGTGTGGGGAGAACGATTGCAAAAATCACACCAAGCTCGTGGTTTCTCATCAGATTTTTTATAGTGATGTTTTGCTTTATTTGCAGCGGTCTCCGACACCAGCAGTGCAGAGGTTTCAACAGTCCCGCTGCTACTGTTTTTGCCCAACATAATACTTCTCCTGCTTTCTTCCCTTCGTACTTGTGTAAATACTTCACCAATTGGGGGAAGAGGAGATCGACCAACGATTCGACCTCTTACCTCATCAAACTCCACATTGAGGCCGGCAAGGAATTTGTAAATCCAGTGAGCCTTCACAGTTCTTTTGTTATAGTTTGCATCTTCAATTGACTTCTAATCATAGTCATTGAAGAGGTCTAGGTCTTGCCAAAGTCACTTTAGAGAGTTGAAATATTTGGTGATATTATCATTGCCCTGTCGAAGATCTCCCAATTTTAGTGTTAACTCATACACTTGAGATTGGTTCCCTAAATCAGAATACATCTGATTGACATTGTTCCAAAGTTCCTTCGCCGTTGAGTAGCACATGTAATTACAGCTGATGTCTTCGGTCATAGAGTTCACAAGCCAAGTCATGACCATTGAATTTTCGGCATCCCAGGTTGCATAGGCCGAGTCTTCCAGCTTTGGTTCCTTCTTCTCTCCTGTCAAATAGCCAATTTTCCCATGGCCTCGAATGTACATTCGGACCAACTGAGACCACCGCAGGAAATTATCTCCGTTGAGGTGGATTGTAGTAATTTGGACCAAATCGGGGTGGGAATGTGTTTCATGAGATGAAACACTGTTATTTGGATTAATAACAGAGGAAGGAGACTCAGATGCTTCAGATATGCTGGTATGATTGAGTATGCTGAGTAAATTTGCTAAGTGTGTTTTATAACAAAGCGAAACCAATCAGACGAATTCAAGTTGATATGGGTCTGATTGCTGAACTAGATATGGAAAGGCCGGCGAAGGTAGAGGCCGAAAAAGCACCAGAACGGTTCGGATTTAGGCCGGAATTACTAGGTCAGCGGAGGTTGAGGTCGGAAAATACCAGATCGGCTCAGATTTAGGCTGGAAATATTGGTTCGGCGGCTAATTTGCTAAAGGACTACCCAAAAAACACCAGATCGGCATCGGATTTGGTGAAACATAGCAAGTTGGCGGCAGATTTGCTGAGAGAAGACCAGATCGGCATCGGATCCAGTGATATACAGCAGATCGATGGCGATTTTGCTAAGAGAATACCAGATCGACGAAGGTAGAGGTGAATCGGCGTCGGATCCGGTGAGATACAGCAGATCGCCGGCGATTTGCTGAGAGAAGACCAGATCGATGAAGGTAGAGGTGAAGCACAGCAGTAGAAGCCTTAGACCGGAAAAAATGAGGTTCCGACGGTGACAGTGGCAACTGGAAACAGCGACGGTGGCGTTAGTGGCAACCGACAATGGCGAGGGCAGCGATAGTGACAACCGGCAGAGGCAACAATGGCAGCAATAGGGTTTCTTGGCAGTAACCCTTTCTAAAATAGATTAGGGTTCTTAGGCAGTAGGCCTTTGGAAAAAATTAGGGTTTTTCTAAAAAAGGAAATTTAGGCTCTAATACCATATAAACTTATGATATTGAATAATTCTAATCTGATGATTTTATTCACTAACTAAGCATTCCTCTTATAGAGAGGAATCATACAAACAAAATGGGAAAGTCAAGATTACACACGATTTGTTTCCCATTGTAAACTATTGACTAATTTAATTATTTACATTTGTTTTCACATGAATTCAGCCTAGTTGATTAAGTGTAATTCCCTTCTTTCCAACACTTTCCTTAGCCAAAACCTTTCCTAAACATGCACTTTCCATACCACCACACTTATGTCCAACACAACGAATCTACCGGAAGCTCCTAGTCAGTAAACTTGAGAACAATTCTTTTCTGATAGTGGAAGATCAGACAATGCTACAACCACAGAGCATACTAAGAATTTCCTAGAAAATCTGACACCTTAGCAACTCGGAATACAACCTAAGATTCTGATACCACTGTTAAGATCTCAGTCAGTGCTCTGATACCACTGTTAGGATTTTGTATATGGAAGCAATATACCGCAACTAAAGTAGAGATTTGAGAAAAGTGGAGAAGAACTGGACACACGATATTTTTGTGGTAAAACCCGCAATTAATTTGAGGGAAACATCCACGAGCAAAGATAGAACGATTTTACTAGACCAAAATTATTACAACAACTCTCTAATAATACTAGGAGAGAACAACTTCACAAGAGGCTTAAGGGAGAAGAAAAAAACTATATTTTTGGGATGATTCAACAAATGGGGCCCACTATTTCGGTGCACGTGTGTTAGACCCACTAGGCGGTGCGCGTTGTTCACGTGAGGTATACTAGGCGGTGCACACTGTTTACGTGGGGCCCACTAGGTTATGCGTACTGTTTATCCATGTTTTAACACTGTTCGCCGGTTACTATTCCTATTGGGTCACCTGTACTATTCCTATTGAGTCAGCCCAATATTGTGTTGAGCCCAAACTGTTCGGACTACTACCCACCCTTATTTTGCTTTCTACATATATTAATAAAATTGGAGAAAGAGATACATGTAACATGTAAGAGAAGACATTCCCAACTGAAATAAGGAGCTAAAATCATATCCCTGAATAACTACTATAAGAATTAGATGTCAGAAATCAATATACGCGTTTTTGCATCTATTTTTCACTTGGCAAAGCTATTCAGCCAACGATTTTGAAGTTGACAGAGAGGAGAATAAGAACAATTATATAGGAAGACATTGAATTACTGTTGAGGAATCATATGCAGTCCACAAGCCAACCTGACCTCTAGAATAAGCACTCTAGAAGACTAACAAAACAACTAAAGAACACTGCATGGAATATAGCTTCAATTGTTAATTAATGGCCATCCGGCCTTTTGACTACAAATAGTTGAAAACTGGCTTAGCTAGATTACATTTTTATAATCTATGTAGAATAAAGTTAATTTAAGAAAGTGTGCATTTAGAACTAGATGCTTACATGAAATGACGGTGTTAATTAAATTAATTCATCAGGTAAATAGAATATTTACTGGGTTGCGGACTTGTTACTTTGAATTGGAATGTTAATCGTTAAATATGCACAAACATATTAGAAAGTATTATTATTATTATAATAATAAAAAAGGAAGTGAAGAAAATGAAAATTTCAAAATTCATTAATTTAAGTTGTTGAAGTAGGATGATTTTTCCAATCAATGGATATGTTTGCTACATTTTGTACGTAGAAGAATTTAGAGAGATGTCATCAATTACGATGTAAGCAACAAGTAATTGGTAGTTAATTGGTGAATACAGTCTTACAGAGCACGGACTGAAATAAAAATACTATTATTATTTAAAAATATAAATATATAATACTGAATCTATCTGAAATTTATTAAATTACACTCAAAATTAAAATTTATAAAAACTCACACTGAATTCATTTAGCGTTAAGTTTGACTGTTAAAAAGTAGGTTCGAATCTTATCTGGTTCGAGATCTATGCTGAATCTATCATGGATCTCTTGCTTATTCTTCTATTTTTCTTTTTTTAACAGTTAACCCTATTCCTTAACTGTCAAACTTAATATCAAGAGAGTTCAGCATGAATTTTTATAAACTTTAATTACGAGCGCAATTCAACAAACATCAGGTATATTCAGTATTATTTATTCTTAAAAATATTATAAAACTTAATTATTTTGAAAATAAAAAAAAATTGATCTATAAAATATTCTTCAAAATCCTTCAAATCTGCACAATAATTTAAGAACTAAACTTAATATACATGGTGACCATTTAAAGAGGTTACTTTAATAACTTTAAAATATTAAGATTTTATTTAGAGAATAATTTTAAATGCATTTAGACGGACGGTGCAATATCTCTCATTCTGACTTTGTCTAAATGTATGTGGATGCATCCCATTGCACCCAAATTCTTCTCCTGGTCTTTCCTGATCTTAGCTAGAGTAACAAAAGTTATTGTGATACTCATTCAAAAATCATTAAAATTCCATACACCGTACAAAAAAGTTTGGCTGTTTTGTTTGCAGCTACTTTTATTCCAAAAATCTTCCCTCTTTTTACATATTCGCTCAAAGAGCACACACAGTAGAAACAAAATAAGACCCACTTTGGGAGACCTACTTTATTTTAGGTCTATTTGTGCTCACAATGGAGTTTCTAATTGGGTACCTATTTATAGGTCCATCCAATTAGATCCAAATGGGGTTCTAAATATAGAACCCCATTTAGGTCTTATAATAATGATTGATTACAATAATCAATCATTGGGTAATGTGTATTTATATATATTATATAATTATAAATATAAATAATTATATATATAATAAAAAAATATAAAAAATTATTTCAATAAAATTTAAATAATTTAAATAATCATTATTTTTTTTATAAATTTAATTAATATATTTAAATTTTTAATTAATATTATTATTTTATTTTAAGTTAATTATAATTTGTTAATAATTATTGATATTTAAAATATATTATATAATTTATAATATATATATATATATATTATATTTTAATAAAAAATAATGATTATTTAGAAAAAAAAATTAAAAAGTAGATCTAATTTATCTTTTTCAATCTAGTTGTATTATGGGAAAAAGAGATCTATTATAATACGATCCAAATGGAAAGACCCATTTTTCAAAAATGAGACCTAAAATTGATGACTTGACACATGATAGGTCTTGTTTTTTAGGTCTTCCATTTTAGATGCTCTAATGTGTCTAACCCTCTATTTTGATGGCAATTGGCCTAAATAATCCTCCTTCTCATTTATTAAATTATAAATCTTTCGTCATCTAATTTATATGCATGCATGCATGAGAGCATTTTCTCCTTTTGTTTTGGGGTTTAATTGTAGCCTAAGGGCGGAGAGCCGAAGACGAAAAAACTGCATGAAATAAATTACCAATGATTTACTTCTGGCAATAATTAAAAAATAAAAAGGGAAAAGGAAAAATCTCAGGAGGTGGTTGGATAATATTTCGGTTGTTGTTTTTTTTTAAAATAAAGCTTTTATGTTTAACAAAAGTTGCCCAACTACGTAGATTAATTACACTTAAATATTGTCCTTCTTTTTCATAGCAAATCCTGATACTTCTACGTATAAAGAATGTGTGTGATTGGGAATTTCTTATAATTTAGCCATGTTTCACGTGCCAAAAGCAAACAGAGAAAAGAGAAGAGCTTATAAATTGGACAAGCCTCAGAGACTTAAAATGCTGTGAAGAAACTTGAGCTTCTTGGTCGCAAATTGAAGCACCTCTGAATTTTCATAAATGGCCATAGAAAAATATAGTAGTATTAGTGCAGACGGGAAGCGGCAACTGACGATCGATGAGTTCAAGAGGTGGTTGAATAATTTGATACAGACAAGACAAAGATGGAAGGATTAGCAAGTGAAAAACGGCACCGTTTTTAGTAATCTGTTAACTCTTCTTCTAACTCGAGTTAGGCACACTAACTCTCTCTCCTGGTTTGTTAACCGAAGCAGGATATTTTCTTCTCCTCTCTTGTTTCTGGTCAAACACATCTAGGTAACATTTTCTCTTCGTTTTCTCTGGTTCTCAGTTTTCACTTTCTTCTTCTTTCTTTGTTTAACAGAAACTTAATGGAGCTTTTGAGAATAGCTCTTCAGACGAGAAGGAGAGATTACACGCAGAAGAAACCTCCATGGTTACAGGTAACAAAGCTTTTTTTTTTATTTAGGGTTTTCTCAACTTACAGAAACTGAGAGACTAGCTCTCTATTTATACACATAAATTCAGCTAACAGATTTGTAACTGATTAGTTACAGATCTGTCACAAATCTGTTAATTTGTTAGGAATATACACTAGGGTTACCTACTGTTATCTGTGACTTCTATTTTCTAATAATCCTGTGCTTTGATGATGCTGTGACTTTTGCACACGGTTTGTTGAGTGTGTTTGCTGACTGTTATCAGTATATATCTTCACATTGCCCCTCAAACTTAACTGAGGAGAATCAACTAAGTTAAGTTTGGAACATAGAAACTGAAACTATAGTGTAGACAACCCTTTAGTAAGAACATCAGCCACCTAAAACTCTGTAGGAACATACCGAGGCTCAATCTCCTTAGAAGCAACTGTTTCACGAATAAAATGAACATCGATCTCCACATGTTTTATGCGAGAGTGATAAACTGGAATTAGAGCCAAGGCATTAGCCCATATATTATCACACCAAACTACAACAGAAGAAGTAGGAAACCCTAACTCAACCAAAAGAGACTTCAACCAATAACATCAGTAACTACTTGAGACAGAGAGCGATATTCAGCCTCTGTGCTTGATCTAGCAACAACATGTTGCTTTTTCGAACTCCAACATATTAAATTTCCACCAAGAAACAAGAAATTACCACTTGTAGACCGTCTATCATCAAGACAACTCGCCCAATCAGCATCGGTGTAAGCTTCAATATTAAGATAAGCTGCACCTTACTTAAACCATAGCCCTTTAGTAATTGTCCCTTTTAGATACAGCAACACCCTCTTGCAAGCCAACCAATGTACTTGAGTAGGAGCTACAAGGAATTGACTAAGTTTGTTCACAACAAAAGAAATGTCTGGCCGAGTGTGAGAGAGATAATGGAAAGCACCAATGACACTCCTATACAGTGTGGGTTCAGAAAAGGGTTCACCAACAGCCAATGTGAGCTTTGTTCCTGCACTAAGAGGAGTGTCACAGGGTTTACAATCAATCATATTAGTTTTCTTAAGAAGATCACTAATATACTTAGTTTGTGTAAGAAACAGCCCCGAATCATTACGGTGAGCTTCAAAACCCAAGAAATAACTGACTGATCCTAAGTTTTTAAAAGCAAAAGTAGCATTCAGTCTGCCAATAAGAGTCTGAATATTCTCAGAATCTACCCCTGTCAAAAGTATATCATCAACATATACGAGTAGAAAAATAACTTTGCCACTATAACAACGAATGAAAAGAGAGATATCGTAGAATTAAAATCCCAAGAAATTAGAGCATGTCGCAGCTTGTGAAACCAGCTGCCTTGTTTGAGCCTATAAAGAGCCTTGTGTAACCTACACACATGTGATGGATTTGCTGAACTTTCAAAACCTTCGGGTTGTCTCATGTAGACAACTTCTGTCAAATCACCATTAAGGAAGACATTGTTGATATCAACTTGCTGGATATTCCATCCTTACTGCACAGCTATAGCAAATATAACACAAATAGTTGCAGCCTTCACAACAGGGCTAAAAGTCTCCTTCTAATCAAGGCCAAGGGTTTGATGAAACCCCTTAGCCACTAACCGAGCCTTATGCTTGAGAATGGTCCCATCGGGGTTGAACTTTGTCCTAAAAACCCATTTACATCCAACAATATTCATGGATGAAGTGGCTGGGACCAAGGACCATGTCTTATTACGAATAAGAGCTGAATATTCATCCTGCATGGCCAATTTCCAAGCTGGACTAGAAAGTGCTTCTTTGACAGTCTGAGGCTCAGTTTCGGCTAATAAAACTGTAGGTAAGTGCCAAGTAGAAGTAGAAGCCTTAGGTTTGAAAATACCATTTTTAGTCCGAGTCACCATAGGATGCAAACTGAGGTGAGGTGGTAAGGAAACAACTGGCTGGGCAGAACTGTCACCAGTTTGTTGTAAAGAACTGGCACCATCCTGCTGAGCAGAACTGTCACTAGGAATATCAATATTAGGTTGAATAGATGCTTGCAGACATAAGTGAGTCCCTTGAAGGTGCATTAGGCACTGAAAGGCTCTGCTGTGTAGAAGACTGCTGCATAGGATACATAAGATCAATAATAGTAGAGATAGGAACTGTTGAAGAAGAACTGGAAGCAGTAGCTGAAGAAAAAAGCTGCACATAAGGGAAATCCAGTTCATTAAATTCAGCATGACGTGTGATAAAGACCTTACCACTAGGATGAATGTAACATCCCTAATTTCAAATAAATATGAAACGCATGGTTGAATTAATTTTGAGTATATAAATATAATATTTATGATTTGAGGGGTAGAAAATGTAATTAAATGTACAGAATTTTTATAAAAAAAAAAAAATAAGCTAGCGGTGAAAGCTTTACGAAGAAGCAAGCCAGAACATAGAAAGAGAAAGAGAGAGAACGGGAGAGGAGAAAGAAAGAAAGAAAAAGAAAAAGAAGAAGAGAGAGAAAAGAAAAGGAAGAAGAAGAAGAGAAGAACAAGAACAAGAAAGGAAGAAAGAAAAGGAAAAGAGGAGGGAGAAAGAAAAAGGAAAAAAGAAATCCAGAAAAGAAATAGTCGGAAAAACGGTATCCAGGTTGGTGTACACACAAATAGTTTTGATTGAATCTATTTTGAATAATTCTTGAAATTGATTTTTAAATTCCAGAAATGTAATTTATGCTGAGTTTACTGATTTTAATTTATGACTTATATTATAATTACGTTCCGTTTTCTGTTATTTGATATGTTTTTGAATAACTTGTTTTACAAATATTGATGAATATTGATTTCGAATTGATTGAGAGAATTTTTAGTTTTATGAAATTTATTTGAAGATTGAATAATTTGCAATATCTGCAAACTCTGAATTTTGATTTTATGGCCCTGATATATGTATAGGGGAAAATATGGATATAGGAGATTGACATGTCAATTGGGTACATTTAACATTACTGCACCGATATTTCTGATGATTATGATGATGATTATACGGATACCATTTCATTTGAAATGGGAAACCGACTGTGAAATACGGATACCATTTCATTCTGAAATGGGAAACCGACTGTGAAAAATACGGATACCATTTCATTCTGAAATGGGAAACCGACTGTGTATATAGGGATACCATTTCATTTTGAGATGGAAAACCTGACTGTAAACCCGTAATCCAGTCCTAAAAACCCTGTAATATGTATCAGAGGCCCAATTAAGAACTGAAAACTGTGAATTTGAATGTTGAAATAATGAAATGTTATTGAGATTTAAACCTATGAACTTTTGGAATATTTTATTTTAAATAGTTTCAGTATTCGAAATATATATAATGTTTGTTTATATGTAGTTTTGAATTTATGAATTTTAGATCAATTGTTTTATATTACATTGAAATTTATTATAGTGTATACCCACTAAGCATTATTGCTTAGCGTGTTGATTTTATCACGCGTAGGTAATAAAGATACCAGCAGAGGAAAAAACTGAAGAGGTACTAGCTGCAGAGGAGATGTAGCACCCCCCCGACCCGATCCGGCCGGACCGACCCGGGGCGCGCTACCCGGACTTTCAGAACTTTTCAAAATTTCAATTTTACATTTCCAAATCCTTGTGAGCCCATAAAAATAATTAAACTTTTTACGAAAATTCGGCAGAGTGCCGTTTGTTTTTCGGGCTTTCCAAAACCTGTTTTACACAATTAATTCAATACCAATTTCAATAACACTTCAATAACAATTTCAAACAATTGCGCACTCTGCCGTTTAGTGCGACTTATCAATCACAATTTATAAAATAAAACAGTTCAAAATTGTTATATATATATATATATATATATATATATATATATATATACATTCAGAAATCGTAAAATAATTAATTAAAAACATATTACAAAACATATTTACAATTCCCCTGTATATGCATGCTTTCAGAATATATATACATAACAAAAAGATCGCTACCCAACTGTACAATCCTGTGACTCGTTCTGCAACTCTTTCTTCCTTCAGTCCTTAGGTTCTTCTGGATTCCTGGTACCTACGCGTTAGAAACAAACTAACGCGCTAAGCATAAAGCTTAGTGGGTGTACTAAAAACTCAATTAAATAATTCACAATATAATATCTGTTAAGAATAAATAAACCACAATATATTCCATTCCATTTCAAAACGATTAAATTTCTAAATCAAAACATTAAACAATTTCAATCACTTTAATTTCAGTAATGAGATCAATATACGAATGTCATCAATAAAATCATTCAGTACACTTTTCAATTCCACTCAATTCTGGCCCGCTAGAATACTAAACATATACGGACTGGAATATGGGTCAAGCGCCCAACCCCCAGAACGAATTCTGAGGAGGTACGTGTCTCCCAACTCTAGGACCGTGGGTACGGAACCTAGAGAGGTACATAGCTCCCTATCCCAGGAACGAATCCTTGGGAAGGTACATTAACTCCCAACCCCCGGGACGAATCCCGAGGAGGTACGTATCTCCCAACCTCTGGACGAATCCAAGAGGAGGTACATCAATATCATCAATATCAATCAATCACTATCGGCGCAGTACTGCTCAATAAAACCCAGCTGGTATACCAACCTCATATATCCTTTTCTATGTCTACGTATCCTAGGGCCGTTTCGATAAACCAAATTCACAATCAATTTCGCAAAAATTACTTAATAATCGATAATCATTCAATAGTCATATAAATCACATAATAAACTTCAAGAAATATGAACAATATTCACATACAAGTCTAAATCAACTGTTTAAAACGAAATCGGAAATATTCGAAACACAAACAAATGCGATCTCGTATAAAATCTTTCCATAATCAACCATAAGTATATCAATCATAAATTTTTACACATCGAAAATCGAAATCGAAAACATTTAACAAAATCAAAATCGAAAACAATTAACGAAATCGAAATCGGAAACAATTAACGAAATCGAAATCTAAACGAAAACGAGAAACGTAACGAAAACAAAAACGTAAACGATAACGAAATATTTTTCGTAACGATTTCGAAAAATAACGTACACCAACCTCGGTACCGTCTTTCGTTCGAGAATCTCGGTTCGACGATTTTGTTTTCCTTTCCTTTCCCTTCTCTTTCTTTCTTCTTCTTCTTCTTCTTCTTCTTT
Organism: Xanthoceras sorbifolium; assembly: GCA_003430845.1. Taxonomy (NCBI): domain Eukaryota; kingdom Viridiplantae; phylum Streptophyta; class Magnoliopsida; order Sapindales; family Sapindaceae; genus Xanthoceras; species Xanthoceras sorbifolium. The sequence goes on from CM010617.1 coordinate 29,538,057, forward strand.
CTTTTCTTTTCTTTCTTCTTCTTCTCTCTTCTTCTTCTTCTTTTTCTTCTCTCTTTTCTCTCTCTCTGTTCTGTGAAGATTTCTGGCTTCCTCGAGAAGCCACTTCTTTTTTTTATATTTTTTTTCGCTACCGCGACCGCCGTCGCGACCTGTGGTCGCGGCACCAGGTCGCGACACTCACTGGAGTGCGCGCACCGCCTTCCTCGCGAGCGCGCCTTGGTCGTGCGAGTGGTCGCGCTGCTCTCTGCCCGTTTTTGACACTTTCATCGCGAGCAGTCCATCGCGACCTGTGGTCGCGGTGGCTGGTCGCGATGCTCACTGCCAGGTTTTGCCATTTTCTTCGCGAGCGAGCCATCGCGACTTGTGGTCGCGGTGACCAGGTCGCGATGCTCTCTGGTTCAGTTTTCACTTTTTCATTTTTTTCTCATTTTTCACTATTCAATCCGGTCCGCTGGAAATCATAAAATAAACATACATTTAATTACATTTACACCCCCTCAAATAGTAAAAATTTATTTTCACATATATAAAATTAATTACTCGAAATCCGGGATGTTACATTTGTAGGATAAAAGTACTAGAAATAAAAGTAATCGTGGTGCTAATGCAATAGTAATTCATACTTCAGGCTCTGTTCCAATGGCAAATATAGAAAGGAAGAGGTAACAATTATTTTAACCCTTAATAAACTTTGAAATTTGTGTATATAGTGTAGTTATATACAATACATTTGTAAATTGAATATGAATAAATATATGTTTATTCCATTTATTCTTTTTGTTTTGTTTTGTTTTTAAATATAGTTTGATCGAACTGGAAATGAACCTTCCCCATTTGAGTTCTTTAAGAAGCTTCATAGCTATAAGAAAGATGGTCGTTGGGCTAGTGATAAAGCGGAGCAGATGCACGTAAGTTGTCTTATATTATATATTCTTTTCAATCATCAACTACATGATATTTCTTCTTTTTATTTTATTTAAAATATGCATATTTTTATGCGTTAATTATTTATTTTAGAAAAAAATGGAGTCACAAAAACCTACTCCTCAAACTGAAATTCCAAGGGTAAAAGAATGGGAGATATATAAGGAGGTTATCGGAAAGTCTAGTCATGGTGGTGTTCTTGGGTTAGGTGCTGGTCTAAAACCTAGTAATGTATTCGGTTCCTCTACCAGTACAAATTGCCATAAGCGTACTTGCTTAGAGCGTTATGATGAAGTAAAAACCATGAAGGAACAAATTCACAGTTTGTCAAATTTGGTACATGAATTACAAAATTCACTTCAAACGATGACACGGGGGAGTTCACCACCAGTGGTACTACCTTATTCTTTTTAAAAAATTATTATTATGATCTTTAATTTGCATTATGGAATTATATATGATTTTAATAAATATTATATTTTATTATGCAGGATAATGCCACTGAAGATTTAAATGTTCACATTGAAGGAGCGTTCGATAATTAATTTGATGTCTACTCATGTTCTTTATTATATGATTCTACCTTAAACATTTGGAAAAAAACTTTGTTCCTTTTCTTTTATGCATATTTTTGTTGACAATTGGGTATTTAATTTCACATGATACATTGGATATTGTTGTCAATGATTTGATAAAGTGTTTTATTTTATTTTTGTACTTACTTTCATTTAGTAGAATATTAATAGATATTTATAACTTTTATATTTAGATAACATTTCTCGATAATAAGTTATTTTCTACCAGTACTATTTTATTTCGAATCACTATCTTTCTTGCTAATATATCATTTCTAACAATTCCTTAAAAGGAAAAAAATATTTCTCACAGAACCATATCATTAGCGATAAATTATTTCCAACTATAATGTTGCTCGGTAATACATTATTTCCACCCACAAAGCGCGTCCGTAATATAGTATTTCTGACTACGAATGTCCTTGATAATACATTATTTCCAACTGTAATGCATCTGGGTAATAACGTAGTGTTTCTCAGTAATATATATATATTTTTTCTAACAACGAAGCTCGTCAATAATACAATATTTCCAACTGCAAATCTCCTGGATAATATAATATTTCCGACCATAATTTTTCTCGGTGATACATTATTTCTAACTATAAAGGTCCTCGGTAACAATATTTCCGCCTATATATCTCATCAATAATACATTAATTCCGACTTTATTGTTCCTTGGTGATACATTATTTCCAACGATTATTTTCCTCAATTTTGTCTTATTTTTGACTGTAAAACTCCTCGGTAATACAATATTTCTGACTACGAATCTCATCGATAATATATTATTTCTGACTATGATCCTCCTTGATAATACTTTTATTTCAATTGCAATCTCTCTTGGTAATATATTATTTCTGACAGTGAAGCTCCTTGGAAATAGAATTTTTTATAACCATAATAGTCATCGGTGATAAATATTATTTCCAACCAAACGGTTCCTTAGTAATGATCGAACTATTTCTAGCGACAAATACGGTTAAAAATATTCTCTTAACAATTGGTTGCCATAATATTATTAAGGTATATTTTTATCATTTTTGACTACTCGTTGCCCTCGGAAAAGCTATATTTCCGACGGTCCGTCAAAAAAACATTATTTCCAACCATACCATTTCTAACGAAGACTGACGAACTTTTTCCATCGGAAATGTGTATTTCCAACGGTCCTTAGTTATTACCGACAACTTTCAATCATTAGAAAAGCCATATTTCTTGTAGTGATCTACTACGCCTGGGGGTTTGGTGAAGAGATGGCCTTTCTGGATATAGTTTGTAGAGAGAGTGGAAAGATCCCATGGTGTCAAATACACAGGCTGCTCCATCTCCTCTGAAACGTGTTGTGGTTTCACAAAGCATTCTGAGATGTGTTTCACGGTTTTGGAATTCATTGTTGATCTCTTATAAGTACTCAAGCTACCTGTTGTCTGTTGTTTTTCAGCTATCAAACCAACAGCTGATTTGTGAAGAGAAACAAATTAAGTAGAAACAGAGGCGGCGAATTGTTTTTGTCTATATTGCACCGTCTATTACCATCTTGATGCCATTAAAAAGCCATTTTCAAGTAAAGTCCAAATCCATTTATATAAAATATAGAATTTTATTATCTATTTCTGTAGTTGGATAATCTAGGCCGTATATGGCCAAATTGCAATACATATTTTTAAAAGGGGTACAATTATAATATTAATAACTGCTAGGACCTGCAGAAATTAATCACTAAACGCACGGTCCGGATATCTACTCCCATAGCGGGAGAATACATATTACATACTCGGCCTCCACAATAAACATTGGATTCTTGGTTTTTATTTAATCAAGCTTCTTAGAGTTATATATAAAATTTCTATTGTCGGCCGTTCATACATTATAGGCTTATAGCTCGAGTTTGGGTATTGTCTTATTTTTTTCAGATTTTTTTTGTGTTATAATAGATTTTAAATATAATATTTTGTTTATGCTCATAATGTGAAAATTCTAATAATTAATTTTTATAAATCTTAATTAAAAAAATATCTAAAAATGAGTTTTTAATCCCTTCAAAATAATAGGATTTGGAGACTCACCAGTCACCACTAATATAAAAGTAAATACACAAATCACTTTAGTTATAAGTAGATTTATATTTTTTTTTATTTTGTGTTAGATTATGAAAAAAATTTAAAAATTTAAAAAATATCTTATTAAAAATCTTCATATGAGTTCGTATCAGTTCTGGTTAGATAATTTTCCTCCCTGTGTGGAGTCTTATATTCTGACGAATCGATCAGAATAGTTTATCATCTATGTTTATTGAGTCCTGTTGGATCATTTTTCCTAATTAGTAATTAAATATTAACTGAAAATATAAATTAGGTAACTACCATTGCATTTAGCATGTCAATATATATATATATATATATATATATATATATATATATATATTAAAAAATTAAGTTATTAAAGAACTAATATTAAAACGTGGTGCCATGTGTAGTATATCGGTCTTTATTTCATTAAGTTGTTTTTTCATTTATTTTAAGCACTCTGTGAGATTACAAAATAAAAAAGGGGGAATTGTAATAACTATCCGTGTATATAAGTAAAATTACATAAAAATCTGAAATTATATGATAATAACACAAACCCCCCTTTGACCCATTGACCAACTATTGAAAACCGTTTAAATTATATGGAAATGGTATAATATCCATTTTACCCTTTGTGCACTGTTTAATTTTTTTTTTCTCAAATCTTATTCTTGTTCTTATTGTTGTTGTTCTTCTTCAAATAATAATAAAAAAAAAACTAAACCTAATTTTTTTTTCCAATTCTTTATTTTTCATCAACCCAACCACAACTCAATTTTTTTTTTTTTTCAGATCAACATCATCATCATCATCATCAAAAAAAAAAAAAAAATAAATCAAATTTTTTTTAATTCTTTATTCTTCATCAATCAACTCAAATTTTTTTTCTAAATTCTATTTCTTCTTCTTCTTCTTCCTTTTTTTTGAATTTTTTTTTTCGAATTCTTCTTCTTCTTCTTCATTTTTTTTCTAGATTTCTTCTTCTTCTTTTCTCTTTCTTCTTTTTTTTTTCAGATTTTTTTTTATTCTTCTTCTTCTTCTTTTCTCTTTCTTCTATTTTTTTCCAGATTTTTTTTTGGTTTTCTTCTTATTTCTTCTTCTTCTTCTTTTCTCTTTCTTCTTTTTTTTTTTTCAGATTTTTTTGTTCTTCTTCTTTGTTCTTCTTCTTCTTCTTCTTCTCTCTTTCTTCTTTTTTTTTTCCAGATTTTTTTTATTTTTCTTCTTCTTTCTTCTTCTTCTTCTCTCTTTCTTCTTTTTTTTTTTTCAGATTTTTTTTGTTCTTCTTTCTTCTTCTTCTTCTTCTTCTTCTTTTCTCTTTCTTCTTTTTTTTTTTCAGATTTTTTTTTGTTTTTCTTCTTCTTTCTTCTTCTTCTTTGTCTTTTTTTTCAATATTTTTTATTTTTTTTAATTATCGAATATAAGGTATAAAGACGATTTTACCCCTCCCCGCTTAATAACCACCGTTACTTAAACGGTTTTCAATAGTTGGTCAACGGGTCAAAGGGGAGTTTGTGTTATTATCATATAATTTCAGATTTTTGTACAATTTCACTTATATACACGGGAAGTTATTGCAATTCCCCCAATAAAAAAATAAACTGCTCTAAAGTACAATAAAAAATATTAAATTTGGGTTGAATTGCGAACTAAATCGCTGTCTTTAAAACGTTTTGCGGTTATGCCTAAATTTTGTACAAACAGTATAAAGTCTCATCATCCCTAGAATAAAATAACCCAAAATTACCTCTATCTTAAAATTATTTGTACTTAAAAAAAGCGGAGTATAACACCTCTCAAATTGGCATGATTCCTTAATCTGGCATTTTGATAATGATTGTAATGAGTTTGGGTTATTCCTCTGAATTTGGGTGATTGTAATGATTCCTTAATCTGGCATTTTGATAAGTCTGGGGAGTATTCTGTGAAGAGTGGGTATAGAGTTGCAGCGCAGGAAAAACTCTCCCTCAAAGGTTCTTCCTCGTGTCCGGATTCGAAATGGTGGCTTGCACTCTGGAATCTCAACATCCCCCCCAAAATTAAAATTTTCATATGGAGAGTTTGCCACAATGCCATCCCGTCTCTTTGTAATCTTTGCTCTAGGAAGATTGTGGTTGACCCGTGTTGTTCTAGATGCGGTGAAGCTCCCGAGAGTTCAGCCCATGCCCTTTTTTGGTGCAGCTCCGTGCGCACTATTTGGGAGTCCACTGTTTTCTGGGACATTCTCAATTTGCAGTGCCATATTTCTTGTTTTGATTTGATATTGTGGGTTTTTGTTAAGGCTAAGAGAGCAGAGCTCGAGGAGTTCTGCATGATCCTGTGGGGGGTTTGGTCTGAAAGGAATGCTGTCTGTCATTCTAAATCCCCCAGGGTTAGTGCTGATTTGGTTTCTTGGTCTCTCTCTTTGCTTCGTGAATTTCAGGGTACCCAGAAGGTCTTTGGCTCTCCTCTCCAGCCCCCCAGGCAGTCTCGCTCTCCTCCGTGATCGCCTCCTCCCGCAGGTTCCCTGAAGTTGAATACCGATGCAGCAGTGAAGCCTGGTTGTTCTGTGATGGGTTCTGGTGCAGTGGTGCGTGATTCTCAGGGCAACGTTGTTGTAGCTTCTGCCAAGCCCCTCTTGGGGTTTTTTCCTGCTGAGCTTGGCGAGCTGCTGGCGTTGCGAGAGGGGTTGCTGCTGGCGAAGGAGTTCAACCTGATTATTGAGTGGGTTGAGTTAGATGCTGTCTCTGTCGTGGCTAGGTTGCTTAATTCTCTTCCTAGTTCTGTTATGGACCCTATTTTTTCTGATGTTAAGGCTCTATTTAAGGCTGTGGGAGTTTCCAACTGTCATGCCATTCCTCGTTCGGGGAATGGAATGGCACACTCTTTTGCTTCCCTAGCCTTTTCCTCTAAGGAGGAGTTTTGTTGGTTCAATCCTGAGCTTAATTTTCTTGTTGGTCTTCTGTAATAGAAGCTTTTTTGAAAAAAAAAAAAAAAAAAAAAACACCTCTCAAATTGCTCGCAACTAGATAACAGAAATGAAAGTAGAAAAGAGATAATAGAAACTGTTCTTGCTGTTGTTGTTAGTACCGATAAAAGAATAGTAAATCTGTAAAACAAAATTGTTCCAGTTTGCGCAAACAAAAAATAGAACAAAAAGGTTTACAGTGATGTTGACACAAAAATAGAAAACTTTTTGTTTTCGAAATTATAGAGAAAATTGTATGCGCTATTTACTTTTTGTATTGTTGACAAGAAAGATTGGCAGTGTTTTGCTTTTATAATGTTTACAAGAATTTGACACTGTTTGCTTTTACAATAGATGAAAAAAGAAAGTTATTTGCACTTGTATGAGAAAAAATTGTTCTGTATATTCCGAGTAATACTGAAATAGTAATACACAGTCAGTATTTATAGACAAAAAAAAGAAAGAAATATAACGTTCAAAAAACTAAAAAACCAAATTGAATGTGCACAGTGGGTGGATTAGGGGAGAAAAATCAAGAGAGAGACTTAGTCTCCTAACCAAACTCTCTATTACAAAGTCAATTAGCACATATTTTATTATTTTAATAAGGGGGAATTGCAATAATTCTCAGTGAATATAGGTTTAATTGCATAAAAATCTGAAAATATATGATAACAATAATAAATTTCCTTTAACCAGTTGACCAATCTTTGACCACCGTTTAAGTAACGTTTGTTATTAAGGCGGAAAGGGTATGTAACAGCCTCTGACCCAAATGCTCGGACCGAATCAGGGAGCGCTACTATATACTAAAATCTAACTTTTACTTTTATATAACCATAATTTAAAACTATATTAAAAACATTTGAAAGTGGTCCAAATAAATTTTCAAAAATCTTGCTAGAGTTTCCTCTGTTTTTCTGACTTTCTAAAACCTGTTTACAGTTAAAATTTATAAAAATCAACTTCTAAATTCTCAAATCAATTTTGCGCATCCTTCCAAATATAGTGCGACTTACCAACCAATTTATCACAATATAATTTATAAATATTCAAATAACATAAACATATAATAAAATATTTACACAGTGGAAGTTCTTCAAATATGTACAAACAGTTTCTGTATATGCATGCTGTATCAAACCATATATACTTATTACAAAAGGACTACCAAAACATATGCAGGAAAGATGTGATTCCGGACTCTGGTTCTGCAGTCTCTACTCTTCTTTCTCTTTATCTCCCTTGGAACCTCTGTTACCTGCGTGTGAGAAAACTCAATACGCTAAGTATATTGCTTAGTGGATGTACACAAAATTGTATATACCAATCTACTATATCAAATACGTTTATCTATTTTTGATAAAAATATAAATCACATATAATTAAATCAGCTATGGGGCTCATGTCAAATCAATTCAGATACTCAACAAATACAATGTTCAAAATCAATCAACTGACAAAATCTTCATAATTTCTTAAATACTTTCATATAACAAATCAGTTTTCAGACTGGGCTCCTGACATACAAAACATAAATTATCGAACTAGATTACGGGTTGTTCAGCATCGGACACACAAACGGGGCTACCCGCCGAACATCATATTAGAATGGAACACCAACGGAGTTACCCGCTGTAAATGTCCCATAATAAATTTCAGAACTTTAGGACCGGCACTTTGCGCTTGTACTATCCAAAGGGTGGTATATATCGGCACAGTACTGTTCAGACAAAAACTCAATTGACATGTCAACCTTTTATATCCATATCTATATTCATATATATCAGAGCCATTTTACAATATCATTTCTTTATAGTCAAATTAAAGTTTTTTTTTTATTAAATTCAAATCAATAAACACATTTACAAAATTCAAATAGTAAAAATTTATTTAATTACATATTTCGCATATATCAAAAATTCATCACCCGAAATCCGGGATGTTACAGGAGAATCCAGAGTTACCATACTTATTGGGTAGCTATATATACCTGTATTTTGGTTGTATATCATTTAGTTACGCATGCATATACAGAAGTTTGTAAATTGTGAAAGTGTGATATACTGGTTTGTAAATAATTGTTTTATGGTTTATGTTTTCATTTTCAAAGGTTTGTAAATATTGAATTATGAGTTGATTTCCTTTGAAAATGTTTGGAAAGTAGCACTAAACGGCAGAGTGCGCATTTGATTAAGAAAGAGATTTGAAGTGTTGCTTTTTATATTATTTGTGTTTTTATTTGAAACAGGATTTTTGGAAAATCAGGAAAACAGAGGGAACTCTGTCGAAATTTTTGAAAATGAATTGTATGGGCTCACTATAGAAAGGATTTTAAATTATAAATTATTTGATTTTCAAATTATAAACGGAATTAAAAAAAGTTTTGAAAACTCGGTAGTGCTCCCTGGGTCGATCCAGACGGGTCGGGTCAGGGGGTGTTACAATGAAGACAACAATACTCTTTGTGAGACAAGCTGTAACCAATAAACACACACTTAGTTGTGTGAAAATCAAGTTTGTGCTTAGAGTAATCTCTTAGGTAAGGAAACACTGAACACCCAAAAGTATGCAGAAAATTGTAATTAGGGGCCTTGTGAAATAACTTCTCAAATGGTGATTGAAATTGAAGTAGAGAGGTAGGTAAATTGTTCACAAGAAAGCAAGTTGTGGTAAAGGCTTCAAACCAAAACTACAGTGGAATCTTTGCATGTGCTAGCATAGTTAAACCTGTTTCAACTAAATGCTTATGCTTTCTTTCCACTACACCATTTTGTGCATGAGTATATGCACAAGAAAACCTCACTTGTACTCCTTGTCGAGAGAGATATGGCACAAAAGGCAAATATTCTCCACCCATATCTGTTTGTAAACATTTGATTCTTGCTCCTAATTGTAACTCAACTCGTTTTTGAAATAAAATAAAGACATTAAGAGCCTCTGACTTTAACTTCAAAGGAAACAACCATGTATAACGAGTAAAGGCATCAACAAATGCAATATAGTATCGATAACTATCTTTAGAGACAATAGGAGCTTGTCTCTAAAAGTCACTATAGACCAATTCTAAAGGACTCTTAGTTGAAATAGAAGACCTAGAGAAAGGTAATCTGTGCAATTTGCCCATTTTGCAAGAATCACAAAAATCCAAAGCAGCAATATTATAAGGAACATGTAATTTCTGCATAATCTTCTTTAGGATAAGAGGAGCTGGGTGTCCCAACCGTGCATGCCAAAGAGAAGAATTAATGTTGGCAGCATAGGCACCAACTTGAGATGACCTGTTATTTTCTGAAACAGAATGACAAGCTGAAGTATTTGAACTTACAGTAGAACCTGAGGCTGTGTGAAAAACAGAGGACTGTAGTCTTTGTTTGGATGGAGATGTCGTATCAATAAGCTGCAGCTGATATAGACCATCCTTAACAGTGCCTTACAGAAGGGTCATGCCAGTTTTCTGATCCTTGATCACACACTTGTTTGCATAAAACTCAGCATAAACAGTATTATCTCTTGTTAGCCTAGAAATACTTAGGAGATTCTTAGTAATTATAGGCACATGTAGAATATTTTTAAGATGTAATGATCTAGAGTCATTCATATGAGAAGCAACATAGGAACAACCAATATTAGATATAGGAAGAAGCTGTCCATTACCTACAGCCAATCTATCATTGCCCTTGTACTCAGTTTTCAGTGATAGATTGTGTAAATCTGAGGTTATGTGATTTGTCGCACCACTATCAACAAACCAAGCTGAGTCACTGTCACCTCCCTGTGCTTGAGTCTGATTAAAGTGTGCTTGAGGCTGATTCTGATTGAAATTAACAGGAGAGGAACTGTCTTGTTGAAAACCTGAGTGTTGTGACTGATTTTCATGACTGAATTGCTGATTGTATGATTGATTATAGTGTTGTTGTATCTGTCCAATAAAAGCTTGATTTTCAGTGCTTTGTTGTGTGTTGTTATTGAATTGTGAGGGCTGTGGCCTAACAAACTGTTAATCAAAACGATGGAAGCATTGAAATGCATGGTGGCCAGGCTTTGTACAAAGCTGACAGTATAACTTTCTGCCACCAAAACGACCTCCCATTCCTCTGCCTCTAGAACCATGCTTGTTATAGCCTCCTGAATTTCCTCCTCTTGCATTGTTAGCTACATAGTTGGCAGTAGATCCTCCAAAACTAGTTGGTGAGTTTAACTCCTCAATTCTTTGCTTATGCATGAGCAGTAAGAACTAGTTGTGTGATAGTTGGCACCTTGCTTAAACCATAGCCCTTTAGTAATTGTCCCTTTTAGATACCTCAACACCCTCTTACAAGTCAGCAAATGTACTTGAGTAGGAGCTACAAGGAATTGACTGAGTTTGTTCACAACAAAAGAAATGTCTGGCCGAGTGTGAGAGAGATAATGGAGAGCACCAATGACACTCCTATACAGTGTGGGTTCAGAAAAGGGTTTACCAGCAGCCAATGTGAGCTCTGATACCAAGTGAAAAACGACACCGTTTTTAGTAATCTGTTAACTCTTCTTCTAACTCGAGTTAGGCACACAAACTCTCTCTCCTTGTTTGTTAACCGAGCAGGATATTTTCTTCTCCTCTCTTGTTTCTGGTCAAACACATCTAGGTAACATTTTCTCTCTTCTTTTCTCTAGTTCTCAGTTCTCACTTTCTTCTTCTTTCTTTGTTTAACAAAAACTTAATGGAGCTTTTGAGAATAGCTCTTCAGACTAGAAGGAGAGATTACACGCAGAAGAAACCTCCATGGTTATAGGTAACAAAGCTCTCTTTTTATTTACATTTTTGGGTTTTCTCAACTTACAGAAACTAAAAGACTAGCTCTTTATTTATACACATAAATTCAGCTAACAGATGTGTAACTGATTAGTTACAGATCTGTTACAAATCTATTAATTTGTTAGGAATATACACTAGGGTTACCTACTGTTATTTGTAGCTTATATTTTCTAATAATCCTGTGCTTTGATGATGCTGTGAGTTTTGATGCTGTGACTTTTGCTCACGGTTTGTTGAATGTGTTTGCTGTTGACTTGTTTGGTGACTAGTTATCAGTATATATCTTCACATAGCAGAGAAGAGCTTGCGGAGGCCGTCCGTGTTAAAGGAGGATGGTTTGCGAGGTTGAAGGCCAAGCACGAAGCAAGAACTGTAGACCGCAATGGCTATGGTTACATTGATGAGAGTGAGTTCAAAAACCTAGTTGAGTTTGCGGAGAAGCATTTGGGAGTCGGAATTTATCACTTCTAGTATCTTCATTTCTTGCATATTTCATTTAAGGAAATAAATATAGATAATATTCTCCACATTTTCAAAATATTGTAGTTTGGATAATAAAAAATAAAGTTGAAATATCATAATTATAAATTTTAGTTATATTTTCGATATTTTTATTGATATTTATTTAAATAATTTGAACCTCTAAAATATAAATATTGAAAATGATATTTGCTTCCTTAGTTCCTTTATTGCAATTAAGTCTGTGGGCAATACTAGTTCCCGCATTTATATAATGGCGTAGCAGAGATTATTTTCCTCCCTTTCTTTGAATAAACTTTTGCCCTACAATAGATACACCATGTACATTGTTTTGTTCACGTTAATTATATTAGGCCAAATTACGCAAATTAATTTCCCTAATTTTTTATAAAGGCATAGTATTATTATTATTATTTTTTAAAATATCACTTGTGGTGCTGGCGACTCGAACCTGGATCATTACCAGGCTGAATGAGCGTTTTTACCACTGAACTACATTGAGCGATAGTTATAAAGGCATAGTATTAAACAAATGTTTAATTACATATATATGATACTCCACCATAGTTAATGTAACACCCCCTGACCCGACCCGGCTGGATAGACCCAGGGAGCGCTACTCGGGTTTTCAAAACTTTTCTTAATTCTGTTTATAATCTGAAAACCATATAATTTATAATTTAAAAACCTTTTCGAGTGAGCCCATCAAATCAGTTTTAAAAATTACGGCAGAGTTTTCTCTGTTTTTCTGATTTTCCAAAACCTGTTTTCAACAAAACAAATCCAATATATATAACAATTTCAACACTTCTAAATCAAATTCTCAAATCATTGCGCACTCTGCCGTTTAGTGCGACTTCCAAACATATTCAAATAAAACATTTCACAATTTAATACTTACAATCCTTTAAAAATGGAAAACAGAAATCATAAAACAGTTAATTACAAAATATAAATAAATACCACAATTACAAATCTCTGTATATGTATGCAATCTAAACATATTGTACAACAATATATATATATATATATATATATATATATATATATATATCTCCCCAAATGTGGTGACTCTGGGTCTCTGTCTGCAACTCTCTCTTCAATCTTTTGCCTCCTCAGTATCCCTGTTACCTACGTGCGATAAAAACCGACGCGCTAAGCATATAGCTTAGTGGGTGTACACTAAACTTAATTATCAAAATCATAAATAACTTTCCATAATAAAAATCTCACAATATAATCGTATATAAACATATTATTATTCAAATCAAACGCAGAAATAAATCATATAAAATCAACTCAATAGAAACAACTAAATTCAATTAATAATTCATACAAAACTGAATCATAAATTCTTTTATAATCTTTTCTTTTCAAATCATTCTTAATTCTGGCCTTCTGGAATACTCAACATAATTCAGGACTGGAATATGGGTCGCTCGACCTCAGTGGCTGTCTGTCGAACATAACTCTCAACCCTAGGACGAATCCTGAGGGTGGTACGTATCTCCTTACTCTAGGACCGAGTGTTCGGGACCTAGAGAGGTACATATCTCTCTATCCCAGGAACGAAACCTTAGGAAGGTACGTGTCTCCCTACTCCAGGACGAATCCTTGGAGAGGTACGTATCTCCCTACCCCTGGACGAATCCATGGGGAGGTACATTAAATATCACATCAATATCAATATCGGTGCAGTACTGCCAAATGAACCCAGCTGGTATACCAACCTCCTATATCCATTTCTATGTCCAAGTATCCTAGGGCCGTTTCAATACAATATTTTCACATAACAACTGAAATTCACAAATCGAATTTAAACTCAACTAATATAAAAATTCAAGTCAATATTCGGAAAACATATATATATAATTTCATGGAAATTCAATGATTTATTCATTCGATATTCTGAAACAATTTATTTCAACATTTTCAGCAAATCAAAATACAATTAAAACATAATACTCAATATACGATCAAATCAAAATTATTCAAATAGAAAAACAATATAAACATATATTCACTAAATCACCCAAAAATCTCAAATTCAAATCAAAACACATAAAGACTTCAAAAACATGTGTACACCAACCTGGATACCGTTTCTACACCTTTTTCCTTTTGGGTTTCCCCTTTTTCTTTTCCCTTTCCTTTTTTCTCTTTCTCTCTTTCCTCCTCTTTTCCTTTCCTTTCTTTTTCTTCCTTTCCTCTTCCTCTTCTTCTTCTCTTCTCCTTCTTCTCTTCTTCCTCTTCTCTCTCTTCCTTTCTCTCTCCTTTCTTTCTTTTTCTTTCCTTTTTCTCTCGGTCTCTCCCTCTCTATTTTTCTGTTTTGATTTTTCGAGAGGCTTCCACAACAAGCTTATTTTTTTTTTATATAAATTCGGTCATTGCGACCTATGGTCGCGCTACCAGGTCGCGTAGCTCACTAGAGCAATTCCACCGCCTTCATCGCGATCACTCATCGCGGTACCATGGTCGCGCTGGTGGTCGCCTATGCTCACTGCCCGAATTTGACATTTTCACCTGCGAGCTAGTCAGCGCGATCTGTGGTCGCGGTGCTCACTGCCCGAAAATATCATTTTTCTCCGCGAGCTGACTCATCACGATCTCTGGTCGCGGTGAGTAATCACGGGACTCACTGTCCAGTTTTCACCCTTCTCTTCATGCATTATTTCTAGGACCGTTCCATCTGGTCCACCTAAATTTTAATTACGTTTTACACCCTTCAAATCCTAAATTTTATATCCACATATTCAAAATTAATTATTCGAAATTTGGGATGTTACAGTTAAACTTACGATTGGATTGGATTAACGGTTGTTTGGAGGGTAAAACATCATTTTATCTATCAAATAAGATAGACAATTATATATAAACGAGCTTCTATAATTACATATCTACCTAAAAACAATTATTAAATCACATTATAACTTCTAATAATTATATGTATACCCCCAGCTTCACAAAATAATAATAATATTAATTATTATAATTGAACTCAGGTTAGTCGTGGAGTAACCATCGTCGGTGGAGTATCACCTCCACAAAGAAGATTGCAATCCAAGGATTTTCATCTTTGACGATCTCCTCCAAAAATGCAACAGAAGGAGAATAAGACATTGAATGACTGCCAAGGAATCACATTCAATCCACACAAGCAAACCTGACCTCTAGAATTATCTAGAATTAATAAGGCTAACAAAATAGCCAAGAACACTGCATACATTGCATCCCCTAATTAATTATTTAATTTGTCAAGTAACAGCAATTCATCTCTCCAAAGTTAATCTTCAGCAATTAAAAGTAGTTAAATTTTGCTAATCATAGTTAGATTACGAAGTGATATATAATCTATGCAGAATAAAGTAAATATAGAAAAGCATGCATTAGAACTAGCTAGATGCTTAAATAGAATGACAGTTTATTTAATTCATGAGGTAAATATAGAGCACCCTCTACTGGATGTTAAAAATTAAACCAATCTCCCTACGCAGCGGAAACAATATAATTTGGATACAAACATAAATAAAAAATAAAGCACATACAAGAAAGCAAGAAAGATAGTAAAGAAGACAATAATTTAAAGTGGTTCGATAATCAATTGATTCCTACATCCACAGAGCGCAACTGGACTCAATTCACTATGAAATAACTTACTACAAAACATAACGATAAACTTACACTTTTTCTTCTCTACGTGTGTATACTCTTCGCTCTCTCTCTTCTCTAACTAGTGTTTTTCTTTTTTTCTCACTCTTTTTGACCACATAAAACCCTAACATTACATGGGTATTAATACTGAAAAACTCGAATAAAAATGACCTAGGAAAGATGACAGGCCCCTTAACCTACTATCTCACGTTAGGCGGTCTGTCGGCACTCCATGGTAGCTTCCCAGTCGAGGCTCGCCTCGCTGAAAGGCTTCCGTGAAGCTAAGCCATTTCTTTATTCTGAAAATTCTGAGTAGGAAATTTTTTTTTTTTTAAAATTTCTTATACAAAACTATTTTATAAAAATTTTGGCAGATTCTCCTTTGTTTTCTGAGTCTACCAAATATTGGAGAGCTGCATAAAAACTTGAACACTTCTATAATTTTTCAAATCTCAACTACTGTGGACCTCTGGTCTATCTTCACAAACCACAAACAGTTTAAATATTAAAATAAATAGTTATCAAATAAATCAACACTTTAAACAATATTAAAATACAAACTTAACAATTTAAAATATTATATATGCTTGTAAAACAGTCACAGCATCCTCTGACTGGTCCTGTTGGTCTTCGGCATCCCTGCAATGTATGCACCTGTACCAGTACCTGTACCTGGGAGGTTGGTTTTAAAAACATAAAACTATAATGAGCTAAACGAGTTCAGTGAGTGCTGTTAATTTCTAAATAAACTTTAATTCTTTTTCTAATAATTTCTATTAACCTCCCTGAAATCTAAAAAGAATGTAAATCTGTTTCTAATAAATTAATTTGTGTAGATAACTGAAATCTATTTTCTGGAAACTGTTCTGAAATCTAATTTCTGAAAATTGGAAAACTGATTTAATATTCTCTCATTTTTTTGGAAACTGAAAAGCTAATATGATATTCTTTTCTGAAAACTGAAATACTGAGATAATATATTTTTCTGAAAACTGAAATGCTGAGATAATGTACTTTTCTGAAAACTGAAAAGCTAAAAGAATATACTTTATTAAAAATACTTTTCTGATGAAACTTTTCTGATTAAAATTTTCTAATAGTATAGTTTTCTGATAATACTCTTCTGATAAAATACTTTTCTGATCAAATACTTTTCTGATAATAAATTTTTCTAATAATACTTTTCTAAAAACTTATTATGATAAAATCTTTCTGATAAACCTTTCTGATACTGTTTTTTTGATAAAACTTTTCTGATAAAACTTTTCTGATAATTCTTTTTCTAATAAATACTTTTTTGATAAAACCCATGGAACCCTTCTGATTTCTGATACTCCATAGGACGATCCAACTGTCGCCGTACCATATGGAGGGTGTCACCAGGCGACTAATCTGACGCCACACTGGTGACTTCTGATATTCTGATAAAAGACATCTCACTGTTTATGTGCGGTATGCTGCGTCGCAACATATAGCGAGACAACACCTCAATGTGTGGGCGACTGACAGACTCGACAGACTCAACCCCCCCTGGAGTTAGCGGACTGTCCCCCCCTAAACCTGCCACACACAATTGGGATGTACCGACCTGGTCTACTTCTGATATATTCTGATAATTCTTATAAGTTCTGATAATTCTGATAAATTCTAGTAATTCTGATAATAAATGGGTATCTATGGTTTGAAAACTATTTTTTTTACTTTTGAAAACTAATTTTTAATTTAAAAACCATAGAATATATATATAAAATATATTTATTAAATGAATATAAATTCTGAATTTCTAAAATATAAAATACTTTAATTAAAACACATTTAAATAACAATTATATACGAAATCACAAATACTAAATCAAACTCAAAGAAAATAAACTAAATGTAATTCAACTGAAAATCTGATGATATTAACTTGCTAAACTTTAGATAAAACATATTACTAAAATAAAATATATTTTGCTTTAAAATAAATTTACACTCACTTGTTTCTAGTTTTCTCTAAGCGTGATGCTCTGGTTCCTTCGTCTCATCACATTTCTGGTCTTTCTGCATTATTTTATTTCCTCCCTAAAGTAATATATATTTCCAAATAATTCATTAATATAAATACAACAACTAATATAAAACTCAATTAACACATTTAACACTTTATTCTTCAATATCTTCTATTCTCATAAAATCAATTACATTTAATTTAATATAAATCATGGCAATCATATGATTCCTCTACTTGATTGAATTTCAAACATTCAAATTCAACTTGATTTCTTGAATTAATCAATTTCTCTTCAATCGAATCTCATTCAACACAATCTAACATATTTTCTTAAATTTCTAAGCACCAATTTGTATCACAATCATACAAATACAATTTCTAATACTTGATTACCCATAAATTGAAATCTCTACACAATTAATATTCGATTTCCACACAAATTTTCATTCTAATCTTCCTCAATTTCACTCCAAACACAACATTATAACAAAACTCATAATACAAGTCATAAATTTGAGAATCATTTTGATTTCTTACTTAACGATTCTAAATTCAAACCATCAATTAATTCAAAAACACTCAAATTACTCAATTAATATCTCAATTTAACAATTCAAACTCAAAATCATCAAATTCCCAATTCTTTACTTACTAATTTTCTTGATTTTCATTCTAATCAACTCCAATTAAATTAATTTCAAATAAAACACTACTAAATACTCAAATCAAACACTCAAATTAACAAAACCCATCATCAAAATCATCACCCAAACATTCAATTTCATTTATATTCAACAATCAATTTCAAATACTAATCAAAACTCAATCAATTTCTAATATCCATTCAATTTCCGTTTATACTCAAAAATCAATTTAATTCTCAATTTATACTCCACAATCAAACTCCAACACAATTTAATTTCATCAATTTCAACACCAATTCTACAACACAAACCATTTCATCAAAATTTCAAATCAATTTCATCACACTTACCCAACATCCTCTTGCTCATCTTCTTCTTCTTGGCTGACCGAAACTTCTCCTGTACTTTCTCTTTTCTTTTCTTTTTCTTCTTTTTTTTTTCTTTTCTTCTTCTTCTGCTCTGTTTTCTTCTTTATTTTTCTGCACTTCTTCTTGTTTGGCCGGCCACCACTCTTGCTTTCTCTCTCTCTCTCTCTTCCTTTTTCTTTCTCCTCTCCTTTCTTTCTTTTCTTCTTCTTCCTTCCTCTTCTGGCCGAACTGTTCTTCTTCTTCTTCGGTCTGCTCTGCTCTGTCTCTTCTTCTCCCTTGCTGGCCGCTGCTCACTTCCTTCCTCTTCCTCTATTTCTTCTTTCTCTTGGTCGGCCTCCTTCCTTCTCTTCTTCGGCTGCATCTTCTTCTTCTTCTCTTCGGCTGTTGACAACCCTCTTCTCTTCTCAATTTTTTCTGGATTCTTCTCAACCTCTCTTTGATTTCATTTCATTTTGTTTTCTCCTCTCTTCCATTTTCTGATTGCTTAATATATATATATATATATATATATATATATATATATATATATTATATACTTTTATATTTACAACTTGCCCCATACACTTTAGATTTATAATATGACCACAACCATAACTTTAATCACATAATCTTGGTCAACAATCCTTTGATTTACCATTTAATCCAAAACAATCCATTAATTCTTTTCCATAAAAAAATCCATTTCAACTTACTTTTCCACAAATTAATTAAATCACAATCTCATATAGTAAAAATATATTTTAACTTCCAATAAATATTCTTAATACCCCAATTTATGGAAATCCTTACTATGTTCTCTAAAACTTATAATTGAATTTCTTATATACTTTATGAAATTGTACTAATCGTCTATTAAATTCCATTATAGTACCGTTCATTAAATTCCATTATAGTACCGTACAATCAATTCTAGAAAAATATATCACAATACCTATACGTGTCACGTCCCCAGGTCGTGCTACTTGCTGCCGCTGTTTGCGCTTGCTTCGTGTGACCTATTGCGCGACCTGTGGGTATTACTGTGAATCCTCCTTGAATGTGGAAAGTTATTTTCAAGCTTCACAAATCCAACAATCTCCCACTTGAAAGTTGAAAACATGAGGAAACGTCATCCTCTAATGATCAACGGAAACGACGCGCTTAAACAACCTGTTTTCATATTCGAAGACCCACTACAGTTGCCTCTTAACTTCAGTTCCTCTGTCGCAAATGGCTTGGCTAATGAGCGTTTGCAAGTGACAATCGCCCTCCTCCTGCTCGTGGTTCTTGATCATGATTTTCCTTTATTGTAAGCTCCCACTTGCTCGTATCATCCCCCTGACCTACCTCACCATAGCATTTAGGATCTCTTTTGTTACCCGATCTTATGGCCCTCTGCTCGCGTTGATCTATGGTTACTAATCATTGACCTCTAGCACTACTTGATCTCATAGCTTTCTGTTTACGCCGATTTCTGGTGGCTGACTCGTGACCTTTAGCACGTCTAGATCTATTAGCCCCTTGCTTATGAGATACCCTAGACTTCGGCTTCTGACATGTACTGTCAACCCCATTGGTTGAAGCTTCTTTCAGAGTTATACCAATTTGTTGAAAACTCATCCTTTTTTGTTTCCCCAAATTGCTACTCTTACGCAGCCCGTTGTCACCTGACTTCGAACCCGCCTGCTTTTCATCTGAAAGCATATTTTTTGACACTTAACACTTATGTGTCCAAGCCTCTGGTGGTGCTGATTCGGGTCTACTCTCCCTTCTGAATCTTGCACCTCTGACTTTGTCCAACACTTTAAGGAGCAGAAAAAGACATCACTAAAAACTTCTGAAAACACGTCGACCTCTAACTGATCATTACTATTTTTCTTAGCACTCTTGCACTGATTCTGATAGTGTCTCTTTTAAACACAATTTTAGCACTCAATGTCTCTCTTACCTCGATTGGAATTATTGGTATCCTGGCAGTTTCCTGACCTTCCAAACTACAGTTTGGATTTGCCACTCTAGTTGTCCTTATCTCTGTTTCTTCCTCTGCTCTTCATGTTTAGGACTGATGACTCGTTTTCCACCCTTCTCTTTACGCCTCCTCGATTTTCTCAGTCATGATCATGTCCACAACTTCCTAAAAGTTCAGTTTTGCCTTCCCAAAAGAACCACTGATCGACTGAACTATACCTTTCCAACTCTTTGGCATATGACCCAGAACTAGCAAGGCTTGACTTTCATCTTCAAATTTTGATATCGACAAAATTTAACTGATCATTAATCTTGTTGACATAATCAAGAACACCAAGAACAGTCCTAGGCATAAAACAACAATGTGCTTGGTAACAAAAGTAAAAGTTGTAAAACTTACCAAAATAAAGCCGGATTCGCAAGTGCTCGTCAGAAAACCTAGGAAAACAACCTGAAAGAGCTTAAAAATGTCACCGGAAAAGTGGATGCTTGGACTGAAAGCTGCTGGAAAACAATGAAAGAGAAAAATAATAAACTTGAAGTTGAAGAAGCAAATGAGAGTGAAGAGAAAGAGGCGAGAATTATATAAACTTCGATGGTGACGTGTCACCAAACTATTGGGCTCTCTCCTCCACAATCGTCAGCCCGAGACACTAAATGTCTCGCACCTTCCCCATGTAAAGTAATAATTGCAAAAGACCAGCTGTCAAGCAAACCAACAGTCAGACACAGTTTCAACAAGACTTAGGTCTGGTCGAACAACTATGGTCGACTCATATGGAAGCACATACAAACTCATATTAACATAATCGACTTCGACAAATAGAAACAAAGACCTAGTCGCACGACTCTCGACGTGACTCATCTTAGTCGAATCAAACCATCTCCACATTCATCTTAAAGTCGTGTGACCGCAGTAGAATCAAAACAAATGATGAATGACTCTCTCTGACAGTGAGATAAAATCATGCAAAACTATGCTCACACGATATGGTCGTATGAATATAGCATCGCGCGGTTTGATCTTGAACGTGTCTCATCGACCTAGTCGAACCTGTTCAACAAACTCCATTGACATGAGCACATACCTCAAATACATGAAGTCTTAAAAGCAAACTGTAGTGACCAAAAACAATCAAGGTCCAAAGACGCCAAAGCTTGAACCAAGGTCCAGCCCAAAGCCAAGACTGGACTCAAGACTATAAGACACATAGGCCCAAGAGGCACATCACACAACGATGATGTCGCTTGACCTTAAATACCGTGGTTCGACCATGTCATTCGACCATGAAGCCACGGTTTGATCATATTGTTCAAACCCAGGTTCATTACCTCGACCATGTTGACTCGACCATAACAAGTATGGCTCGACTACGTCGTTCGACCGAATACCCTTAATCTGAACATGACCATCCTAGATCATGGCTCGACCATCAAGGGTCTTGACTCTAATATGTCGTTCGACCATAGCACCTTTGACTGATCACAACCATCAAAGCTCATGAGTCAATTGTGTTGCTCGACAGTCCCCTCAGGGTTAGGTCGTATCATTTAGTTAAGGGTCATTATCCGACTGTTTAAGCTATTGGTTATGAACACGCCTCAACCTCGACCATTAAGCTAGAAACCATAACCATCAGACTTTGAATTGAAGTCTGGTGGACTAAGTCAATGAGGTAATCATATCTTCTTTGAGTTGAGCCGAAATATCTGGGAGGCTGATCCACCCACCAATAGATGGATCACCCCTATAAAACCCAACCTTCACTCTAAGTGAGGGTTCACGAAGTTGGACTCATTGACACACAATCTGATAAGTGATCACTCTTTCAGGAGATTTCAAATTGCACGATTTCCGACCACTGACGGTCTTGTCCCATCTATGATTCCGATAACCTCTAGTTCATATCTTCCACCACCAACAACCCATATTCAGGAAGAATACTCGATTACAATTCAATTGTTATTTTATTTATGTTTATTACAACTGGACTAACTTGAGCGTCGAAGTGTATTTGGTCGGTACTGTCCAAGTACTCCGTTTGACCTTGCGACTCTGGTTTTGCAGGTGTAGTGTCCCGATCTTCATCAAACTGTTTTCTTGGTCTACAGGATACAAGAATCGGAACAACAATACAATTACGATTGAAAATACTATAAGAATTAATTATTTTGAAATAAATAAATTGATCTATAAATATTGTTCAAAATTCTTTGAATCTGCACAATAAGTTAAAAACCAGTAACTTAGTGATTTGTAAACATATTATAAGGTAGTTTGTTTTTCCATTTAATATTTAATGGGTCTGAATTGGACACATTAAATTGTTTTTATTTTTTTTTAAGTGGTCAGACAACATAAAAATGTTAGAAAATAACTTAAAATAAAAAGTTAAAAATTCTAACTTATCACTTAACACCTAATCACTAAATCATAATTAATATTTTCTTCCAGTAATTATCATTCTTATGTTAATATATTTCCAAATTTATCTTTATTCAGATATTTCTGTCTTAAAAAAGAATTAATCAACACTTTTATTCAGTAATTAGAATGAAAAAAATAAACATGTCATTTAGGTTTCAGTTTTCTATCATATTCAGTCTTTAGAAAAATATAGACATATTCAGTTTTTAAATAAAAAAATAATACACCACTTAAAGTTATTCTCGTAATAACTTATAATTTAGAGTATATTAGAGTATCAAGAAAACTTATTAATATCTTCTCATTTTAGAATTCAATAAAATCCCTACTGCAATCACATTTGTTGGTTTTGTATGCAGCTACCTTGGATTCTAAAATCCTCTTTATTTCCAGAGATTCGCTCCAACCCATATATATTTTGATAGCAATTGGCCTAATTGATCCTCTTTCTTACCGATTTGATTTTATAAATCTCTCTGTCGGCATCCAAATCAAGGCATGGATGCATGACAACTTTTTAGCTTTTTGTCTAATTAGCCTAATCGCGTAGAGCATGAGGAGACAAAAAGGAAAAGCATGCAATGTGTTATATCACCGGTGATTCACTTCTGGCAATTAAAAATGGAAAATATTGTGGGGAGTGGCTTATTAAAAATTTTGGTTACTTTTCAAAAAAGAAAGCATTGTATATGTTTAATACAAGTTGCCCAACTATGTACAATACAATTAAATATTGTCTTCCTTTTCGTAAAAAATCATGGTACTTGATGATGTGCGTATAAAGAATTAAGAATGTATAAGTCTACGTGATTGGAACTTTCTTATAATTTAGACATGTTTATCATATGCCATGAAAGCAAATATGCATAGAAAAGAGCTAGAGGAGGAGTTTTATAAATTGGACAAGCCTCAGAGCCTTGAAATGCTGTGAAGAAACTTGAGCTTCTTTGTGGGAAGTTGAAGCACCTCTGAATATCATAAATGGCCATCAAAAGTCGCAATATCTGTGCAGATGGGAAGCGTGAAATGACGATCGATGAGTTCAAGAGGTGGTTGAAGAAATTTGATGCAGATAAAGATGGCAGGATTAGCAGAGACGAGCTTGCGGAGGCCGTCCGCTTCTCTGGAGGATGGTTTGCGAGGTTGAAAGCCAGGCGCGGGGTAGGAACTGTGGACCGCAATGGCAATGGCTTCATTGATGAGAGTGAGATCAAAAATCTTGCTGAGTTTGCCGAGAAGCATTTGGGTGTCAGAATTTTTCATTTCTAGTATAATTTATAAGACATCTTCATTCTTGTATTTTTTTAAAGAAAATATCAATAAATTCTCAATATTTTTAGATTTTTTGGAAGTATCAGAAATTTTTTTCTGAAATATCATAATTCCAGCTAAATTTTTAATATTTTCACTAGTTTTTTCTCAAATTAAAAAACCTAGCTTCGATATATTCGTTGAAACTAATATTTAATTCATTGATTTCAATTAATTCAGCGGGCAATACTAGTTGCAGATTTCTACTGTGAAAATAATGGTGTAGCAGAGATTTATTTTTTTTCTCTTGCGCGCTTTAAAGAAACTTTTGCCTAACAATAGATACACCATGTATATCGTTTTGTTTATATAAATTATATTAAATATAATTCTTGGATAGGAAGCACAGTATCTTTATACCGTCCTCATCAATGTTAACATACAGAACTGTATTGCAAACTATGATTGCTGTTTTTTTATTGACATGATTATGACACTTGTAATAATTTATTTTTTCTTTTTGAAGAAATGACATTCTATTCAACCAGAAAGCGAAGCCTTATTGGCTTTTGATGGAACAAAAGAAAGATTAATAAAATCTGTGGATCGCAAAAAGCTAAGTCAACCCAAATTCATTGAGAGGAAAATTCTTCGAGTTTACCAAAGTAGACGCGTCCAACTCAACCAAAGTAGACGCGTCCAACTCAACCACCGCAGGGCACAAACCAGAATCACGAGCAAGTTGCAGACCACAGACAATGGCCAACCCTTCAGCAGGAGTTGGAAAGAAACTACCAAGTAAAGGTTTCGTACAAGAGGCCATAACCTAGAGTTGCGAATAATGACCCCACAGCCCTGTTGGATTTTGTGGGCCGAATAGTATTTGGCTCAAAATATGAATAGTACCGTATATGTGAACAGTGTCATATATGTGAATGAACAGTGAAATAAGCGCGTGAACAGTACCTGGGGACACGCCTGTGGATCCCATACGTGAACAGTGACGTCAACAGTACGTATGCATAAGCAGTAACCAGAAATTTCCTATATAAACCCCCCTTCCCTTCATTTGTAAATAATCCAAGCAATTTGAGAATTCCTCAATTTGAGAGAATTCATTTGAGAGAAAAGTGAGCTTGTGATCTTGAGAGCCATTAGGAGTTACTCTAGTGTGAGAGTATCTAGTGGGTGTATTGGGGCTTTGGGTGTTTGAGAGTTTTCACTCAAATTTGTATACTTTGTTTTGTTAGTAAAATGTATTCTCCTGTCTTCGTCCGTGGATGTAGGTCACAAGACCGAACCATGTAAATACCTTGTGTCCATTATTTGTTTATTATTTCTCTACTGTTTGAGTTGCCGTCAATTTGTCGCTACTAAACCGACGTTTCCGCACAATAATTTGTATCAGAGCTTCGGTTGTATTCCAATCTGCTAAAGTGTCAGATTCTCTAGGAAATTCTTAGTATGCTCTGTGGTTGCAGTATTATCTGATCTTCCACATCAGAAAAGAATTGTTCTTGAGTTTACTGATTTAGTAGTTGCTGGAAGTAAGTGTAGTAGTGTGGAAAGTGCATGTCTAGGAAAGGTCTGGCTAAGGAAAGATTTGGTACCTAAGTGTGTCCGTTGTAACCCATCTCTCTTTCCTGGGAACTTTCCTGGTGTACTATTTACGACTACGTTCACTATTCCATTATACAAGTACTGTTCACAATTACAGTACTGTTGTATTTTTGGGTTTAGTAGCTGAAAGAAAGATGGCAGAATCTTCATCAACTAGGACAACGGTGACAAATGCAAAATTTGAAGTAGAGAAATTTGATGGTACCAATAATTTTGGTATGTGGCAGTGTGAGGTATTGGACCTCTTATGTCAGCAAGGATTGGATCTAGTTTTTGAAGAAAAATTAGATGAGATGGATGACAAGAAATGGGAGAAGATCAACCGTCAATCATGCGGTATGATCCGATTATGTCTCGCTAAAGATCAGAAATATTCTGTCATGAAGGAGACATCAACAAAGAAATTATGGAAGACAATGGAGGATAAGTATATGACGAAAAACCTCAAAAATCGACTCTATTTAAAGAAGAAACTCTATCGGTTTATGTATGCACCAGGTACGTCCATCAACGATCATATAAATGCATTCAACAAGATATTGGCAGATCTGTTGAATTTGGATGAATATTTTGAAGATGAGGACAAGGCTTTATTGCTGATAAATTCTCTTCCCGATGAATATGATCATCTCAGCACCACTTTGATTCATGGGAAGGATAATATATCATTTGATGTTGTATGTTCTGCGTTGTACAACTGTGAAACCCAGAAGAGAGACATAGAGATACATTAGCAGAAGCATTAACAGCAAGAGACCGGTCACTTAGCCACAAACCTGGAAGAAGAGGCAGATCTCAATCAAGATCGAGATATGCTAAAGATGAATGTGCCTTTTGTCACGAGAAAGGTCATTGGAAAAAAGAATTGCCCTAAGTTGCAAATGCAATCCCTGTTAAAGAATAAAACGTGGGAGCTTGCTCGCTTGCCTCAGGGTAAGAAAGCAATTGGGTGCAAATGGGTATATGCAAAGAAGGAATGATTTCCTGACAAGAATGCTATTCGTTTTAAAGCTAGATTGGTGGTTAAAGGCTACGCTCAAAAGGAAGGTGTTGACTACAATGAGGTATTTTCTCCAGTTGTGAAACATTCCTCAATTCGAATTCTGTTAGCTTTGGTGGCGCAATTTGATTTCGAACTAGTTCAACTTGATGTGAAAACTGCACTCTTACATGATGATTTGGAAGAGGAAAATCTATATGACTCAGCCAGAGGGATTTAGAGTTGCTGGAAAAGAAAATTGGGTTTGTAAATTTAGTTTGATGAGTAGGTAAATGCATGATCCTGGTAAAAGATATTGGTAGGCTGTGAAATGGATTTTACGGTATATTATGAGTACAATAAATGTTAGTTTGGTATTTGTGCGGGATATTATTGATGAAGGAAATATATTTCTTCAGAAAATTGGGACTGCGGAGAATCCTGCAGATATGATGACCAATGCGGTAACAATGATCAAGTTCAAGCATTGTTTGGACTTGATCAACATCCTGCGAATTTGAACACCTTCGGGTTTGACAAAGACAGAGTTGGAAGAATATTGAAATGAAGACAAAGTGGAGAAGGGACAAAGAGTTGTCACGGAATTCTCGCCATGGGGTGATTTGTTGGATTTTGTGGCTCGAATAATGTTGGGCTCAAAATATGAACATTACCGTACATGTGAATGGGCAGTGAAATGGCGGCGTGAACAGTACCTGGTGGGCGCTGCCTGTGGATCCCACACGTGAACAGTCGTGAACAGTACCATATACGCGTGTAGTGACGTGAACAGTACCATATACGCGTGTAGTGACGTGAACTGTACCATATACGCGTGTAGTGACGTGAATAGTAAACCCTCCTTTCCTTCATTTGTAAATAATCCAAGCAATTTTAGATTTATTCTATTTTAATCAAGTGGACTTGCAGTTCGTAATTAAATTGAGGAGCACAGTAATGAAAATTATTCTATTTTAATCAAATCATGGTAGTTAATTAATAAAAAATGAAGGGAAGAAAATAAATTTTATACGTGCTAAAAGCAACTTAAAATTCATTAATTTAATTTGTTGAAGTAGGATGGTTTTTCCAATCAATGGATATATTTGCTACATTTTTATATGTAGAAGAATTTAGAGAGATGCCATCAACTTAAAAAATTTGGATGTTTTGTTTGCAGCAACTTGTCCCGAACTGCTGCTGATAGTTCAACTGAACTTCATAAATCGATTCAAGGGAGCACGGTGCTTCGCTCTCCTAGTCTTGTGGCATTGGATACTGGTGGTGTTTCTAATCACCCCGCACCGTCCCATGCAAGGACCACAACATCTAAGAAGACATCCTCTTCGCATTTGGTCCCTGGTAGTGAGGCTTCTACTCTTTCTTACAACTCTAAAACCGTGACAGTGCTGGCTGGTGCGGGGTTGGTGCGAGATGCAGTGGGCTCGACGAAGAGCAGTATCCTGCATGGTTCGACGAAGACCAGCGACCTGCATGGCTCGACGAAGATAGGCGTCCTGCAGGGTGTAGCGATGGCGACTAGGGCAGGTTCTTGTATTGCTCTTGATTCTGGTATGGTGGGTGGAGTGAAGGACGTGGTGCAGCGTGATGAGGTAGAGTCTGGGGCAGTGGGCGAGGGCAGTCCGCTAGAAATTTTGGGGTTGGGTGCTGCTCGAGTTGTCGAGCATAGTGTCGGCCACGTGCATGGTGGGCTGCCTAAGGAGAACGTGGGGCTTGCGTTGGGTAAGGGCAGTTCGCCATGGGGTTCTGCAAGCTTTGTCGACCAAGGTGATGCCCATGTGCTTGGTGGGCTGTCTATGATGAACTCGGGACTTGCGTTGGCTTTGGACCAAGGTGGGCAGGTTGTTGCCTCCCTTGTGCACCCGGTTTTGCACCCGTGCATGGCTCTCCTCGATGGGCATGGTTGTGCTACCCATGTGCTCCCAAAATTGGATGTCTCCACCAACCATGATAATGATGACCATGTGCTCCCATGCAAGGTTCTTGAGCACGCCCATCTACTGCATTGTGAAGGGAAGCGCGAGGAGAAAGCTTGCTGCTAATTTTATTTTTTCAGCTCATGTTGGCGCTTCCACGACCGTGGTCTCTCCTCCGTCTATGGCTGCCATGGAAGTTGACCGGAAGCCTTTCAAGTGGAAACGTGTTGCGCGGAGGGGGATGGTGGGTAGTGGGAACGATGTTCAGCTGCCTTGTTTGGGTAAACGAGTGGAGTCGGAGCCCCTTGAGGTTGGGGGCCGCGGTGAGAGCGTCAAACGGAGCCACGGGTCTGATAATGGAGAGTTCTCTTTGACGATTCCAGCGGGACCTGGAGCGGTGATCCAGGCCTGCCTAGGAGCTATGAAAATCCTATGCTGGAACGTTCGGGGATTGGGGACCTATCGGACGTTCCAAGTTTTGCGCACCCGGGTGCTGTGAATGTCGCCCAGATCTGGTTTTCCTTATGGAGACTCTCTCCAATAAGGATCGGATGGAGCAACTTCGGCTATTTTTGGGGTTCATTGGGAAGTTGGTGGTTGAGTGCGTTGGCCGAAGTGGTGGTTTGGTGTTGTTCTGGTCTAATCAGCTGGATATTAATTTGTTGTCTTTTTCGCTTTTTCACATCGATGTTAGTGTTTCGGTTGCACGGTCTAGCCCTTGGAGATTTACGGGTTTTTACGGTTCTCCTGAACCTTCGCAGAGGCACAATGCCTGGCTTTTGTTAAACCGTCTGTGTGGCATGTCTTCACTCCCCTGGATCTGTGGGGGCGATTTTAATGAGATTTTGATGGATTGTGAGAAAGATGGTGGCCTTCCTAAGCAGCGTCGTTTGTTGCTTAACTTTAGGGAGGCTCTTGATGCTTGTGGCCTTCAGGATTTAGGCTTTGAGGGGCCTTTGTTTACGTGGTGTAATGGGCGTGTGGGAAATTCGTTTGTTCAAGAACGGCTCGATAGATATGTTTGCTCTCGGGATTGGTTATCGTTGTTTCCTGCGTCTTATGTCCAGCACCTCGATTTTTGGAAGTCGGATCATCGTCCGATTCTGCTACATATTGCGGTTCAGGGCTCGGTTTTGTCTGATAGGCGAGGTGGTCCTCGTTACCGCTTCCATTTTGAGGAGTCCTGGGTGGGTACGGCTGAGTGTGATCAGATTGTGGAGAACAATTGGAGAGATTTAGTGGCCCCAGTGAGGCTTGGCGGTGTTTGTGATAATATTGGGCGTTGCTCTGCGTCCCTTGGGAGATGGAATTCTTTGAATCGTGCCTCCCTGCGGCGAGGTATTAATACGAAGCGGTTGGAATTGGCCTCTCTGAACCGTTCGGTCTCAGCTAGTTCTTGGAGGGATATTCGGTTGGTCGAAAAGGAGTTGGATGACCTCTTATTGCAGGAAGAGATCTACTGGAGGCAGCGTTCTAGAGTATCCTGGTTAAAATTCGGTGACAGAAATTCTAAGTTCTTTCACGCTAAGGCATCGGCTCGTCGGAAGGTTAATGAGATTCTTGGTTTATCGGATGAGCGGGGATGCTGGCATTCGGACCTAGGATCGATTCATCGTATTGTTTGTGAGTATTTTTCGTCTATTTTTTCTTCTTCTGCTCCTTCGCCGGAGACTCTTAGGAGGGTGACTCAGGTTGTGGAGCCGCGGGTCTCCTCTACTATGAACGCGTTGTTGGATGCTAAGTTTTCAGCTGAAGAAGTCCGCCAAGCTCTGTTTCTTATGTACCCCACCAAAGCGCCTGGCGTGGATGGTATGCCTGCCCTATTTTTTCAGAAGTATTGGAACGTTGTGGGGCCTGGGGTCGTTGCGGCTTGTTTGGGGTGCCTTAATGATGGTCGCTATATGCGGGAGGTGAACTCTACTTTGATTACTCTTATTCCCAAGATTGACCGGCCACGGGAAGTGTCTGATTTTCGTCCGATTAGCCTGTGCACTTCTGTTTATAAAATTATCGCCAAAACTATTGCTATTCGGCTCCGATCTGTTCTTGGGGAGGTTATCTTAGAGTCCCAGAGTGCCTTCATCCCAGGTAGGCTTATCTCTGATAATGCGATTATTGGTTTTGAGTGTATGCATCTGTTGAAGAAGAAGAAGCTAGGTGATCATGGCTTTGCTGCCTTAAAGCTAGATATGTCTAAAGCTTATGATCGCGTTGAATGGGCTTTCCTAGAGTGTATGATGTTGCGTCTTGGTTTCTCTGTTAGTTGGGTTGATTTGATTCTCCGGTGTGTTTCGTCAGTTTCGTACTCATTTTTGGTTAACGGAGAAGTTTTTGGTAAGGTGTGTCCTTCTCGGGGGTTACGGCAGGGGGACCCACTGTCTCCGTACCTCTTCATTATTTGCAGTGAAGGCCTTTCTGGTTTAATTAGTGCGGCCGAGTCGGATGGTCGCCTTGTGGGTCTGCGCTGCGGGCGTTCCGGGCCTCGGATTTCTCACCTCTTCTTTGCCGATGATAGTCTGCTCTTCTTCCGAGCCTCGCCTATTGATTGCTCTGCGGTTGGTTCTCTTCTTGATATCTATTCGAGAGCGTCTGGCCAGGTTATTAACTTTGATAAATCTGCGCTGTGTGCTAGCAAGCAGGTGGCTCCTGGGGTGAGCTCTGGTTTGGCTTTATCTCTAGGGGTTAATCTGGTCCCCTGTCATGCGAAGTACTTGGGTCTGCCGTGTGTTGCGACCCGTAATCGGCGCAATCTCTTCGACAGTATCAAGACCCGGGTTTGGCAGAAGCTGTGTGGGTGGAGTAGCAAGTTGTTCTCTGCAGGGGGTAAGGAAATTTTGATTAAAGCAGTGATTCAGGCGATCCCGTCCTATTCTATGAATCTCTTTCGCCTTCCTTCCTCTCTTATTGGGGAGCTTCACCGGATGATGGCTCGCTTCTGGTGGGGAAGCTCTGATGATAAGCAGCGAATCCATTGGTGTCGGTGGAAGTCTTTGTGTGGTAATAAACTTGAGGGAGGTCTTGGGTTTCGAGATCTTTCTCACTTCAATCAAGCCCTCCTCGCTAAACAAGGGTGGCGACTCATTAACCAGCCGGGTTCTTTAGCTGGTCGGGTTTTGAAGCATATTTACTTTCCCCGGACCTCTTTCCTTCGAGCTAAGGTCACTGCCTCGGCTTCCTTGGTGTGGCGCAGTATCCTGTGGGGTAGGGAGCTTATTGCGAAGGGTTCGCGCTGGCGAGTGGGTTATGGGTCTTCAGTTTCTATCCTTCAGGATCGGTGGTTGCCTCGCCCGTCTTCTTTTAAGATTATCGCGAGCTGTTCTCTAGCGGGGGATGCTATGGTAGCCTCTCTTAAGTCTACCTCGGGAGCCTGGGACTCAGCCTTGGTTCGCAGCAGCTTCGCCCCTATTGATGCTGACTGTATTCTGAGCCTCCCTACCTCTGTGCGTAGCTGTCCAGATAAGCTGATGTGGCACCACTCGAAGGATGGTATGTACTCCGTCAAGAGCAGGTACTGGTTGGCAGCGAGTTTGGCCCGGGATGGGGCTTCCTCGTCTTCTCCTTCTGCTGGGTCCAGCTGGTGGAAGTTTCTCTGGGGTTTGAATATCCCGGCGAAGGTTCGGATGTTTGTGTGGCGCGCCTGCCATAACCTGCTCCCTACCCGGTCTCTCCTTGCTGCTCGCAGGGTCCCTGTGGGGGCTGGGTGCCCGCTGTGTGATGCGGCTGTAGAGTCCGTTCTCCACTCTCTATGGTTGTGTAGGTCATTGGCGGAGTCCAAGGCCGCCGTCCCCTTCCTTGCCAGTTTGCGTCTCCCTGCTGCGGGCTCCTTTCTTGATTTTATTTTAGCTTGTTTCAGTACTTTGCTGGTGCATGAGATGGAGTTGTTGTTGGTTCTGCTGTGGCGATTTTGGTTCCGTCGTAATCACGCTGTGCATAGTGCTCCGTTACTCTCTGTGGAGGATACGGTTGGGTGGTCAGAGAGGTTTTTAGTAGATTTTCAGGCTGCAGTTGCTGTGCCCAGTATGCGCTGCGAGTTGGTAGTTGAGAGGTGGCTGGCTCCTAGCCCAGGATGGGTTAAAATTAATTCGGACGTGGCTGTTGACGTCCGGGGTCGTCGTTTGGGTTTTGGTGTGGTTATCCGTGACTGTACGGGTAAGGTTCTGGTGTCTTATACGTCTCTGCTTCTTGGGCTTTTCTCTTCGGATATCGGTGAAGCTTTGGCTATTCTTCTTGGTCTTCGTCTGGCGATTGATATGGGTTTGTCTACCGTTTGTGTAGAATCAGATGCTGCGTCTGTAGTGAAGCAGCTATCTTCCCGAGTTACCTCTTGTTCGGATATTGGCTTGATTTTAGATGATATTTTTTCTCTTGTTGTTAATTTTGCTGATCTTTCCTTTTCGTCTGTTCGCCGTAGCGCTAATATAGTCGTTCACGACCTTGCTAAGTTTGCCCTGTCCCACCAGCCTGTTGGTGTTCGACTAGGGAGTGTTCCTAGCTCTTTAGCCCTTGTTATATTGGATGACTCTCGTGGTTATCCTTAGTTTGGTTGT
Organism: Xanthoceras sorbifolium; assembly: GCA_003430845.1. Taxonomy (NCBI): domain Eukaryota; kingdom Viridiplantae; phylum Streptophyta; class Magnoliopsida; order Sapindales; family Sapindaceae; genus Xanthoceras; species Xanthoceras sorbifolium. Next base: position 29,571,215 of record CM010617.1, read on the forward strand.
TGTTCTTAATGGAAATTCTTGTTTCAAAAAAAAAAAAAAAAATCTTTCGACATCTAATTCATATGCATGCATGCATGAGAACATTTTTCTCCTTTTGTTTTGGGGTTTAATTATAGCCTAAACGCCCTCCTGGCAATGATTCACTCCTGGCAATTAAACTTACGGGGAGTGGGAGGATAATATTTGGGTTATTTTTTATAAAAGAAAGCTTTTATGTTTAACAAAAGTTGCCCAACTACGTATTTTACACTTAAATAGTGCCCTCCTTTTTCGTAGCAATTCCTGATACTTTCCTTTTCTGCGTATAAAGAGTGTGAGTGTGATTGGGAATTTGAATTTATTATAATTTAGCCATGTTTATCACGTGCCAAAAGCAAACAGAGAAAAGCGAGGATGGGCTTATAAATTGGACAACCGCCGCCTCATAGACTTGAAATGCTGTGAAGAAACTTGAGCTTCTTTGTGACAAATTGAAGCACCTCTGAATATTTTTAAATGGCCATAAACATTGGCAGTATCAATGTAGATGGAAAACGTGAAATGACGATAGATGAGTTCAAGAGGTGATTGAAGAAATTTGATATAGATAAAGATTGAAGTATTAGCACAGAAGACCTTACGGAGGCTGTCTGTGTTCATGGAGGATGGTCCGTGAGAGTGAAGGCCGAGCGCGTAGTAAGAACTGTGGACCGCAATGGTAATGGCTACGTTGATGAGACTTGAGAGTGAGTTCAAAAAAGTTGTTGAGTTTCGGAGAATCTTTTGGGTGTCAAAAAAATATATATATTTTTTAAGGGGTACAATTCTAAAATTAATAACTGCCGAGTTCAATCATTAAATGCAGCAGAATTGAACCAGGCGCACTAACCATTAGAGCTATAAGTGGATGTGCAATATTTTAAATACTTTTAAAATTTTAAAGTATTAATATAAAAAATATAGTTGAAATATCGGAATTCTAACTATATTTTCAAAATTTTCACCTATATTTATGAAATAAGTTGAACCCCAATATATCATTCGAAACTAATATTTACTTTATTTCTATTAATTCAATGAGCAATACTTGTTGCAGAATTATGATTTCTACTATGAAAATAATTATGTACAGCAGCGATTATTTTCCTCTCTTGCTTTGAAGAAACTTTTGCCCTCAATAGATGCTGAATCTACATTGTTTTGTTTACGTAAATTTTATTTGGCCAAATTGCACAAATTAACAGTTGAAGGAAAAAATGGTTATTTATCTATAAATAAAATAGAATATTATAAAATAAAATAACCCCAAAAGCTCTGTAATAACATATCTACCTAAGCATAATTATTAAAAGATATTGTAACTTTTAGTATTATTTGTATACTTAACCTTCCCAAAATTAACAAAACAATAAAAATTGAACTCCAAGGTCATGAAGTAACCTTCGTTAGTCACTGGAGTATCTTCTCCACGGAGGAGATTTCAAGCCAAGGATTTTCATCTTTGACGATCTCCTCCAATCGGCCGTGATCCTCTATAATAGGAGGATATTGAAACTCCGCCACGGGTCTTTTTTAAATATTTAACTTTTTTTTAATTTGTTAATTTGTTAGAATATATAATCTTAATAGAGGCAATTTTATTTTTTTAAAGTCAACTGTAAAATTTAACCGTGAATAACTAACAGCAGAGCCTGTCCATATAATTAAGAGCATTTGTTGAATATTTTATCTTTATACAAAAACTCAGGATAAGTATTTGAACACTTGAAATATTTACATATTATGTGTGAAATATATCCGGTGAGTCGAATAAGGTCACTCGTTCAACTTGGCTATATTGACTAACTTTAATGTGTTTTCACTAAGTACGAATGTTCAAGTACAAAAGACACCATCATCAATGCCTGCAGGGGCAGATCCATAAAATTTATTTGGAGGGAAGGCGCAATGTACTAATAAAATACAATATTTAGGAGGGGGAAGAAGGCAAACTAAAAACTTTAAAAGATTAAATATTACATATATAATATTTTATGTATATGTTCAATAAGGTGAGGAAATGATCCATATTAATCTTGAGATTACAGACATAATGTCCTCTTTAGTAAAGAAAATAATATGCTAGACACAAAGTTATGCTCTTTAGTATAAATCTTTGATAGCCAACCCACTGAGAAAACAAATGTTATTGAGAGTGATCTGCTGAAAAAGGATATATCAAACATCTTTGAGAGGTCATGACAAATCGAGTAGAATCAGTCCCACCAAACATTAATTGAAGAAGAAATGACTGATTATGATATTTTTAATTAAGGTGTGATTAAAGTATAATTTATACATTGAAATCTGATTGTTGATACATTCAATCGAGTAATTGGGTGTATAAAATATTTTTCAGGGTAGCAATGCAAGCAATTTGAAACATCTTCTTAAAAGAACTTCGTTAATGAGTCAGTGACAATTGACTAACCAGTACCGTTTATTTATTCTTATTTTTATTTTTTTGGTTTCAAGAGAGAACTCTTGGAGACATTTTATTAACAAAATGGAGAAAGAGATACATGTGAGAGAGAAAGATTCTCGCTAATGAAAGGAGCTAAAATTAAGTCGTAGGAGAATACGGCATTGAATGACTGCCAAGGAATCACATTCAATCCACACAAGCGAACCTGACATTTTGACACCCAAGTAGCAGCTTCAAAGTTAATGTTCAGCTGGCCTTTTGACTAAGTTAAAAGTAGATAAATTTTGCTAGCTAGTCATAGTTAGATTACGAAGTGATATAGAATCTATGCAGAATAAAGTAAATATATATAAGAAAGCATGCATTAGAACTAGATGCTTAAATGGAATGAAAGTTGTGCATTTACTTCATGATCAGGTAAATATTGAGCATCGTCTATTGCGTGAAAACACTATTTTCTTTGAATTGGCATGCTAATCGTTTTAAATATGCTCGAAGATATTAGAAAGTATTATTTGAGCTTATCAGAAAAAGAAAAAGAAAAAGTGAAGAAATGAAATTTTATATGCCCTAATCAACCCAAAATTTATTATTTTAAGCCGTTGAAATAGGATGGCTTTTTCAATCAATGCATACGGTATAATCTCTATAAATTAATAATGTTGGGACTAAATAAAATCTTTTAATTAATCAATAAATTAATAGCTATTAATTTATGAACAAATCATTAACAATGTCACTGGGAATCTTTCTAACGAAGTTGATGATAATACAATAAATTAACTTTGACACGCAAGAAGCACTCTAAGAGGGGTGTATTTAATTTTGACTTTTAATGACTTTTACAGACTTTTTTTAAGTGATAGATTTTTATAGACTTTACCGATTTTTATTGACTTTTATAGAGTTTACAGAATTCTAACAAACTTTTATAGACTTTTATGGACTTTCATTTTAAAAGATTTTTATTGACATTAATAGATTTTTATTGACTTTAATAGAGTTGAAAGAAATTCTATAAATGATTTTTATAAACTTTTATAGAGTTTCATTTTAAAACAAGTGTATATTATATTAAAATTTATTGGATGGTGTATTGAAACCAAGTACATAATATAAAAAAATATGATACATTCTTTAGATAAATAATACATACCCGTTAATGACTTGACAACCAAAATAATAAGTTTTTTAAATAATTTAATTATTCATTAATATAATATCTTTAATATAAAATAAAATAAACACCGCAACAAGAATTAAAACCTAAAAAACCTTAACAATTTTAAGCTTCATGAACCATATTTCTCCAAACCCAAATTATAAACAACGAGAAAAAGAATTCGATAAAAAAAAACAATTAGGGAAAGAACAAAGTGAAATGGGAGGTGCATCCCTCTTTGTATTTATTATTTTTGTGAAGTTGCCATAAATTTTGAACAACAATAAGATATGATCTTTTGATTTTATTCTATCATGGTGATTTTTTTATATTTTTAATAAGCATGTATTTCGATGTCATATGAATATAAAATTCTTTACTTTTTTATTTTTGTTTTTCTTTTGTTACTAATTGTTTGCATAAGTTCATATTATTCTGATTACGCATATCAATGATGTATTGATTGTCTAAATTATATTTATTTTCTAACTTATTTGTTATAAATTTATTATATCAATTGATGCACTCTCCTTACTATAATTTACAATAAAAAGCTTCAATGGGATTTTACATATATATATATATATATATATATATATATAATTTGTATGTCCAGTCCAATCAAGTCGATCCTTTTAAGAAGAACTATTACTATGTGATCTAACAATTCGAAATTAAAACACTGTCAGGTCGAATGAGTGTCATTTTCTATCTAGACTGTTTCTTGATCCTTATATTTTCAAATCACTCAAGTTAATTTGTTTTTAGACTAGCTGATAATAATAAACATATAAATTTAGGCAAATTGAGATAAAAATAGTGGAGAAGAAGGAGATACGAATTAAAACTTTTTTCCTACACATACTTTTAATGCGTATAAATGGAATGTAAACCAATGTGCAAATGTTAATAACCAAACTTAAACTTATGTCCTACCTACATTGTTAATTTTTTGTTTAAAACCAAAAAATCAAAATCAACAAAAGAAAAGAGCTGTATGAAAAAGCTATAAGATCAAAATCAACAAATCAAGAACAACTATTTAAAAAAACAATAATATAAAAATAAGAAAAACGATTTGCTTACCCAGAACTTGAACCGTAAAGAGGTCTATAAAAATCTATCACTTAAAAAAAGTCTGTAAAAGTCATTAAAAGTCAAAATTGAATACACCCCCCATACGTTTTGCTTCTAAAATTGAAAGTCTATGAAAGTTTGTGGGGTGAATGGTGTAGAAATGATGAGATTAGAGTATTTATAGTTTACAACAAAAGTCTAGATTTTTTATAAGTCCATAAAAGTTATGAACTTTTTGAATACCCCCTAACTTGTTTATACTTCATAAAAGTCTATATTCAATACCCCATGACTTTTATGGACTTTAAAAAAGTCTATATTGAATACCTCAAAACTTTTGTAGACTTTTAAAAAGTATATAAAAATCCATATTGAATACCTATTGACTTTTATGGAGTCTTTAAAAATCCATATTGAATACACCTAAACTTTTAAAATCCACATAAGTCATTAAAAGTTATTAAAAGTTGATATTGAATACACCCCCCTAAATATCAATGATACAAAATCATTTATTATTATAATACGAAAATGCAACCCCAAAACTTTTAAGTGCATTAACTAAATTAAATTAAATTACATATGAATTTTTAGAAAGGAAAAAAAAGTAATAATAGATTCATGTTTCAAGAAAACGTCCTGGTCATTCTTATCTATATTTTTTTAGTAAATTATTAATTTATGTTAAAATAGTGAAGATATTTTTTCAGACCCAAAAGGATAGATAGTAGTCCTAATAGTATTGGGCTGACCCAATAGCAATAGTATGTGTGAACAGTACTATATGAATAGTATTGGGCTGACCCAGTAGGAACAGTGACATCAACAGTGCACAGTGACGTTAACAGTGTTGACTGTATGCGTGAACAATACATGGTGAACAGTACCGAAAATTTTCTTACCCTCTTTCATTCATTTGTTAAATCATCCCAAAATGTAGTCTCTTCTCTTCTCCCTTAAGCCTCTTGTGAGGTTGTTCTCTCCTAGTATTATTAGAGAGAGGTGATTATTTTGGTCTAGTAAAGTCGTTCTATCTTTGCCCGTAGATTTTTCCCTCAAATTAATTGGGGATTTTACCACGTAAATACTGTTTGTCCAGTTCTTCTCCACTTTTCTCAAATCTCTACTTTAGTTGCAGATATTGCTTCCACATACAGGATCCTAACAGTGGCATCAAAGCACTGGCTGAGATCCTAACAGTGGTATCAGAGCCAGGTTGTATTACGAGTTGCTAAAGTGTCAGACTCTCTAGGAAATTCTTAGTATGCTCTGTGGTTGCAGCATTGTCTGATCTTCCACATCAGAAAAGAATTGTTCTTGAGTTTACTGACTAGGAACTTTCGGTAGATTCGTCGTTGCTGGAAATAAGTGTGGTGGTATGGAAAGTGCATGTCTAGGTAAGGTTCTGGCTAAGGAAAGACTTGGTACTTAAGAATGTCCGTTGTGACCCACTTCTCTTTCCTAGAAACTTACCTAGTGCACTGTTCATAACTACAGTAACTATTCTAGTATACGTGTACTATACGGTGATATAGTGTGAATCAATCTAAGTGAGAAGCAGGTCATCATCAACATGATGGCAACAAAGTTCAAGATTGAAAAGTTCGACGGAAGCAATTTCACGTTATGGAAGAAGAGGAAGATGAGGGCAATACTAATGAAAGACAATTGTCCGGCAGCAATTAAAGACAGACCAAAAGAGATTACTGATGATGGGAGGTAATGAAGTTGCCAATCTGCATTTGGCACTTGCTAATAGAGTACTATCAAGTACAACAGAGAAGAAGACAGTAAAGGAGATATGGGAGGACTCTGACAAAATTATATAAGGCCAAGTCACTACACAACAAAATCTTCTTGAAAAGGAGACTCTATACTCTTCGAATGACAGAATCTTCGATGATGACTAAACACATCAACACATTGAAAATGAGCGTGTGGAACTTTTACTTCAGAGTTTACCAGATTTGTATGATCAACTCATCATCAAGTCTTGTGGAGCATCTAGTCTTTAATGATATTGCAGACATTGTATTAAATGAAGGGAGCAGGTGCAAAAACAAATGCTAGGTCGAAATCAAGGAAGACAATGGAACATGGCCCCAGTAGGAGTCGTAATCATGGTAGGTCGAAATCAAGAAGTAAAAATACTATCAAATGCTACAATTGTGGTAAAAACGGGCATGCCAAATTAGAGTGTTGGCACAGGAAAAAGAGTGGATAATGGAGATCCAGAGTCATCAGGCTCTCAAAGGTGTAGCACCTCAGATGATGGTAAAGTTTTGCACAACGAGGACACTACTGTTAGTGAAGGCAGAGAACGGTTTGCTGATGTCTGGCATCTAGATTCAGCAACCACCTGGCACATGACCTCTCGAAGAGAATGGTTCCACAAATATGAACCTATCTTGGAGGATCTGTGGGTAATGATCATGCCTAGGAGATCGCTGGTATTGGTACCATCAAGATAAAAATGCACGATGGTACGGTTAGCACCACTCAAGAGGTACGACATGTGAATGGCCTGAAGAAGAATCAATTGTTTTTGGGACAATTAGGTCTTGGATGCAAGACCTATGTAGAAAATGGGATCTTGGAAATTGTCAGAGGCGCGCTTACAATTATGAAGGCATAGAAGATCGCTGCAAATCTATACATGCTTAAAGGGGAAACATTATAAGAAGCAGATTTGTAACACCCCCTAACCCGACCCGACTGGATCGACCTAGGGAGCGCTACTGGGTTTTCAAAACTTTACTTAATTCACTTTATGAATTACAAACCATTGAAAATCGTATAAATTACTAATTTAAAATATGTTTCTAGTGAGCCCATCAAATCATTATTTTTAAAAATTTCGGCAGAGTTTCCTCTATTTTTCGGATTTCCCAAAAATCTGGTTTCAATAAAACAAATATAAAACAATATACTTTCAACACTTCTATATCCATATTTTCAAATCACTGTGCACTCTGCCGATTAGTGCGACTTCCAATCATTTTCAAACAAAACATATTTAATTAACATTTACAAACATTTGCAAATAATATAAATCATAAAACACATATTACAAAACATATAAATACATGTCAAATTACAGATTTTTGTATATGCATGCTTCACTAAATACAATATACAAATAATATTCACTTATAACTACTCAAAAGAAACTGTGGCTCTGGACCTTCAATCTGCTGTTACTTCTTCTCTATCCTTTATTTCTCCCGGTGTCTCTGATACCTGCGCGTGATTAAATCCAACGCGCTAAGCAATAATGCCTAGTGGGTGTACACTTAACTCAAGTATCAAAATAAATAATCATTTTATAATAAAAACATTTCAATTTTCATCATTTCATAATATTCTACTACGATCGTATAAAAACATTTCAATCTTTAACTTCCTTACTGAAAGAAATCATATATAAACAGTTTTATAAAAACATCTAAATTCAATCAAATAAGCATACAAAATTCAGTTTTCAATTCTTTTATAAGCATTTTATTTATTCTGTAACATTTTCTTTATATAAACCTCTTATTCACTTTCGTTCTCTCTTCTGATCATACACTCATCATACATTTCTATATCTGTACATCAGTGTGACGTTCACCTCTGGGATTCGCCTAAACTGGATTGTACCAGGTTTGCCCCGTGAGATATAACAGTCAGGGATACAGTGCACTAGCTGTCTCCGGGATTCGCCTAAACTGGACTCAGCCAGGTTTGCCCCGCGAGATGCAGCAATCATCACTATCAGTACAATGGCTATCTCCGGGATTCGCCTAAACTGGACTTGCCAGGTTTGCCCCGCGAGATGCAACAATCATAGATACAGTGAAATGGCTATCTCTGGGATTCGCCTAAACTGGACTTGCCAGGTTTGCCCTGCGAGATGCAACAATCATAGATACAGTGTAATAGCTATCTCCGGGATTCGCCTAAACTGGACTCAGCCAGGTTTGCCCCGCGAGATGCAGCAGTCAGGGATACAGTGCACTAGTTGTCTCCGGGATTCGCCTAAACTGGACTCAGCCAGGTTTGCCCCGCGAGATGCAACAATCATCAACTCGTTATATTCAACAATCATTCACAAATCAAAATTAAATTCAAATATCAGAATTTACAAACAATATTCGTAATACAAACATCGTCAATTTCATATCAAAACCTTCCGTTTTGTTTCAAAATCAACAATGAATTTTCAAATCGTATTTACGAAATAATTATTATATACAAGTTTTCCAAAAATCGTTTCCACACATATTCCCAAATAAATTTTCAGACAGTTCTATAATATTCGTAAACAAAACATAATTATACAAATCCATATATAAATTTAATAATCAATTTGACAAAATATCGAAGATTCAAATAAATATATATAACGAAAATTATAATAACTGTAGAAATCAGTATACACCTACCTGGATTCCGTTTTTACGCCTTTTTCTTTCTGAATTTTCTTTTTCCTTTCTCTTTCCTTTTTCTCTTTCTTCTTCTCTTTTCTTTTCTTCTTCTTTTTCTTTTCTCTCTTCTTCTTCTTCTTCTTCTTCTCTCTTTTCTTCTTCTTCTTCTTCTTCTTCTTCTTCTCTCTCTCTTCTTCTTCTTCTTTTCTTTTCTTTCTCGGTCTCTCTCGGTCTCTCTTCTCTCTATTTTCTCCTCTCTTTCTCTTTTCTTGGGCTTTCTGCGACGAATTATTTTTTTATAAAATTTTAGGCGTCGCGACCGTCGACCTGTAGTTGCGGTGACCTGGTCGCGTTGCTCTCTAGAGCAACTCCACCGCCTTCATCACGATCACTCATCGCGGTACCCTGGTCGCGCTAATGGTCGCGATGCTCACTGCCAAGATTTTCACTTTTTCATCGCGAGCCAGTCATCGCGATCGGTGGTCGCGGTGACTGGTCGCGATGCTCACTGCCAAGAATCACCATTCTTCATCGCGATCTGTGGTCGCGATGGCCAGGTCGCGATGCTCACTTTCTCAGTTTTTCACTCTCTCTTCGTGCATCGTTTTCGACCATTCAATTTGGTCCACCTGGAAACCATAAAATAAACATACTTTTAATTACATTTATACCCCTCAACTCTCAAATATTTGTATCCACATAGTCAAACTTAAGTACTCGAAATTCGGGATGTTACAAGATTCATGTGATGTGTCAACCAATCATGGAGAAGAGTCAATGATATTATGGCATCGCAAACTAGGTCATTTATCGGAATGAGGTTTGAAGATTCTCTCCGATCGAAATCTGCTTCCCGAACTCAATTCAACAAATCTATTATCATGTGAGCATTGTATTATAAGTAAACAGCATATATTGAAGTTCAGCTGCAGTACTGCTAGAAGATAATGCATTCTAGACTTGAATCAATCTGATGTCTGGGAATCACCGGATATATCCCTAGGAAGAGCAAGGTATATGGTGACCTTCAATTGATGATTACTCCAGGAGATGCTAGGTGTACCCGATCAAGAGAAAGTCAGATGTGTGTGCAGTGTTTAAAGCCTTTAAAGCACGGGTGAAACTTGATTTAGAAAAGAGGATCAAGTGTTTCTTAGGATATGCAGACGGTGTAAAGGGGTATCGTTTGTGGGACCCCACTGCCCACAAAGTTATAGTCAGCAGGAATGTTATCAATGTAGAAAATCAAATACATAAGGAAGGCGGCGATAGCACCTCAAAAGAAAATTCAGAGACTACAATAGTTCAGGAGGAAAATTCAAAAAAAGAAGATTCAGATTCTTCTGAAGCAGCATCAGCACACGAGGCACAAGTACTAGTTGAGTACGAGGCCCCAAAAATTTTGGCGGTCAACTCGAGAGAGGAAAGTATCGGTATGGCACTCGGAGTATGTTACAGAGAGCAATATTGCATACTGTCTTCTAACAGAGGATGGAGAGCCATTAACTCTCAATAAAGTAATGAATAGCTCAGGTGTATCCTTGTGGATGACAGCAATGCACGAAGAAAGCTCTCATAAGAACACGACATGGAAACTTGTACCACTACCACATAGAAGGAAAGCTATTGGCGAAAAGTGGGTCTATAAGATCACACAAGCGAACAATGATCAAGTGGAGCGGTTTCGTGCAAGACTGGTGGTAAAAGGATATGCTTAGAAAGAATGTATTGACTTCAGTGAGATATTATCCCCTGTGGTTCAACTTACAACAGTCAGAGTAATCCTGGTTATGTGTGTTGTATTTGATCTACATTGAGAGCTGTTATATGTGAAAACTGCGTTTCTTCATGGAAGTTGAAGAATAAATTTATATGCTCCAACCAGAAGGTTTTGTTGAAAAAAAACAAGGAGAACTTGGTTTGCAAGTGTACCAAATCTCTGTACAATTTAAAACAGGCGCCGAGGTGTTCGTACAAGAGATTTGATGCCTCATTATAAGCCTTGGGTACAACAGACTTAGTGCAGACCATTGTACTTATTACAAGAGGTTTGGTGATGATGGTGATTTCATCGTAATGTTGTTGTATGTGGACGACATATTGGTAGTAGGCCCAAACAAAGATCGAGTCCGAGAATTAAAGGCACGGTTGGCTAGGAAGTTTGATATGAAGGATTTAGGACCAGCAAATAAGATTATAGGGATGCAAATTCAACGAGACAGAAATAATATGAAGGTTTGGCTTTTCGAGAAGACCTATCTCAGTAAAATCTTACACCGCTTCAATATACAAAGATTGTAAGCCAATTTCTACCCCTCTTCCTGTTAATTTCAAGTTATCCTCAAGTATAATTCCTAGTTATGAAGCAGAGAGGATGGAGATGTCTCGATTACCGTATGCATCAGTAGTGAAAAGTTTAATGTTCACTATGATATGTACAAGACCGGACATTGCACAAACAGTGGGAGTAGCTAGTCGGTACATGGCGAATCCTGGTAAAGAGCATTGGAATAGTGTGAAGAGAATTCTGAGATATATCAGAGGAACCTCAGATGTTGCATTACGTGGAGGATTAGAATTCACTGTCAGAGGTTATGAAGAGTCAGATTTTGCAGGAGATCTCAATAAAAGAAAATCCACTACATGTTATGTGTTTATAAATGCAGGAGGAGCTGTAAGCTGGATTTCCAAATTACTAACTGTTATAGCTTTACCTACAACAGAAACTGAGTATATGGCAGTTACATAAGCTTGTAAAGAAGCAATTTTGATTAAGAGGTTAGTGGAGGAGCTTGGGCACAAACAAGAGAAAATTTCTTTGTTTTGTGACAGTCAAAGTGCCTTGCATATCGCAAGGATTCCAGCTGTAGTAGCCAAAATATGTCTGGCCCAAAGTATGGCCCAAGGACAAAGCCCATAGCTAAAAATGGGACTACACTCTCATGTAGTACGAAGGTGGCTCAGCATGAAAATCAAGTCGCACGACATAGAGCGCCATCATATAAACATACTAGTTCAAAGGTCTTGTCGCACGACATGAAGCACTCATGTAGTACGACGACGTACTAAGTTCGAAGACTATGTCGCACCACACGAAGCACTCGTGTAGTACGACGACGTACCTGTTTGAAGACCTTGTCGCACGACATGTACCCTCATGTAGTGCGACCGTGCTACATCACCCAATCATGGTCCAGATTGACAAGAAACCTACATGTCGTACGACATAGCATCTCCGTGGCTCCGAGGGAGACCAGATTATGATCTACTTTGACACAGGTCCTACAAAGTCATGATGACACTTGATGGCAGCCCAATCAAAAGGAGCACCCAGATGCTTTCTTGGTGGAAGACAGAGAAGAGAGAATGATGAGATCTCTCAAAAGGAAGAAGCATTAGTCCTCTATAAAAGGGAGGATAATCCCTCATAAGGGGGGGGGGCCGAAAAACTGAGATCCAGATATTACTGAAAAAGAACCACACCCTCCGGCCATTGCTCATCTTCTCCGATCACCCTCCGACCTTACATCTCCTTTGATTAAAGAAACCCCAACTGTGAAGATAGCAGGAAGTATTTCTCACTCATCTCCATTTACAAACATTACACTTTTACTAGCACTCGCTAACTTGACCGTCGGAGTGACTTTGGCCGGCACCACCCCGGTGTCCCAGACGTCCTGCGGGTCACGTGCGTTCTGTCTTTGCAGGTTGTAGTGCCCCGTGTCCCCGAGTGATTTTTGAGGACTACAATTTGGCGCCCACCGTGGGGCACGACAATCTCTAAGCAAGCAAAGGTAGAACGCGGCAACCCCGACTATGTCATCTGACGATTTTCATCACGACGCGATGGAGGTTAGGGTACAACTCCTCATATCCCAGATGCAAGAGAATACCCAAAGGCTCCAAGCACTCGAACAAGAGAATCAACGAGTGTTGGCGGAGAACCAAGAATTGCAAAATAGTATCAGTTCGCTCACTGCCGTACGACCATTTGGAGACACTTCGACATCACAACCCTTGCCATTCGAGCAAGCCGCTCACGCTACTTATTACGCGCCCGTCCGCCCGGACGAACATGGTACTACCGCTCGAAACCTCGATCCAACCCACGTAGGGTCAGAGCCCAACATTCAAGTTATGAGTGGACCCCATATCGTCGCACGACATACGGCAGAGAATATACCAAATGGGATGGGAGGACATCGATCAGACGATATGGCAAGAGCTACACAAGGAGTGCCACCTATATCCACCCCCAACGGCAACGTCGGCTCAACCCAACCAACCATCCCGTTACAAGGAACGTCATCCGGCCCTTCGCATTCAGCGCCGCCAGACGCAAACCAAGTGAGCGCCGAGCCGACCTTGGCCAACCGGGACTTGGCACAAAGGTTCACAGAGATGGAAGCACTCATCCAACGCATTCCGGGAATGCCCACTCCTATAAAGAAGAGTGCAGCCAATAGTTTTGCCGATTCCCCCTTCGTCGACACAATAGCATTGGTGGAGATGCCAAGGAAGTTCAACTTTCCAGGTATGAAGCAGTACGATGGTACGACCGACCCCGACGAACACATTGCGCAGTATCGACAACGAATGTTCACAGCCGCCATCCCTCGTGACCTTAGGGAAGCATGCATGTGCAAAGGTTTCGGTTCGAGCCTCGTGGGACCTGCCCTACAATGGTACACCAACCTCCCCAATGTTTCCATCAACTCTTTTGCCCAACTCACTGACACCTTCGTAGAGCAGTTCGCTAGTAGCCGGAAGCTAGAAAAACAATCCGACGACCTCTATACAATCAGCCAAAGGAGGGGTGAACGCCTACGAGATTTTGTGGGCCGGTTCAACCATGAAAAAGTATCCATCCCTCATTGTAACCAGGCGACAGCCATATCAGCCTTCCGCAAGGGTCTACTCTATGATTCCGATCTGTACAAAGAGCTCACTAAATACCCTTGTAAAACCATGGAAGACGTCCTCGCCAAGACATGGGCACAGATAAAATGGGAAGAGGACGAAGTAAACCATAAACCTAATAGAGCGACCTACAAGGAAGATAAGTCGGAGAGGATGGTCGAACAACGAATCAACACTCGACGCAGCGGGCCATACCCAGCCGTACCCCGAAGGGACAGCCGTATGATGTACGAGCGCCGGCGCGACGACAGACCACCAAGGCCGTTCGTTCGTCCAAAAAACATAACACCAGAATACAACTTGAACATCAGACCAACGGAGGTAGTTGCCATACTGAAAGGAATGGGTAGGTCGGTTCGTTGGCCAGACAAGATGATGAGCCCGCCGGATCAAAGAGACAATACTAAATGGTGCGAATTCCATGGAGACCACGGCCATCGAACTGAGCATTGCGTGGCGCTACGATTGGAAGTAGCCGAACTACTCAAGAAAGGCCATCTTAAAGAATTCTTGACTGATAAAGGTAAGCAAACTTTTATGAATAAAGAGAGGTCGCGCGACATCGCTTCAATACCACCACCAGAACCTCCCAAACACGAGAGAACTGTGAACGTCATATCTGGCGGGTCTGAAGTGAATGGAGCAACCTACTCGGAAGCAAAGCGCCACTCACGACAGGCCGGTCGTACGGACGTCCAACAAATTCGTACGACGGATCCCACATGTGACTACCCAATCAGTTTCAGCAGCGATGAACATATGGATTTATTCAATCCCCACCACGACGCACTAGTTATCTCATTGACGGTGGCCAATTGTTTGATCAGACGGATCCTAGTGGACAATGGAAGTTCAACAAATGTACTCTTCCTCGGCGCGTTGAAAGAGATGCATATTGACGAGTGTAACATTGTGCGTCGCTCCACAATCCTTGTAGGATTTAGTGGAGAACACAAGAACACTCTGGGAGAGATCACCCTTCCAGTCTACGCGGAAGGCGTCAACTTGAACACGCGTTTCCTCATCCTGGACTGTCCGTCGTCCTACAACATAATCATGGGTCGCCCATGGATTCACGAGATGAGGGCAGTGCCCTCAACATATCATCAGGTCATCCGTTTCCCTACCAGGTGGGGAGTTCACGAGATCCGAGGGCAGCAAAAGACCTCGCGTGACTGCTACCAGAACACTCTTAAAAGCAGGTCGTCCGACTTATAGCAATTACAGAATGAGAGCACCCCCACCAACAAAGACGAACCTGATATGGAAGAACTCGACGAAGTATCCATACATCCCAATTTTCCAGACCACAAAGTTAGTATCGGATCCCGCCTTCCACAGAATATCCGAGCAAGACTACTCAACTTCTTGACGGCACGGCACGACAGCTTTGCATGGTCGCACGCAGACATGATCGGAATTAGCCCAGAAGTCCTAGTGCATAAGTTACAAGTCGACCCGGATCATCCACCTGTGAAGCAAAAAAGGAGGAAGTTCGCACCCGAGCGCAACAAGGTTATAAATGAAGAAATCCAAAAGCTAATTGACATTGGCTCGGTGAGAGAAGTAAGTTACCCAGACTGGCTCGCAAACGTAGTGGTAGTGAAGAAAAAGAATGGGAAGTGGCGAGTTTGCATCGACTTCACAGACCTCAACAAAGCTTGTCCAAAGGATTCCTTCCCTCTCCCACACATCGACATGATGGTAGACGCTACGGCAGGCCACGAACTATTGAGCTTCATGGATGCATTCTCCGGTTACAACCAAATCCTTATGCATCCAGATGACCAAGAGAAGACTTCTTTCATCACGGAGCGCGGCATTTTTTGCTACAAAGTAATGCCATTCGGTCTCAAGAACGCTGGGGCAACCTACCAAAGGTTAGTCAACAAGATGTTCGCAACCATGCTTGGACAGACTATGGAGGTCTATATCGACGACATGCTAGTGAAGTCATTAGTAGCAGACCAACACCTCGATCACCTCCGGCAGTCGTTCGACATCATCGACGAATATGGGATGAAGCTTAATCCAACCAAATGCTCCTTCGGTGTTTCCTCAGGGAAGTTCCTTGGCTATTTAGTAACCAAGAGAGGCGTCGAGGCCAACCCAGATCAACTCCAGTCCGTCATGGATCTAAGGTCCCCCAAAAGCATCAAAGACGTACAAAAGCTAACTGGACGGCTCGCAGCCCTCAACCGATTCATTTCAAAGTCGTCTGAAAAATGTAAGCCTTTCTTCGATGCTCTAAGAAAGAGCAAGTCATTTGATTGGAATCAAACAAGCGAGGACGCCTTCCAAAATATAAAAAGGTATCTAGCGAGCCCGCCTCTACTCTCCAAACCCAAGGAAGGCGAGACCCTCCTGCTCTACCTCGCTGTATCCGAAACGGCCGTTAGCGCTGCACTGATAAGGGAGGAGGATGACAAACAACTCCCCGTATACTACATCAGCAAGACTCTACTCGGTGCAGAGACAAGGTACGCCCAACTCGAAAAATTAGCCCTCGCACTAGTCATGGCCGCAAGGAAATTACGGCCGTACTTCCAATGCCACACTATTAGTGTACTCACTGCCTTCCCCTTGAAAAGTGTCCTACATAAACCTGAACTATCCGGCCGTCTAGTGAAATGGGCCGTAGAGCTGAGCGAGTACGACATCAACTACCAACCTCGCACGGCGATCAAGTCGCAAGTACTGGCGGATTTCATAGCAGACTTCACACCAGGGACTCTACAAAGAGCGGAGGAAGAACTTTGCACTATGTCGTGCGACACGCCAAGGGAAGAGTGGAGTTTAGCAGTTGATGGATCAAGTAACGCTAGAGGCAGCGGGCTGGGAATAGTACTTACCTCCCCTACGGAGCACGTCATCGAGAGGTCCATCAGATGTGGATTCAAGACCACCAACAACGAAGCCGAGTACGAAGCCCTCATAGCTGGGCTCACCTTGGCAAAGGACTTACACGTCGAGCGAATCAAGGTACGCAGTGACTCCCAATTAATTGTGAGACAATTGCAAGGGTCCTATCAAGCTCGGGACTCGAAGATGTCGGCCTACTTGACCTTGGTAAAAGAGTTACAAGCTTCATTCGAGTCATTCGACATCGAGCAAATACCCAGATCCGAAAACGCGCATGCCGACGCACTCGCCAATCTTGGGTCCTCACTGGATACCACAATGGAGCGAACCATTCCCATGGTGTTTGTCCAATGGCCAGCTGTGTGGAAACCAACAAAGCTCGAAGTCAATCCAATTTCGGACGAGCCAACTTGGGTCACCCCGATTTACGACTACTTGAGAGACGACGCCCTCCCACCTGACAAAGTAGAAGCACGAAGAATTAAGATCAAGGCCGCCCGATTTTCTATAATAGAGGGTCAACTGTACAAGCGATCCTACTCCGGGCCCTACCTCAAATGTCTCGACCCAGTCGAAGCTCAGCAAGTACTCAAGGACTTACACGAGGGGCAATGCGGGAATCACTCGGCCGGGAGAAGCCTGGCCAATAGAGCAATCACAGCCGGGTACTACTGGCCCACAATGCGGTCCGAGTCGCACGACCTCGTCAAAAGGTGCGACCCATGCCAACGCTTCGCCCACATTTCACATCAACACCCGGAAAAACTCCACCCCATTTCAGCACCATGGCCCTTCATGAAGTGGGGCATGGACATAGTAGGGAAGTTGCCCATCGCTACAGGGGGCAAGGTCTACATGTTAGCCGTGACCGACTACTTTACAAAGTGGGTTGAAGCCGAGTCGTACGTAAGAATCAAAGACTCTGAGGTCAAAAGCTTCATTTGGAAGAATGTCATATGCCGTTACGGGGTTCCAAAGGAAATAGTCATCGACAATGGCTCACAATTCATTTCATATGATTTCCAAGACTTTTGCGACAAGTGGAGCATCAAACTCAGCTATTCAAGCCCAAGATACCCTCAAGCTAACGGACAAGCAGAATCCACTAACAAGACAATCATGTCCACCCTCAAGAAGCGACTCGACCAATGCAAAGGGAAGTGGGCCGATGAGCTACCGGGTGTGCTATGGTCTTACCGTACGACGGTCAGGACGTCAACAGGAGAAACACCATTCTCTCTATCTTACGGCTCAGAAGCCGTCATAGCAACAGAAGCTGACTACCCTTCTTATAGGATACGACACGCAACAGAAGAAGCAAACGGCAGAGAATTGCTGAGTGAACTCGACACAATTGACGAGCGCCGCGACAAGGCTGCAATCAGATTGGCCGTATACCAACAACGAGTCGCCCGCCATTATAACAGAAGTGTTCGTCTCAAGTCATTCCATATTGGAGATTGGGTTCTTCGCCGCATCTTCCCAAACACAAAGGAAAAAGGAGCGGGCAAATTCGGTCCTACGTGGGAAGGACCATATCAAATCACCAATGTATTTGGAAATGGAGCTTATAAACTACGATGTACAGATGGCATGGAGATCGGCAACAGCTGGAACGCGTGCCATCTAAAACAGTATCATTTTTAGATTATATATTTCGAATTTTATCACTCTACAATATGTTTACGCAGGTAAGCATTGCACAGTCTATCTTAAACTACATCAAAAGTTGTAGTATGCAACTGAGCAGTTACACACTCCAACTGGGGCAATTCAATATCATAAAAGTATACGACAAAACTCGATCACATGACCCGCATTCAAGGTCATGGACTCTCCATCTCCAACGGATCACATGACCCGCATTCAAGGTCATGGACTCTCCATCTCCACACAATGACATGACCCGCATTCAAGGTCATGGACTCTCCATCTCCACACGATCACATGACCCGCATTCAAGGTCATGGACTCTCCATCTCCAACGGATCACATGACCCGCATTCAAGGTCATGGACTCTCCATCTCCACACAATGACATGACCCGCATTCAAGGTCATGGACTCTCCATCTCCACACGATCACATGACCCGCATTCAAGGTCATGAACTCTCCATCTCCAACGGATCACATGACCCGCATTCAAGGTCATGGACTCTCCATCTCCAACGGATCACATGACCCGCATTCAAGGTCATGGACTCTCCATCTCCACACAATGACATGACCCGCATTCAAGGTCATGGACTCTCCATCTCCACACGATCACATGACCCGCATTCAAGGTCATGGACTCTCCATCTCCAACGGATCACATGACCCGCATTCAAGGTCATGGACTCTCCATCTCCACACAATGACATGACCCGCATTCAAGGTCATGGACTCTCCATCTCCACACGATCACATGACCCGCATTCAAGGTCATGAACTCTCCATCTCCAACGGATCACATGACCCGCATTCAAGGTCATGGACTCTCCATCTCCAACGGATCACATGACCCGCATTCAAGGTCATGGACTCTCCATCTCCACACAATGACATGACCCGCATTCAAGGTCATGGACTCTCCATCTCCACACGATGACATGACCCGCATTCAAGGTCATGGACTTTCCATCTCCAACGGATCACACAAATCATAAAAAAATTTTATCATAAAAAGCTTACGACATAAAAGAAAATTCAACATACTTCATATATTGAAAAAAAAAAAAAAAACTGTTGTTCAAAACGGGGCATACAATAACATAAAAAACGTTCGACAACATTTTACAACCCCTTATGGGGCAAGGTCATGATGCTCTCCAGTCGGCTGGGCAGCCAAGGCTACGACGGTCGAACCTTCTGGAGGAGGAACAGGTTCTTCACCAGGCTTGTCATCGGCTTCATCCTCATCATAGCGCGACAACTCCTCGTGGTCGGCAATCCAGCTATCGACCTTCCACTCGGTCGCACGACCGTCCCTATACTCCCTCATCAAGTCCGCGCGAGTCTTAATAACTGCGTTGAGGACGTTATCCTCTGCCTTGTCATACAGGGAGTCGTAGTCCGCCTCTTTAGCCTTCAGTTTGGCCTCCAGTTTGTCGACGCTCGACTTCAGCCTATTCAATTCCAGAGTGGCCTCCACCGCTCGACTCGAGGCTTCAAGGGCAGTCTTCTTCGCCTCAACGTTCGAAGCCTTCAGCTTATCATTATCAGCTTTCAAGCTCTGGTTGCTCACCTTCAGGTCCCTCACCTTCTTGAGAGCGACGCCCAGCTCCTCCTTCAAATGGACGTGCGACTGAAGAGCCTACACAAAATAAAAACACAAGTCAAAACAAATTATAACACAGTTAAAACAAAATATACAAATGAATATGTCGCACGACCATACCTGGAAGAGGTGACCAAGTCCCCAGTCGGCAGCTTGGGAAAGACCCATCTCCCTTAGGCGACTCTTGTCCTCAGGCAGCAGCAGCCGCTCGACTTGTGGAAGGATCGACCCCACATCGGAGTATGCAGAGGCATCCTGTGGGAAGACTAGGTCGACCGAAGCGTCGACACCAGATGCCGAATCCTCCCTTCTTCTTTTCTTCCCAGCAGAAGAAACATCTTGGGAGGTCTTGGTACGACTAGAAGGAGGAGGTGGAGGAGTGGAGGCCGCTTGATCGCTCGACTCAGCCTTCTTCTTGCCCTTTCTCTTCTCCCTCAGCCTCTTCATTGCGTCATCAGCAGCAGGTGCAGCGATCTCTCCAGCCATAATGTCAACTGCAAAGCGTCGCTCGACGTATAAAATGGGAGTCAGGAATCGAGTGCCGTACAGTCGCTCGACACAATGCCTGACCCTGACAAACTCCACTAAATTTTTGAAGGCAGGGTAGGGAGTACCTGGCTCGTTTATAATGCTAAATCTCCAGAGATGACTCGGCCGCAAGTTCTCCTCCGATAGTATACTCCTCCAACTCCTCTCCTTGACGTCGTACGACAGAACCTTTTCCGTACGCGTCACACACGTCAACCCAACTACTGATTGAGGCGCTCCTGTGTTCACTACAAAACAAACACAAAAGGAGTTAGTAAAAGAGAATTGCAAAGACAGTCGCACGACGCTACTAACATAAAGACTCACCAGCTTTAGACCAAGTCGCACGGACGACGGTTTCCCCGAGAGGCCAATCAACAAGCAGGCCCCTCGCGAAGAAATACCGGTCCTTCCACAACCTGTCATTTGTGGTTAGCTCCGTGATCAAATGCGTTCTGTTAGGTCGAAGGTTTAAGTTATAGCGCCCTTTCTCTGTGTCGTGCTCCCGCACGGTATACGAGTAGAAAAGATCGGGGAGCTCGAAGACTATCCCTTCCCTCATACACAACAGATCCAGCGCCAGCAGGATCCTCCAGCTGTTGGGCATCAGCTGCCCTGGGGCAAGCTCGAAGTGATCTAGCACCCTCCTCAGTAGTCCGACTACTGGCAGCCTGAATCCCACCCGCTGGAACGGGAACTCGTACAAACAGGTCCATCCTGGGACGTCCCAGTCTGGCCTCTCCTCCTTATAAGGTGCCCTCAGCGCGACACCATCAGGAATACCATAGGTGAATCGAAGGCGCGTGACGTCGTCCTCAGTCAACACGCTAGCCGGGTTATTCAAAAGCAACCCTAGCGGCCTACTGGGTCCCATTGGACACGGGCCTGCTGCGTCGCCCGGCAGTTCGACTAAAGGCACCCCCATTGCCACGTCGTCCGTCACTCGCGATGTACCAGCAAGAGAAACTGTCACGGTGTCGTACGACGACGAAGCAATAGTTACTTCAGCACCCGCTGCCTCTGACTCTCCCCATGAGTCGTACGACAGATCTATTGGATCGTCGTATCCACGCCCAGAGGTACTGGGAGGACTCTCATCTCCTCGACTCGACATCAGACCTACAAGTCGAACGACAATAGCCAATGGTTAGTATTTATAACCTAGATCAAAGACTTGGCACGACCTGATATCAGCTCCCAAGACTGTTAATAAGGTCGTGCGACCTATACGTCTTGGCTACTGTCGTGCGACCTAGACTCTACAAACAATTTATACCTAAACCAAACTCTAGATTTTCGATCTAACATACTTTAAAAAACTTTTTTAAAAAAGTTTTTCTTAAGAACTATTCGAAGAACATAAGAAAAACCCAGAAAAAAGCACAAATAAAAAATCAAAAGAACGAGGGAGCCAAGAAAACTTACCAAAATAGCGAAGGTAGGCAAATTCTTCGTCGGAATAGAGACGGAATGGCAAAGATGAGCAGTAAAGACGCCGGAATAACACGAAAGTGGCGAAAAACGGCGACTGGTTTTTGAGAGAGAACGAGAAAGTGAGAAAGAGCAAAAAAATTGAAAAATGAGAGAGAAAGGGAAATGGCGGCAACTAAAAAGATGCCTATGCTGACGTGTCAACTTCTCATTTGACACATACTCCCATGACCTGTCATTTGCCATGCATGCGCTCCACCCATAAAAACGGCATTTATTTCGACACAGATATCAAAGAGTCATTTGGAGACCAAACACTCCTTCTCTAAAGTAACATTGTCGTACGACAAGAACACGACTTACACATTGTCATCTACTCACCAACGCTGATACACCCTATCAGAAGGACAGAGTCGTGCGACGATGTCAACCCAACCTTGGAGTTTATCCATACATATCTATGTCTGCATGTCGTACGACGCAAACCCCTTGGCCTTTTAGATCCAATGCGTTTGGGGGCAAACTGTAGTAGCCAAAATATGTCTGGCCCAAAGTATGGCCCAAGGACAAAGCCCATAGCTAAAAATGGGACTACACTCTCATGTAGTACGAAGGTGGCTCAGCATGAAAATCAAGTCGCACGACATAGAGCGCCATCATATAAACATACTAGTTCAAAGGTCTTGTCGCACGACATGAAGCACTCATGTAGTACGACGACGTACTAAGTTCGAAGACTATGTCGCACCACACGAAGCACTCGTGTAGTACGACGACGTACCTGTTTGAAGACCTTGTCGCACGACATGTACCCTCATGTAGTGCGACCGTGCTACATCACCCAATCATGGTCCAGATTGACAAGAAACCTACATGTCGTACGACATAGCATCTCCGTGGCTCCGAGGGAGACCAGATTATGATCTACTTTGACACAGGTCCTACAAAGTCATGATGACACTTGATGGCAGCCCAATCAAAAGGAGCACCCAGATGCTTTCTTGGTGGAAGACAGAGAAGAGAGAATGATGAGATCTCTCAAAAGGAAGAAGCATTAGTCCTCTATAAAAGGGAGGATAATCCCTCATAAGGGGGGGGGCCGAAAAACTGAGATCCAGATATTACTGAAAAAGAACCACACCCTCCGGCCATTGCTCATCTTCTCCGATCACCCTCCGACCTTACATCTCCTTTGATTAAAGAAACCCCAACTGTGAAGATAGCAGGAAGTATTTCTCACTCATCTCCATTTACAAACATTACACTTTTACTAGCACTCGCTAACTTGACCGTCGGAGTGACTTTGGCCGGCACCACCCCGGTGTCCCAGACGTCCTGCGGGTCACGTGCGTTCTGTCTTTGCAGGTTGTAGTGCCCCGTGTCCCCGAGTGATTTTTGAGGACTACACCAGCCTTTTCATTCCAGGACAAAGCACATAGGAATTCAAGTAGTAGAAGACAGAAGTGTGGATATGCAAAAGATTCACACCAAGGAGAACCTAGCAGATGCAACGACCAAGCCAATCAATACTGACAAGTTCATATGGTGTAGATCCTCATTCAGCCTAGCAGAAACGTAAGCAGCATGAGTATGAACAAAGATTAGAAAGAGACGAATGGACCATGAAAAATGACTTCAAGTGGGAGAATGTTAAAATAGTGAAGACATTTTTTCAGGCCCAAAAGGGTGGGTAGTAGTCCTAATAGTATTGGGCTGACCCAATAGCAATAGTAGTGTGTGAACAGTGCTATATGAATAGTATCGGGCTGTCCCAGTGGGAACAGTGACGTCAACAGTGCACAGTGACGTCAACAGTGTTGACCGTACGCGTGAACAGTACATGGTGAACAGTACCGAAAGTTTTCCTATAAATACCCTCTTTCATTTATTTGTTAAATCATCCCAAAATGTAGTCTCTTCTCTTCTCCCTTAAGCCTCTTGTGAGGTTGTTATCTCCTAGTATTATTAGAGAGAGGTTGTAATTATTTTGGTATAGTAAAGTCGTTCTATCTTTGCCCGTGAATGTTTCCCTCAAATTAATTGGGGGTTTTATCACGTAAATACTGTGTGTTCAATTCTTCTCCACTTTTCTCAAATCTCTACTTTAGTTGCAGTATATTGCTTCTACATACAGGATCCTAACAGTGGCATCAAAGCACTGACTGAGATCCTAACAATTTATAAATGAATAGACCCACATATTTTGACCAAGAATTTAAAATATATATTACCTTATAATTTAATTAAAATTATTAATTTATTTCATTATTCCAAATTAAGACCGACAAAATTTATTATATAAAAGAAATTATTTTTAAAAATGTCATCAATGTGATTTATAAATAACTAGTGGTTAATTGGTGGATACTAAAACCGGAACAAAATTACAATTACCATTGAAAATACTATAAGAACTAATTGTTTTGAAAATAAATAAATCGATCTATAAAATATTCTTCAAAATTCTTTGAATCTGGACACAAGTTAAAAACTAGTGTCTTGTGATTTGTGAACATGAATAACCTATAATTTAGAGTATATTGGAGGAGATATATTAGAGTATCAACAAAACTTATTAAGATATATATATATTCTCATTTTAAAATTCAATAAAATCTCTAATGGTACAATCACATTTGGTGGTTTTGTAAGCAGCTACTTGTATTCTAAAATCTTCTTTATTTCCAGAGATTCGCTTTAACCCTATACTTTGATGGCAATTGGCCTAATTGATCCTCTTTCTCACTTACTTGATTTGATTACAAATCTTTCTTTCGGCATCCAAATCACACGCATGCATGCATCCATGACAACGTTTTAATTTTTTTGTTTAATTTAGACAAATCGTGTAGAGCATCAGGAGACAAAAAGGAACAGCATGCAACGTATTAAATCACCGATGATTCACTTCTGTCTTTTGCAATTAAAAATGAAAATTATTGATTAAAAATTTCGGTTACTTTTAAAAGAAAGCATTGTATATGTTTAATAAAAGTTGCCCAACTACGTACAATGCACTTAACTATTGTCTTCCTTTTCGTTAAAAATCATGGTACTTGATGATGTGCCTATAAAGAATGTATAAGTGTACGTGATTGGAACTTTCTTATAATTTAGACATGTTTATCATATGCCATGAAAGCAAACATGCATAGAAAAGAGCTAGAGGAGTTTTATAAATTGGACAAGCCTCAGAGCCTTGAAATGCAGTGAAGAAACTTGAGCTTCTTTGTGGGAAGCTGAAGCACCTCTGAATATATCATAAATGGCCATCAAAAGTCGCAGTATCTGTGCAGATGGGAAGCGTGAAATGACGATCGAGGAGTTCAAGAGGTGGTTGAAGAAATTTGATGCAGATAATGATGGCAGGATTAGCAGAGACGAGCTTGCGGAGGCCGTCCGCTTCTCTGGAGGATGGTTTGCGAGGTTGAAAGCCAGGCGCGGTGTAAGAACTGTGGACCGCAATGGCAATGGCTTCATTGATGAGAGTGAGATCAAAAATCTTGCTGAGTTTGCCGATAAGCATTTGGGTATCAGAATTTTTCACTTGTAGTATAACACATCTAGGGATGTAGCTCTGTGAGGGCTCAGGTGGGCTTCCAAAATGAAAAAAAAAATTATTAGTATTACCTGCCAAAATGAAAAAAATTATTAGTATTATTTACACCATATTTATTCATTCATATTTATATTTTAGTTCACTGAAAACTCATTCCAGTTAATATTTTTATTTAGTGAAGGTTCAATTTATAATATTATTAACTCGGTTTAATTACTATTTTTTTTTTAAAAAGATCCAATTTACAACATCATTCACTCATAGCTCACATGTTCCTGTTATTATATCTAAAACAAGCTCAGCTTCTCTTATATTTTTTTTTTCTCTGCACAACTCACAATTCACAACTTTGTCTTTCCTTTCCACAACTCACAATTCACAACCTTTACCTTCTCTTTCTTTATTTTTTTTTTTTCCTTCTCTTCACAAGTCACAATTCACAACAATTCTGCTTCCCTTATCCAATTATATTTCCACTTGTGTTCGGTCACCACTCCTTTGTCCGGTAAGTGCTTTTTTAATTATTTAGTAGTTTATTTTATTTTAATATTGTTTGCTAAAAAATAATAATAATTTTTTTTAAAAAATGGATATTGAGTTCGTCGAACCCCACTTGAATTGTGTTCGAACCAAATGAATCCCAGAAACAAACCCAGAACCTGGGTTCGCATTCATACCTAGAACTTGGGTTAGCATTCGAATCCAGATTATGGGTCCGTTCCTAGAAACGAACCCAGATCTGGGTTCGCATTCGAACCTAGAACTTGGGTTCATCAACGAACTCAGAAGTTGGGTTCGCGTTCGAACCCAGAACCTGGGTTCGTCGATGAACCCAGAAGCTTTACTTGATGCTGACTCACAACAACAACAGAACGAGTATTTTCAGCAATAAAACTTTTTAAGACATCGCTTTGCAATAAAATGGAACAAGAGTTTTTAGCTAACTCCAGGATTATTTATATTGAAACAGCAATTGCTGATGCTATTGATTCAGAATTTATAATTGATAAGTTTGATATTTTAAATAATCGTAGGCTACGTAGTTTTTTTTGTTGTCTCTGCATTGTATGTTTATCTGGTAATGTATTTTTGTCTTTTATTTTAATTAAAATTGTGTACATATTGTTTATGCAATACATTTTGAGGAGTATAACTCACTATATATTAGTCCACCCTAACTTATGTACGTGGTTACGTCCCTGAACACATCTTCATTCTTGTATTTTTTTTAAAAAAAATTAAATATCGATATTCCAAAATAATTTTTAATATTTTCACTAATATTTTCACTAATAATTGAATTTTTAATATAATTCTTGTAGATGAAGCACACTGTCTTTGTACCGTCCTCATCAATGACAAGATACCGAAGAGTATCTGAGTATCCCAAACTTTGGTTGCTTTTTTTTTTTTTTTTTAATAATTACGTAATGAAAATTATTCTATTTTAATCATGTGGACTTGCAGTTTGTAATTAAATTGAGGAGCAAAGTCTTCTTTTTTTTTTTTTCTGTCATTGATTAAATGGAAACACCCAGTCTTCTCTCCCAGACCCCAGTAGAGTAGCTATGTAACCAGTGACCGAGCCAAGCGACTTTTATTAGTACATGTAGATCTCGTGAAGGCCTTTGCAGCAACTTTTCACATAAAATATGAGAAATGCGAAACGATTTTGCATAAAAATATAACTGTACATTTATGATTCCAAAATTTCTATTTTACATTAGGTTTCCAAATTCCAACCACATTTAACTGTTCATGGCATAACATGAACGCCCTATAATAGATTTAACCAATTCTGATGCATGACATAGGAGAGATGGATCCAACTCTTTTTCTGTAAACCTTTGATGAATTACGTTCAGGCCTCCAATAAATTACCAAAATCAGCAGAACGAAGAAACCACGTGGAACTTTTTGCCGTCAGCCTTGGCATCATCTAGCCTGTAATTAACCAGAGCAATATAATTATAGAGACAGGTAAAGGAAAAGGGAAGCACGAAAGCGATCATGACATCCCAACCATAATTCATTTTATTGTACTTTATTAATTTTTGTCCGGAAAAAAAATGATAGGTTTAAATACACCAGCAATCAACTGTTATTTAATTCCTAGACAGGTCCTGCGAAAGCAAAATGTGACAAATTCTTTCACTTTGCCATTGGGCACAAAGTAAGCAGATGCTCATCCTTTTATCTAGCTTTGAACTGGTTGCATTCCAATGATTCATGGTATAGAAAGGAAATTCTAAACATTATCACAAGTTAAATTTCTAACCTTCCACATAAGTTAATCGCGTCAAGCATGAAATTTGCAATAAAATTATTGAACTCCGAAGGACAACTAAAATTTCCCTTGCAAGGCTTGAATCAACAAGGCAAACTTGAAATCAGAACACACCTGAAAAGTTCCAGAGCAAGCATAGGAAACAGCCATCTATCTCAGTTTTCAGAGGATTAAGCAAATATTATTTAGCTGGCACCTTCAAATGTCAATGTCTGGAGGTGGAAGTCTCCAGTAATTCCATGAATTAAAATCCTCCTGTAACCAATGGAAACAGAAAATGAAGAGGACAGAATATAAGCAGTCAACAAAACAATTGACTGATCGTGAAAATTCAGATGCAATTCCTAAATGAGGATAGGACACAGAGTTGATCAAACTAGTTGCCCTTAGACACCATTTATCAGTGTTTAGGTTCTCCTATACAAATTTTCCAGTGGAGAGGGGGGCTTAGTGAAATTGAAGATTGAGGCTATATTTTGAAAAACACCTGAACTACTACAAGCTTAGCACTGAGCGGGACCAGAAACAGACCTGCTCAGAAGAGGTTGTGGGAGGAAACATGCCATGAACAAGAGCATGCAGAGAACTATAGGATTTTGTGTCAACAAGTCTGTTCACAGCAATCTCACCCTGCAAAACTTGAAAGCATCAGAAGAAAATTTGATATCACAATCAAGAATACGTAAGGCATTAATTTGTCATATTTTCAGCAAGGAAGCTTTAAATATTACCTTGGGATTAATAGTAAAGATTTTTCCTCTTGGGATTCCAACCTTCAGGTAGCTGATCTCATCAGTGTTTCTATTCCCAAAACCAGCATAGAAGGGATTGCAATCAGAAGGAAACAATGCCCTGATATCCTGGAAATCAAAAGAATTATCAACATTTAGACACGTCGCTTGAGAACTACATGATAACGTACAAGATAGTGTTAGTTTAGCAATCATGTAAACTTGCCAAGACCAATGAAGGACCGATAGTAGTTATTGGGAAAATATATATATATATATATATATATATATATATATATTTATATAAAATACATATTTCAAACTCTAATAGATGGGAGTAAGAGGTCATAAATACAGTATTTGGTGCTTAATTGCAC
This sequence comes from Xanthoceras sorbifolium, assembly GCA_003430845.1. Taxonomy (NCBI): domain Eukaryota; kingdom Viridiplantae; phylum Streptophyta; class Magnoliopsida; order Sapindales; family Sapindaceae; genus Xanthoceras; species Xanthoceras sorbifolium. Next base: position 29,600,260 of record CM010617.1, read on the forward strand.
AATATTAACAAAGATTCTAAGTTATCAGAGTGTTTAAGCTGAAAATTATCTGAGATCTGTTACAAGATCAGATGCAGAACAAGTATCACTCAATACTATACTAAACAAGTGATTTTATTTGACTTAAGTAGCTTATCAATCTGTGGACCAGGTTTACCATGTACTGCATAGCAAGTGATACCCATGCATCACACTGTTATGCCACACATAACATGCATTGGAGGATCTAAAAGGAGCATCTTGATGTCCCATGAAAGTTTTAACCAAAAAGTTGCTGATTATAGAATATATTGCTCTAATCATGAAGATAATAGGCATAAGTGTCCTATTGAAAAAATGTAGGATTCACTTGTGTTGAACAGATGCAAACAAAAATGAAAGCGAATCAACAAAGCACAATGACTTCATTTCATTTCTTATATAAAACACAATGAACACAATTGGTTAAGATGGAGCATCCAAACAACCATAAGTAGTCTACTGAAGCAGAAATCTCAGATATCCATCTTAATGGGTCTGCACAGCAACACAGATGTCGTGCTGGAGGAGCTTAATAAGTTAAAGTGCAGAAAAACATGACCAAGGATACTAACCTCTAAGCATGAAATCTTGAATTCATGAGGAGCCCTTCTTATAACTGAAAAAAATAAAAAGTTTCAGTCCACATGTTATAATTTAACAAGGAATTGTGATCAGAAAATTAAAGATATGCCGAAAGCATCAATGAGCTTTATTTAGAAATAACATAGTTTTTAGGGAAAATGTCAACTACGAAAATGAAGATTAGCTATCATTCTATAGGGTAAGAAACCATTAAACCCAAAAACTTAAGTTTTCAAATAAGTGCCCAAACAATAACATTAAACTTTAACACACCCTTCACGTGCAAATACCAATAGGCTTGTCATGTAGACCAAGCCCAAATACAAATTAATTCAGATGTAGAACTAATTCAAATAATAAATACAAATTCAATTATATGGGGGTACTCAATGCCAGACACTCGTGGTATAACTGACTCAAATACCATGTTATGTAACCATTAGACCTAACAACTTATATTTTGAGGTTAGGGCCAAATAATAAGACTAAGCTCTAATACTTAAATAAACTTCAAATTGAAATGATTCAAGAGATTTCAAACATTATCCTCACAGGTCATAATGATTTTGAAGGAGAGGGATAATAGGAGATGTGAGTTATCTGTTTCATAACTTTTATATGATATGACTACAGACAATGGAAAGTGAGGTTGAGATATTTCTCTGAGTGTCTCCTTATTTTCTCTAAACAATGCCTACATAGAAGGGTATATGGTGTCAGGTAAATTACCAGAAAAATATAACAAAAGGATCTTCGGGAAAAGAAAAAATAAACAAATGAAATGCCAAGAGATGGAAAAGCTTCACCATTCTTTTGTACAGCTCAATGTTTTATTTCATCAAATGGCAATTCCAGTATTTGACATGCATGTATGTGTAAATGCATTTACATTTTCCCCATGGGGCCCCAAATCCCCATCCCCATTTGGGGGAAAACATCCTCCATAAATGGGGATGGGGATGGGGATGGGGATAGGTCTCCCCCATCCCCATTTCCCCCATTTCCCTATTTCCTCCAAATAAATTCTAAAAATATTTTTTTTATATTATAAATATTTCTCTATATATTCCTAATTTTAAATATCTATAATTCTAACCCTAATTTTAATATCTTAACTAAACTTTCTAAATGGTTTATAGGCTCTATATCCCAAATGCTTTTTCTTAATTAAATGCATGCATTTAGTGTTTAATTCAAAAGATGCATGTTTTTTCTTCATTTGAGATAATAGGATAATAGTCGTTTATAATTGTTTGAATGATTTTATTTTATTATTTGAATTGATGGATTACTTTCATATTGTAATGGAATGCTTTTATTTGAGTCAAACAGGAGAAATGGGGGGATGAGGATACCTGCCCCCGAACTTCCCCCCATCCCCATTTTCCCCAAATGGTGATAGGGGTGGGGATGGGGAAGGGGTCAAGAAAATGGGGATGGGGGTGGGGGAACATATATCTATCCCCATTCCCCAATGCTCATCCCTAATAAGGATAGCTTTGAAGTAGACAGTCAAAAATCTATTAAAATGTCATATTTTAGCTCTAGGGATCTAATGGTTTGAAATAGTGCAACCCATTACCTCTAGGTATTTGCAACACTACACCTACACTTGCTGTTGTGTTATATATACAACCAGTTCAAAAGGAAAGCTTTATAAGTAACCAACAGATCTAAAAACTTAACTATATAGGAAAGAGCTCAATAATAATAATAATCGAGCAAACTCTAACACACATCCTCACGTGCAAGACCAACGGGCTTGCCACGTGGCTCGAGCCAAACACAAACACATAACAACTTTAAATATAATCACGTTGGGAAACTTGAATCCATGACTCCCTGATTGGTATAACAAGACTCTGATACCATGTTAGAAACCAACCGACTTAAAAGCACAGTAAAAACCAAGCTTAACCATGAGGATTAATGCAACATCTCAAAACCAAAAGGACAAATGAGATGCATATAAATTGAATATTATATCTCGCAAATATAAAACTTTTGTTAATTAAAGGAAAAATAAATAAATACAAAGCAACTTCAGCATAAATTCCTAAAATGCAATATACCCAACCATCAACCCCAAGATTGTGTTGATTGGGTAAGACTTTTGGTTTAAGAGTTCAATTCCTGTAGGGGCCACCAACCTATAAATAAGATATTATATCCACGAGTTTCTTGACCACCAAGATTGGGGGATTCAAAATAACCCCACTTCAAAGCTTGATGAACAAAGAAAATTCAGGAGATGTTTTGGTCTAAAACATGCAATATACTCTAGTTACCTTCGCGAAATAGAGATGGGAAAAGTCCATCTGGTGAAATGACAACCGGTCCTTCGGGTAAAGCCTTCCCATCCTACAAATATGAAAATGTAAATTTCCTAGAAAAGAAATAAGAACTTGAAACAAGCAAACATTTAAACTATCTTGGTAATGAAATTTTAACTTAAAATTGGAATTAAGCATCGATTCATAAACCAACCTGCTTCAGGTTGATAAGGAACTGTCTCGTATGATAGGCCTGAGAGATTGCACGTGCACTAAGAAAGAGCAATTGATACCCATTTTCCTGCAACACAAACAGTTCATTGAAGATAAATTAATGTTGTCCCTAGTCGTGAGTCACAGCGCATGCATGATAAACTTCTGGCATTTTAAACTCCCAACAAAGAAAATGACACATAAGGCATTCATAGTGATATAATGTGCATCAGTAGAATGATGACACTCTGTGAATGGATAAACCTAAGGGCTAAATGATTCAGCCTCCATTAGATTGTGTAGATGCACCCACCAGTATTTTCTTCAAGTGCAGTAAAGAATGGCAGGCTATGAAAGACTGTCAATCACTGACAAGCTGAAATAAACACACAAAATTTGATGATCAAACCTTAATAGCTGAAAACAAATGTGCAACGCCTGTTTGTGACCAATCCATCCCAACCAAAGGCATGAACTGACCTAGCACATCTGATCTGTGATAATATGAAGCAAAGGGAAACAGAATCATTCAAGAGAAACCACATCTTTCAGTAAAAGCAACTACTATAAGAAAGAATTAGACCCCAAAGAAAACCAATTAAAATAATTTGAAGGAGCAAAAGATAGCTATGTGATGCAAGTTGACTTCAATATCCAGTGAGCCATGATTAACCATGTATGAGTACGACAAAGAGAAGTGGTTCACAAAAGACATCACCTTTAGATCTGAATAAGTTCATAAACGGGCTATTGCTCAATTTCTTAACAACTGGATGTTAAAGCCACATAAATATGAACTGCCAACTTAGAAGCAGAAACATCACCTATATTGACCTTCTAGATGACAGCAACACCAGAGATACGAGCAGTTAGGATACAAGTTATAGTAAATTTTTCTTGGGCTATACATCTCAGGTCAGCAAGAGTTTTAGAATAGTCAAGGGTTTTCCTTTCTGCTCATTGAAAAAATTAGGGCACATGCAACCAAAACACCACATTATTATTTCATTAATCATTACATCCACTAAAAAAAATTACTTCAAGATTTTATTCGTGTCTTTTGGGGAGTAAAGCTGAGATTGTGGTTGGCACTACTCCCCAACTCCCTTTACCAGAACTTGGGGTCTACTGCCATCAATATTTACCACCGAAGCTGGGTGGCATGTCCATGTTTGTTTAGGCTATATTTTTCACTTGGAAAAAATAGTTTTTTTTTCTTTATTGTAAATTAATTTTATGTGGAGACATTTAAAATATATATCTTAAAACAATTATCTTTTTTTTAAAAATAAAATCTTCTAAAATAGCCCACTGGTCTGTTATGGCGTGTAGCCCACCCCTCCCTGTAATTCTCTTCTCCTGTGGATTGAACCTCAGACATTGCCCTTTGAAAGGGGAATACACAACATGTGGGTTCAAATGCAGCGACAACGAGTTTCCAATTTTCTTTAGAACTGTAATCCACTAGCAGTATATATGTGTAGTTATTGCTAGCAGTTTTCTAATTAAAGAATATAACAATATGCTGTAAATGGAATCTTACTATGTAAAACATGCATGATATACGTTAGAATTGACTACGTTTATACCTTTCTTTCTTTGTTTCTTGCTTTGTTTTGAGTTAAATTTGTGTGGTTTTTCTTTTGTTAGTTTTCAGCTATCAAGTCTTAGGAGTAAAATGGAAGCAAGATGGAAGGTTTTTGATCAATTCCGAAAAGAACTACCTTTGCTGATGGATCAACTTAGCGGATTAAACTATACCTGCTCAAGATGAACTAGGTGTTGAGCTTTAAATGGTTAGAAAGATCTAGAAGTTAGCTTTCCGGAGAATTTTACGGTTCACAATTCTAAGTTTTCTAGAGAAAGTTATGGCGATTTTACTACCAGAAGGTCAGTCCAGAATTTCTATGCAGGAATCCAAGAAATCATTCATTACTGGCTGCCACAGTGGGATAGGAGACTGGGACGAGTTCTGGTTACTTTGGACAGTTAATAGAGGCCAAATTTGTATTGCAATTCAATCTATAGCTGATCCTAATCACTTTAGGATCAATTGAAATTGAATTAGGAATCTTAAAGCTAGTAGGATTGTGCTTCCTATTCTAAATCACTTTCACTTGGACATATTGGAGGCAAATTAGGGAACTTCGGGAGACCTAATTCAGGCCTTATATACAAGAAAACAAAAGACAGCAGAAGGAAAAAAGGAGGCGAATTAGAGAATTGAAGAACTTCTTGGTGCGGCACTTCCTAGACTTACTGGGTTTTATCTTTTTCTATGCTTTCTCTTAGGATTGTAACCATGACTATGAGGAACTAATTTTCTTTGCTAGAGCTATGATGTAGCCTAGCCATGAAAGCTCAATTACTTTAGTTAATGTTAATTACGATTGATCATCCATGTTGAGTATCTATTACTGTGCTTAATGCTTTTGAATGTTTGGTCAACATTTAAGTGATTTCATGCTAAATTCTGTCAGGAATGTGAAATTTAGATTATTGCGACTTGTAATAAATACCATAATTTACATGACTTTATCAAGGATGTATGGCTGTGAATTGTGTGGTTTTCTATAAGGTTTTCCAAAGAACTTAATGGGTTCCTATTATCTTAATTCCATTACTAGGAATAGAGTGGTGATAATTAGGAATACTTTTGATATGCCATGAATGGATTATCAAATAAATTAGGGGAAATCAACTGTGAACATGGAGGTTAATTAGGATTAGCATGCTATAGGAATTGGGTGGAATTGGCTATGGTGAAATCAGATGCTCTAGTACTTTAATCAACTAAATCTCGATACATCTTCATCTGCTAAGTTTTATATATTTTAGTCTATTAATATATCAAATATCATCATTCGGTTGTTCAAATAAAATCTTGGGTTAATTATAATTGGTAATTGGTACATTAATCACCCTTCGTGGGAACGATACTCTACTTATCTCTAGACTATTTGTTTGATTCGTACGCTTGCGAAATCAACAACAATGCACTTCAAGCTGTAGTCCATTCTAAATAAAGACGTGCAAAAAAGCTCTTCTGCAGTAAAGAAAATAAGAAAACCCTTACCTTGTAATTGTGCCATCCACATCTGAGATTACTATACGAGTGTTCCATTTCCACAAATAAATTCTGGCATCAACCTGCGAGTAACGTATTTAGGTGAGCACCAAAAGAAAGAGTGGAAAAGAAAAACAAAGACAGACACAAAAACAGAAAATGATTTTAAAGAAAGTAACAGAAGACCTGCTGCTTCCCTAGCATTGGAGTGAAGAATGTGAAGGTTACGGTGTTACTCCCTTCCTTCAGATTCAAGGATGCTAGCTGCTCTGATGTTGGAGTGATTGACCTAAGAATCTTCTTCGCCACTTTGGAATAAGATACATGTTTAGCTCCATCCATGCCATCAATGCTCTCTGAAGCAATTTTAGCATCAGAGAATTCGATCTCTCTCAGATCTGGCTGCATAGCTTTCCTGGATCTTGATTTGCTTAAAGAGAAAGGCCAAAGCCTCCAGCTTCCACCAGGGGAAATGATTTTTTTTGAAGGATCCCCTATAAGAGATTTCTCAACTCGGTCAACAGCTATCATGCCTTTTGGTTCAAAAATTCTTTAATTCCAAATGCAACCATCCCTAAAACAATAGAAGCAGCCATATCCCATGGGAAGTAACGGCCACCACTTCTGACAAGAAGTCAATCATTTTTCACGCCTCAGGACCTAGAGAAGTAAATTTATCTTTATCCAATTTTTCAGCATTAAATGCTACAGAAGCTGCATTAGCACCCATTGATTCATATAACAAGTGTTTGCACAGAGATATCTCTGCATAAAGCACAATGCATATGACTTTCTATATATTTCAGCTAAAGGGGTTCTACAGAACCACAAACAAATGAAATCATTTCATTTTTTGTTCTTAGGAGCAACTATAGGAATTCTATATGCTAGAGCAGAGAGACCATGATAAAACCCATATAGTTAGTCATTTAACAAATAATGTGATATTATCTTGCACAAGCTACAAGAGAAACACCCTTCACTGAAATTTGAAAGTAAATGAAATTATTTTATTTCCTTGCAGAATCCAAATGCCGAGAAAGTATTGCAATGTGGAATTGTAAATGAGCATATGAATGCATATCAAAGCTCTCTTACCAACTTCAGGACTGGAAAGAACAACTTTTAGCTCCTCTGAAATCTGAGTATTGTCAGTACTAGACTGTTCCTGTGCTAATTGTTGTTCTTCATCAGCATCTGACTTCATGCAGCTAGAGTCATTTTCACTGAGCAATGTCCACTTCAAGGGTTTGGAATTTGAGTCCAGCGAGTGACTAAGAGGATGTTGAATGGCATCTGCACTTAAGTTGACAGTGGGAGACCAAATAATTGGCAATGATTCCACCAGTCTCCCAACAATTTCATCACCCTTATGAATTTTGGGAATATCAATGGGACTTGAGATTACTGTTGATTCCTCTATTGAATTTTCAAGATCAGTACACTCTTTGTATTGATCAAACATATTTGGAGAAGAACACAACTCGTCAGTTGTGTTGACTGACCCATTCACTTCTTTAATGCCTTCATCAAGAGACAGTGGATGATTGACTTTCTTTACACAACAATCTGGAGAACTTGAATCCACAACCTCACTGACTTTAAATTCATCAAGATCACTGAAAAGAAAATGTTCTTCCTCTGAACTCTCTGATGGTGAATTGCTTGCAACTTTTTGCAGGACATTATCACTAAAATGTTTTTCAGAATCACCAACAGATGCCAATGACTGATTGAGATCATTCCTTAAATTTTCCCCACCTTGAACGTCAAGATTGACACTAACTATTTGTTTAGACGATTCTTGTACTATCAAGGGTTTCTCAAGGTCTGTCGCATTATTGTCAAGCTCACAAGGAGCTGCATTCATTTGATCAGAATGATTCCTGGAAGCCTCCACTGGATCATTCCCAAACCCAATATCTGCATCCTGAAGAAGACTTCCAATAACTCAGTCTCAACAAAATTGAAAAGGATTCAATTAAAGTATCATCTCTAACTGAGTTTATAACAGTTGCCTCACCATGGATAAATTATGCTACTAGATAAATACAGCAATCCTAATGCTAAAGCATTATAAATTGTTCAAACGTTCTTTTGTAACTAAAAATTCAGATCATGGTTAGGAGTTTACCTTGGATAGTAGCTCAGTTGTCACATAAAGAGTTTCCAAACGAACATGGACTTCCTCACATCCTCCACTAGCAAGGTACAGTCTTCCTTCAGTTTGTTCATTGGAACCATTGGGTCCAACAACAGAGCGCTCTGATGTTTCACAGTAAACAAAGGACTGAACCCTGTCAGATCCACTCTCTTCAGAAATTCCACAGCCTGGAAAGGCACCATCATTTTTCTTACAAACCAGTTCTTCATCAAACTGCATGCCATCATGTGCTTCAAGCTCGCATCGAATTTTAGAATCAGGCTGAGTATGTTGTTCACACCCATCACGATAAGCATTCCCTACACCAATTTCATCAAGTGTTCTTGATATTTCAGATGTCATTTCACAGTTTCCTTCCAAAATACTTTCACCCAATGCGGAAGTTTCAACTATTTGTTCCTTGGAGCCTATAGAAGATACTTCTGTACTTGCTTCCTGAACAGAACACTCCAGGTTCACAGAGCTAGAATCGGAAATGTTGGCCATTTGCTCACTGGAAGAACCAATTTCCTTGAGTAATATAGAATTGTAAGGGCTATCCTTCTCGTCATCCCGCACCAATGACTCCACCTGGCTATGTTCATCATTAACCTGCTTATCTTTAGCCATCTCTTCACTTGAAACATCAGGAGAAGAAAACTGGGAATCCTTACCTTTCCTGGCCCTACCAGAGGCCAGATTGGTTGACCATTTTACCTCCAACAGGTCAGCTGCAATCTCAGCACGTTCCAGTGAACTTAGCCTTACCACTCCAACACCACCCTCTCCTTCCCGATAACCATCCTCCTTAAATGACCTCCGTCCAAAAGCAAGCCCAAGAATCTTTGCTCGGCCGGAATTAGTCCTGGACAAAACTTTCTTATTGCTAGCATTTTTTAAATCAGCAGAATTCAGCTTATCAGCATCATAATTGCAGCTTTTGGACTTCATTGGCCTCCTGTTGCTACTGGACTGCCCATCTGTCTCGTCACCAGAAGAGGAAGGATAAAATACAGGTTCCCCTTCTTCATTATCCACTTCTTTGAGAAAGTAAGCTTCCCCTTTGTGGTCAAGATACATGTTGAAATCTGCTTCAACGCCATTAACATTAATGCTGACTACCTTCTCTTTAGTCTTCAAAACCCCTTGAAATTTCCCAAACCGGACATACCAAGGCGATGATTTGAAGCTCCCATCTGGTTGCTCCACTACAATGATATCCACAGCTCCACCAAATGGGTGGAACGGGCCGGAAACTGTGTACACACCCCGGGAGATGTAGTTGCCTATCCTCCCCACTGTATACATCCTCTTATATTCCAATTTCTCAACTACCCCAAATTACAAAATCTCTATATTGAATCATAATATAATAGCATCACTGATTTTCATCTCCAGAACTTCAATTCTGATATCACCCAGATCACAAAATCTCAAAATCAGAACACAATTGAAGAACTCAATCGATCACAACTCAAAAAGGTTCTTTTTTTTAAGCTCACAACAATAAACAGAGATCAGATAGAGACAAATTTCATATAAAGAATCAAAACAAAATTAAAAACCGTCCAAAACCCACCAACTGTTCAATTTTTTAACAATTGAAATAAAAGAAAGAAAATAAAAAAAAAATGAATCAAGGGAATCAAGGACCAAAGCCAGCTAAAAATCTATCTATCTCTCTCACACAGTTGGAAAGATAACCCGAATGAGAAAGCCAATTAAAACCCAACCGCCGAGAAGAAGAGCAGTTGGTGTAATAAAAGCATATTCGAAATAAAGTATTCGAATGTGCCAAAATAGCCATCAAATTTAAATCCCAGCCATATTTAAAGGACACCATATTTAAATATTACCTATTTTATATTTCGACTGTGTAACATTAACAAAAAAACAAAAAAAAAACACACAAGGATTAAACTGACCTGAAGATGGGAAAGGTCAAGGCTGCTGGCAAACACTTTGGCGATCTCAACGAAGAAAAATAAAAAACGAAGAGATTTTTGTGCTTTCTTGGAAACGTTAGATAGATTGACAGATTCTGCATGATAGATATAGTTGACACGTAAAAGAGTTAATACCTACCAGGAAGAGGTGGGGCCACCAGGGTCCTAGACTCCTAGGTAGTGCCACTGTGCAAGTAGTTCCAAAATCCAAAATTAGATATCAACACAGAACAATACATGAACATCAATATTTATGTTCTGTAACATTAAGAGCTTCTTGGTTTTCAAAAACCTGCCAACACCCAACTCACTAATATAAATTTTATTCAACTGGTAAAAATTATTATCACATTGGACATTGATTGCAATAATGCTATAACTCATCTGAAAACAAACACTTTATAGAAGATATTGTTGAAAAATTGGCAAAATTGTGAGAGCAAATGAGAAGGCAATGAAGGGATATGAATCCCACATTGGAAAAATAAGAACATGTCAAGGCTTCTCAAGGCTATATAAGGAGATCAAGTCCTTAGTTTCTAATTGCACCAATTAAATACACTTAAAGCATTGTATTTAATTCTAATTAAATTCCTTTCTTGTATCTCTTATTTTAGAGTGTAGAAAGGTGTGAATTATTGTATGCTTTGAGAGAGTGTGAGTGTATTGGTGTCGTAGTTTAGAGAGAATAGTCTGTGTGGTTGTAATAATTTATCACATAGTGAATTTCTTTCTGAGGGCAGTGGTTTTTTCTCCTGGTTTTGGAGTTTTCCACGTAAATATTGTGTTGTGGTGATTGTTTTATTATTGTCTATTTTATTTCTCTGCTATTTCTGATCTTTAGCATATTTCTAGGGAGGTTTTGGGGAGGTTAATTTTCCCAACAAGTGGTATCAGAGTCTAGGTTGGTTGCTAAGGTGTCAGAGGTTTTAGAAAATTCTTAGTATGCTCTGTGGTTGCAGCATTGTCTGATCTTCCACATCAGAAAAGAATTGTTCTTGGTCTAAATTGTTCTTGGTTGCTGGAGTTAAGTGTGGTAATATTGTGGAAGTGCTTGTCTAAGGAAGGTTCTGGCTAGGAAAGACTTGGTATTTAAGTGTGTCCATTGTGACCCACCTCTCTTTCCTGGGAACTTACCTGGAGTGCTGTTCACGGACTACGGGCACTATTTCAGTATACGGTTAGAATGTCTAAATTTTCAAGCTCCTTGAAGTTTGGTGTAGAGAAATTTGATGGAATGATTAATTTTGGCTTGTGGCAAGTGCAAGTCAAGGATGTGTTAATACAATCTGGGTTACACAAGGTATTGAAGGAGAAATCAGGCTCTGTTTTAAGTGATTCCAGCAAAGGTGAGTCTAGTATGAGCAATGAAGATTGGGAAGAAATGGATTTGAGAGCTGCAAGTGTGATTCGTCTGTGTTTGGCCAAGAATGTTCTTACAAATGTGCATGGAATACATTCAGCCAAGGAACTCTGAGAAAAACTTGAAGGGTTGTATTAGGCAAAAGGCATCTCAAATCGGTTGTACCTGAAGGAACAGTTTCATACTCTGCGTATGGAGGAAGGTGCAAAAATCTCAGATCATCTGAGTGTTCTCAATTGTATTGTTTCTGAACTGGAGTCTATTGGAGTTGAAATTGAAGACGAAGATAAAGCATTAAGGCTTATATTGTCTCTTCCATCTTCCTATGAACATATGAAACCTATTTTGGTATATGGGAAGGAGACTCTGAATTTTACAGAAGTTACCGGTAAACTCCTTTCTGAGGAGAGAAGGCTGAAGGGTGGAGGTCGTACTTCATCAGAAGACACAGCATTGGTAGCTAGCAATGGGAGCAATTGGAAGAAGAATAACTCCAGGAAGAAAATATTTTTTGTTGGGCGTGTGGGCAATCTGGGCACGTTAAGAAAAATTGTCAAAACGGTGGAGCAGGTTCGGCAGTTAGCTCCAATACTCAAGCTAATAGTGTGTCTTGTGAAGGCACTGAATTTATCCTTTGAAAAGGATATGTACATCCTTATAGCATATCACTAGGTGCTATGAAAAAGGATGTATCACTATTAGTGGGTCTATAAGTTTGCACACGGGCATTGGTTGGCGGCATTGATGCAAGGTGTGTGGTAGAATTATGTCGATGGCTGAAGAACTTCCGGGGAAAGCCAACATGGGAGTTGCACCATAAATTTCAGCAAGTTTGTTTGACATGTGCCGAGGTAGAAATCTTAGAATTGGTGATTAATTCTAAGTGGTATACTTTTATGGTGGAGTATGATAGTTCTCTGGATTGAGAATTATGATTGTCGGTATAGACAATGGTTGCATGAAAGTTGCGGCGGAAGGGCGGAGGTTTCCTGTATTTTGCCAAGGTGGAGATTTGTTGAAAAATTGGCAAAATTGTGAGAGCAAATGAGAAGGCAATGAAGGGATATGAATCCCACATTGGAAAAATAAGAACATGTCAAGGCTTCTCAAGACTATATAAGGAGATCAAGTCCTTAGTTTCTAATTGCACCAATTAAATACACTTAAAGCATTGTATTTAATTCTAATTAAATTCCTTTCTTGTATCTCTTATTTTAGAGTGTAGAAAGGTGTGAATTATTGTATGCTTTGAGAGAGTGTGAGTGTATTGGTGTCGTAGTTTAGAGAGAATAGTCTGTGTGGTTGTAATAATTTATCACATAGTGAATTTCTTTCTGAGGGCAGTGGTTTTTTCTCCTGGTTTTGGAGTTTTCCACGTAAATATTGTGTTGTGGTGATTGTTTTATTATTGTCTATTTTATTTCTCTGCTATTTCTGATCTTTAGCATATTTCTAGGGAGGTTTTGGGGAGGTTAATTTTCCCAACAGATATATGGACCTTGTGACCGGTGGTTGCCTCAGTTTGGTAGCAGAGCCAAGTGGGCTTCAAAGTTGTTGGTGCAGATATTGGTAATACAAACTAGCCCAACTCAACTAAATCAACTTACCTAGTTGGGTAAAATTCAATCTGACCCCAACCAACATTTGTCTAGGCTCCATCTAGCCCACGTCAAACCCACCAAAAAAAAAAGAAGTTTGGTTTCAACTTTCTAAAATGGCCTATTTTTGTTGGAAGTTTAGAAGCCCTTGCGATTAATTATTAGTAACAATGATTTGCTAAGAGTTCCCTTTTTTTTTTTTTTGAAGGGGATTTGCTAAGAGTTCCTAAACATGAATTTTAGTCTCTCGATCATGAATTGCATTGTTAAAAATACCACATGTTTTTTAGGTTTTATTGATTTATTTTAATGAAATTTCCATTTTTTTTTTCTTTCTTCAATTTCATTTTTGACCATCCTTTTTAAGGTGAGGTTGGTGCAGGTTGAATTTTGCTAATATGTCGGTAGCATATGGTATAATCTGAAGAGAATTTACGATGATGAAGGTTCGTATAATTGAAATGTCTAAAATTACATCATGCTGATGTATAAATCAACATGTATGGCTATTAAATATTAATTTCATATTTAGAAAAAGTCCATGAACTATGACAAAAACAACATTGGTGAAACTTTCTTAAGAAAAAAGAAAATTAACACATTTATAAATGGACTATAACCATATCGATTGTCGAAGTTGATGAAGACAGCTTTGATTTTGGCGATATGATTACATTTTTCTAAGTTACCTTACCTATAATTGCATGGAAGGAACACAACGATTAATAATTTAATGTAAAAAAAAAAAATGATGCTTTACACTTTCAATCATGAGAGAAGCGCGAGAGTTTCTTCCTTGAGCCCAACAGACATTTTTCCTTTATCATGTGGGGTCGTTGCCAGATTATTGAAAAAGAAACATCGATCGATCTAGTGGCCAACTCCACTACTCCTCTCTCAGTCCTCGTCATTTATAATATTTACACAATTGATCACCTCGTACTAAATATTAGAAAGTACATACTTAGAACATGCATAAACTCTCACATGCATATGATATGAACTCCCTTTGGTGATCATCTACACGTTTTGTCATTGTGCCCTTTTTCGCTTTTATAGCTTTTTCATGGTGGTTTCATAAAGATCAGTGAAACCACTTTCATACAGGCGGGGTTTTGATCCTCTGGTATGGTGGATACCAGAGTTTCTTGGCGAAAACCTTAAATGAGACCTTTTTTTTATAATTATTACTTTTGATAATAAAACTACTTAGTTAAGGGTCAGTTTGATAAAACTTTTAAATGAGTATTTTTAACTTATTTATAAGTTGTGGTTCAAAAGCCATTTAGTAAACTTCCTAAAAAATGACTTATTCAAAAGGATTATTAGAGAATTTAGCCCGTTAAAATTGGTTTAACCCAATTTTAACTTTTAGCTTAAATGGAAAACCGGTCATAACTTTTAATGAAATTGTTTTTTGACTAAATTATCCCTCATCGTATATTAAAATTACAAAAAATATATATATATCTACTTGATAAGAACTGTAGAAAGTGTGAAGATATTTTTCAAGATAAGAGTAGGTAGTGGCCTGAACAGTTTGGGCTGAACACAGTATTGGGCTGACCCAATAGAAATAGTAATGATAAACAGTGTTATATGAATAGTATTGGGCTGACCTAGTGGAAATAGTAATTGGTGAACAGTGATAGGGTGACTCATGAATAGTATCAGACTGACCCAATGAATAGTAGGTGATACAGTGACGTAAGCAGTGACGTCACCGTGAACAGTTAAATAGCGGAGTCGTCGGTGGATCCCACACGTGAATATTGACGCAAGCAGTGATGTTACAATGTTGAACAGTACGTGAACAGTTATGTGAACAATACCGTACGCGTAAATAGTTTTGATGAACAGTAACCAAAATTTTCCTATAAATACCCCCCTTCATTCATTTGTAACTCATCCCAAAATGTAGTCTCTTCTCTTTCTCCCTTAAGTCTCTTGTGAGGTTGTTCTCTCATAGTATTATTAGTGAGAGATTGTAATTATTTTGGCCTAGTAAAGTCATTCTATCTTTGCCCGTGATTGTTTCCCTTAAATTAATTGGGGGTTTTACCACGTAAATATTGTGTGGCCAGTTCTTCTTCTACTTTTCTCAAATCTCTACTTTAGTTGTGGTATATTGTTTCCACATACAGGATCCTAATAGTGGCATCAAAGCACTGGCTGAGATCCTAACAAGAACTTCAATATATTTGCAATACGAAAATAGTGTTACTAAATATCTAATTTTATCTTCAATATTTGAAAAACAAATTAAAAAGCTTACTAATAATATTTATTTTGTTATTTAAAAATTATTTTTATAATTAATGTTAGAAGATAATTAATAAATTTAATTGAGTATTGTAGATACTGGAATCTACGCTTGATGACCTAGCAGTCTACGGTGATTAAGTAGGTCTGCAAAACAACAAGAAGAGTATCGTGCTCTTGGGATACCGGGATGGTGCTAGCCAAATAGTCTCCGATGCCTAAGTTAGATTGTGAATCTAGAAGGGAAAAGACAAACAAGTCGAATGATACATGAATCGAGTGAATGTCGAGCGGTATAGTATATTATGTCGAGCATGGTAGTGAGATGAGGGGTTATGTCGTGCGTAGCTGGTCTTATGATTGCATTGTGCGCGAGTCTAATTGTTTGAGAGCAAAATGACGGCTTAGAGTAAAAATTATTTTACCCCTGATAATGAAGCCATAAGGCTATATTTATAGGGATTGGGGTTATTCGTTGCATCCATATCGCGAAGGATGTCATGCTCGAGATATCCAGGGATTCTTATTATCTCGGAGCTATTTAACTGGGTAAGTTGGACTAAGTTAACTGACTTAGTCAATGGTTGACTAAGTCAGTTGCTTAATGGTTGCTGGGTCAAGTCGACCGCATGGGCTTATCTTTGAGCTTTGTCGACCACTGGGTCGTGTGTTTGAGTTGTCGACCGGTGCATCGTGCATTAACCCTGTAAAGCCTATTGTTGGGCCTGTTGAGCACTGGGCTTAGTTTTTTGGACCGTTCTCAGTCATTTTGAGCTGTCTTTTGAATCTAAATCTTTTAGGCTATTTTTGACCATTACAAGTATATTTTTATATTAGAATTAAAGTAAAATATTTAAATATACTTAATGTATATAAATAAAATTTTATTAACAAATTAAATAAAATTAATTTTACTATGATGTTTATTTTGATCATTTTATATTTTCACGCATTTCTACCAAAAATATTAATACAGTTTTTCCAACTCACAGCACTTCTAAAAATATAATTCAGTAAAAACTAGTCAACAACCTCCTCCTAAAGCATAACTACAGCTACAACTATTTTTTTTTTCTCCCGACATAGCTCTACCAAACTGGTCCAAAGTTTGTTTCTTTAATTTTAAGA
Organism: Xanthoceras sorbifolium; assembly: GCA_003430845.1. Taxonomy (NCBI): domain Eukaryota; kingdom Viridiplantae; phylum Streptophyta; class Magnoliopsida; order Sapindales; family Sapindaceae; genus Xanthoceras; species Xanthoceras sorbifolium. Next base: position 29,616,856 of record CM010617.1, read on the forward strand.
GGCTTTATACATCTAATAACTATATTTTAGGAGGCTTTACAAGTTTAATATAAAATAATAATTAGTATTAAGCGGTTGCCTAGTTCGCCTAATAGTTGAGGCGCCTGTGGTGGATACAATTATCATAAAAGTTGTACAGTCAATTGCCTACATCATTACATGAATTTTCATCAGGATCATTATCATTTCATGATTAAAATGATCAAAGTAATAAGTAAAGTATTTGTCGGTTGAGATAACATTATTCTTACCAAAAATCTACAATTGTCTTGTAAGAACCAGTGTTATGAATTTGAGGGCAGTCAAGTCAATAGACCCACCACAACCCCTGAGCCTTCAATACGCTACTTGATCTTTTAAACAGCCCCTACTACCCTCGTACAACTAAAAATATGGTTGGTTTGGATTCGTTTTCGCTTGTCTTTTCTTCTGGGGATCGTAGAACAAAGTTGATTATTTTCACTTCTTTTTGGAGTTTATACTCGGTCTTTATTATTAGTGTATCTATATGCAGATTTTATTAGATCATTTTTTATAAAGTATTCTGTTAGATTATACCTTAAAAATAATTAATAAAATAATAATAATATTTATTCTTCGAGAATGTAAAATTATATCTACATCCAAAGAATAGATATTATATTTTTGTTAATAATAAATTAATTTTTTTAATGCGTGGCTTAAATAATCATATTCGATGTGTACCTCAGCAACAAAATCTTAGGTTAATGTACCTGCTAGTTGTTTATAAAGATGATACTAAAAAGAGGTCCATTGGTTTACAATGGGCTAGATTTGCCTTATGGCATTTCTTTTTTTTTTTTTTTTTGTGTGTGAATTTCTATAACATTTTCGGTAGTATGTAAAATAATTATGATGATGTCATATTCACAATGTTGACATAAAAATTCATTTGAATTTTTTTTTTAAAAAAAATCATGGTAAGAAAAGTCAAAGAAATTTATCTTTAATGTTTTTAAAAGTAGCAAACGGTAGAATGGAGGATTATAATATGGAGAGTTGTACTTGTTTTGCCAAGCCTTAGCTGAAATAGGTCCCTTTTCACATTGAATTCAGGGGTATTGGTATTATATGTATGTTATTGTTGGATGATGTAAATCAAACACATGAGTTGCGTATTCTGCATGGCTTCAAGTTAGGTGAATTGGTCAAGCACGGAGGCATCAAAATAAAGTAATCATAAATGAAGTAAACATCATTTGACTAAAAATCCTACCTGAGCTTAAACAAAACAAAAATTTACTCATTATTGGAAATATAATCTATTAATAATCATACTTTTTAATATACTTAATATTTTATACATCAGTTTAAGTGGTTAGTACACCTCCCTTTTACCTTAATGGTGAGTATTCAGTTACCACCATACACATTTACCAATATGTATAGGTAATTTTCTTCTCTTATTGTGGGAGTATATGTCTCACAATATATGAGTAAATATCCGGACCGGATATTTAATAATTAATCTCAACATGTTCCCGACAGTTATTAATCTTATTATACCCTTAGAAAAAAATTAATGTTTTGAATTTAAATTCTCTCTCCTTAAATTAAAAAAAATAATAATAACTCATTCCTACACTACATCGAGTACCAAAAAAGTTCATGGATTTCCCCTAAAGAGGAAAATGGAAATGCTCAAGTTTTATGGGGAATATTAAAGAACCCACTGAGACAATTAATTAAACAAATTTTGAATTGGTCACCAAGCCCATCACTAGACCATTACCCTGCACAGTGGATGTCAAGAAAAGCACAAATAATTTTAATTAAATACAATATATTCAATGTACTTCATTTTCCATAGTAATTAAGTTCATACTTGTTCATATATACCATGTTATTTTTATACATACATACATATATATATATATATATATATATCAAAAATGAAATTCTAATCTTAATTTAGCATTTGAGTTTCTCTTCTACAGGCACAGCAATGGAATTCTTGCAATGAGCAATTGCAGCTTGAATTGCGGCCTGCAACTCCTCCATGGTGCTGTCACTGGTTGAAGAAGGAAGAGTTGTTGTGGTTGCAAGGAGAAGCCCACTATTTGTTGGAGATGTCCTGATGGATGCAGGAGCTGAGAACTGACCTCTCCTCCCCCTCAAGTCTTGTTTGTTTCTAAAACTTAAATTACCTGAAAATGAATAAGATTGACTATGGAAATGGAGATTCTCTCTCCTTCCTCTGAACAATAATGGCCTCACCATTCTCATATACTTCTTAATCACATGACTTACATCAAATCTCAACCTTTTCTTCTGCTTGTTGTTCTCTTTATCATCGTCGTCTCGTTCTCTATCTTCAAAACCCTTTTTCCTCCTTGTGAATCCAAATAATGAGAATGACTTGGACTTGGTTCTTCCTTTCGTATTCTCATTATTATATTTGCTTTCTTGATGGCTGCTTTTGCTTTTACCATGGCTGTTGTTGTTGTTGTTGATGATGTTGTTATCGCTGGTGCTGCGGATTTTATGATCAGTACTTTTCTGATCATCTATCAACTCTCTGATGGGAAGAGTGAAGCTGTCCAATGAGTTGGTGGAGGAGCGAGGAGAGACTGGAAGGTGAGAGAGGAGGTGAAGAGGGAGCAAATGTCCATGGAAGAAAATGTCATCTGCTGGAGACAAATCGATTGCAAACGAAGGTGGTGTTTTATTGGTTTTATCGGGTGGGACTGGGGTTGAAGAAGAGTGAAGAGAGATTGTGAAGGAGAATTCATGAGAAGGAGAGGAGGATGATGAAGGTGGTGAGGCAGGAGCTGTTGCTGATTGCTGTTGTTGCTGCTGCTGCTTTGATGCGCCGAAACCTTCTTGTTTTAGTTTGGAATTGCCTTCTTGTAATAGCCTCTTGTCCACAACTATGTCCCTGGTCGTTTGCTGCTGATTGGTCTCCATAGTTTCTCAAAAGCTACGATTATGTTGAAAGACTAATAAGATCTGATTCTCTCAGTATCTGGAGTTCTCTCTTAACTTTTTAGTGCTTCCAATTTTTGGGCTTGTGGAGAGGGATAAGATTAGAAAGCAGTGGAGAGAGAAAGAGACTTCTGTCTATCTGCAGTTGGGCTTAAAAGTTAAAATGTCTTTTGTAGAAAAATGAAACAAATATTTATCAAACTTATTTGAATAATTGTTGATGAGATATATTGGAGAGAGAAGGGAGAGGGGAGAGGGTGTGGAGGGCATGGCATGGCACAATGAGTTGAGATGAGATGATATATTTAGCAGTATGTGTTAAATGGTTGGTGGGTCCTTGTCAAATCCAACAGCTATTAAAAGTTTTGATTAGGGAAATGTGATCACAAAGATCCAACATCCAAGTTTGCCCACAAAAGTTGGCTGGAATGGCAAAGCAAACTTTATTTTTTGGGTGTGTGTCTTTTATATAATTATATGTGAGTTGGTTGGTTTTTGGGAATGAGAAGACCGAGAGAAGTCATGTTCATATACACACAGAAAGATGTGCACCCGTTTCAAGAGGAATCTTTGTATTTTACTAATCAAATACAAATACTATGTTACTACTATCTTCTCCTTTTGCACCCAACCACATTGTCATATGTATTTTGAGTTATTAGAGGAATGGTGACACCTACTAGTTTATAAAGAAGGTGATGTCACTGTAGACAGTAGACTTGATGGGCATATAAGTAGATAGGATTTGGAACATTTTTCCAAGCCTTGGAATAATAAGTAAACACACGTTTTTACTATTGATATAAAGAGAATTCAATCTAAAATTGGACTGATTTGGCAAACAAATTTATTGTTCTCGAGTGTGATGGGTATCCTACGATAATCCATCATTTATGTGACATAAATATAATATGATAATATACTCTGTGAGTGTAGAGAACATCACATCATGATGTGCCCTTCCCATTTCAAGATTTTTTTCCACCTTCGTTTGGTTGCCCAAGAAAAAGAAACGACATAAAAAAGCCAATGCTCAGACTAAATTCAATGCAACTGATAAGATTTTTCAATCAATGCATTATTGGTTTTTTTTTTTTTTTTAAAAAAAAAATTTTTAAGGCATTTCTTGTATTTGCACTCCGTTTTCCACATACGACATGCCGGAGAAAGCAAAGCACAATTTAATGGAGAATATGCTAGATTGTGAAACATGTTTGATGAAAAAGCAATCACAGTCGCTAAACAAATGAAATGATCAAAAATAATCATGAGTCAGAAAATGGAAAATTTTGGGTGTAGCCTCGACGTGAAAATGCACATGCTTCACTGTTCAAGGGACCACTCTGTGATGTTAAATCATAAAGGTAACCAGGAATGCATATTTTTCAACCGCGATATTCTTAAGTAGCCAGTTGAAACCGTGTGATGAAGATCCGATGGAGGAGAATGAGGAAGTAACTAAGATGAAACGGATAGGATTGAAAAAAGAAAACAAAACAACATTCACAGTTAGGTGAAAGTGGGGTAGACCCACACACACGTGTACGAGTGGTCCAAATTGATAGTATAGACTATAGAGGGAGAATTTTGTTGGTTTAGTTAATGTCAACATCTCAATCATGGATGCATTATTTAGGTGGACTGAGGCATCTTCACACCACTAAACCAATTAAAAAAAAAAATCCATATATTCTAATTTTTATTTTCTTGTAAAGATAAGAGGAAAGCGAGAACACACGGCATAAAACAAAGATTTCTCGCTCAATGCCCATATAGATCCTTCTGTGCCAACTTCTTTCACTTGTTTCTGCTTTTGCCACTGGCCACTCAATATTATCATATTCCTTTCTACACACGAAGTCACCAGTCAGTTGCAAGAAAATCCAAGATGCTAACGTGGTATCAAACAAAATCTTCTCTCTCTCGACTCTTTCACTGTGTATGTGGGGATAACAGAGAGAAGTGCTTGTGTGGCTGTTACAAGCTTTAACTATTAAATCATTGTTTCCATCACAGTTCACAAACACATCACGCAACAAAGAAACAGTTAGGTCGTATCATCTTCTTGTTTACCCAGGCCATTTTGTGGGATTTTATGGTCAACCATTCAGAAATCAGAACCAATTCTCATGGTGGAACTGAATCCACAAACGAAAATACCAAAGATATATGAGGTCACTAAAGTTGTTGACTGTGTTGGATGTTGTACGGGTTAGCAAAAGAGGAAATAAGAAAAGAAAAGCCCTCACTTCACTTGCATTCATGAACCTCCCCAACCATGAAGGATTGGCTTTTAATATAAATTCAGAGGCGAAGATGTATGCTTCTCTAAAAACATACTAAAAAATTACAGAATAAAGCAAGTTCACATGTAGCTTTAGTCCTACGCAAATCAATAGACCACCGACCAAGAAGTTTCTACTTCTTGTATACTCCATAAATGGTCCAGATCATGTTATTCAATGAACAAAGCAGTCGTGCTCTAGGGCTCTACCATTAGACCACGCCAACTCATATCCAAGACAACTTGGCATCACGAATTAAGCAAAAAGACAATATTATGATCTCAATATACTCAAGTGCCTTTACTGAATTAAGTCACTTTAGAACTGGTCAAACAATATTTCCAACAAAAATCAAGAATTGGAAACCAACTACCAAATGGGGCTGGAAAATCTTAGATGAAATCAAATTATTGAAGGGAATGTGAAACAGCTTCAAGGATTTATAGTTGAAGAGTTGAACTAACTGAGTTACATATTTCATATCGAGAAAGAGCCACTAATTAACAAAGAATAAACACATTTTTCTTGGAAAGAGAAAAAAAAAAAAAGAATGTAATTTTCAACTTTTCTATTTCTCAAGGTTCACCTTCCCACTTGTCAAAGGAAGGATCAAATTAAATGAATGCTACATGATCAAATTCATTCAGCAAGTTGAATACAAAGGTTCTCCCCAGTTTGGAATGAATCTGTAAGTAATCATCAAGTTCTCTATATCATACCATCACACTTTAAGGCCGCTATAATTCACTGTTAGCTATACCAACCAAGGACCAGTATAGAATGGAATGGATCCAGACAGTAAAAGTGGTAAACTCCATGTGAGACTGCATTTGCAAGTTAATGGGAGGCACGCACAATTTTCCAAAAGTCATAAATAGATCTAAAGCGCACTTTGAAGTTTGATCTTACCACTTGGAGCATAGAAGCATCAGGGTGAGATCCAAATCCATCCTCAAGTTAATGCTGGATCAAAAACCCAAACCCCCATGAGAAGCTGAAGGGATTTAGCATTGTGAGAAAGCTGTCTTCCCATTTTGAACAACTTTGAAACAATTGTTAGCGCTCACAAAATGCAAATAACTGACAAGGACGGCCTAGTCACTGTCACTACCATGTCTATCTGAAAAAAAATTAAAACAAAAGCTTTAGACAAACAAATAGTTAATACATTGCAGAGATAGAGAGGGAAATGTCATACCTCCTGACGGTCTTTTCCCTTCCATGGCTTCTTTTTTCTCTTGACAACTTAAACAAAGGAAAGGGCCATCCCAGGGACGCAGCTTCACAGAATTAGATGCACCAGCATGTATTGAAATACCCTCTTCAGGTTTCATCTCCACTTGACAGACAGCACACATAAACAACTTAAACATGTTGCATAGTGGGTATTTCGTATCTAACCTGCATTCGACGATATTTGACTCATGTCAGAAGACTATAAACTACCATGACCATTTCCCGAGCAAAGACAGTAGTGCCACTTGTAATGGACAGAATGCCACTAACAGATGGCAACAAGGAAGTAGAATCTAGAAAACACGGATACTCCCTCGTGTATCCCACTAGCATCCGTATCGGATACTCGAATATGCGAGAATACTCGAGGATACGCGTATCCAAATCAGGATATGCGTATCCAAATCGGATTTGGATACGCGTATCCAAATCGGATTTAGATATATTTGGATACGCATATCCAAATCAGGATACCCGTATCCGTTGACTTTAGGGGCTGTTTGACTTTCGAATATACGAAGGATACAGCCAGGATATGTTAAGAAACGTTTAGGGTTTTTTGTAATTTTTTTAAAAAGGGGGTTATTTTGGAATTTTAAAAAATTTTGGAGTCGGAAATGAATTTTGAAGACTTTGTCTGAATACTTCAATCGATCTAAGGTTTTTTTCCATTCAAAATTGTTTTTCCAACTACTTTACCTGTTACGAAAAAAAAATGAGACGAGGAATTAAAAATATGTCTGATGAGTTATTAAGAATATATCTGATGAGTTTTTGTTTTTTGTTGAAATGATTTTTTATGAATTGACTGGTTTAATTATGAATGAACTTATTTATGCTTTAAATATAAATATATATTATTTTAATTGCCGTATCCTGCTATATCCGTATCCTAATTTTTGGAGATTTGCCGTATTCTCATATCCGTATCCGTATCCATATCCATGCAACATAGAGTAGAATGAAGCAATGCCAGACATGCACTAGCCATCTAATGCCTATATCATGGAGATCAAAGAAACCATTTAAGCTAATAGTGACAATCTTAACAGCACAAACCTTTCTGAAAGCATAGCAGATCCTTCCTCAAATAATTCCTCTACCACATCTGGCTCGATATATTGTTTTTCAACATTAGATGAGGATTCAGATGTCTTTTTGCGAAACATGGACTTGAACACTCCTTTTACCTGCTTCCTTGGTGGGGGCAAAGGAGCAGGTGGCTTCTCCTGTGGTAGTATATCAACCACAATACAGGTTGTATCATCTCGAAGTCCCTTTGCTGCTACAGATTCCTGCACAAGTAACAGGGATATGAAAAGACAGAAGAAAGCATAAGTACTAAAGAAGACGAAGCTAAATGTCCCTTGTAGTGATCTATAAGGGACAAAAGTGCAGTTATCATTACCATACAGAGACGCAAAGCATAATTTACTAAAATTGCTTCATATTAACATACTTTAACTATTTGTGCAGCTGCAGCTTCTACTGGCATCCCACGACAACAATCAAGAGCTGTTTCTGCTGATAAAGCATCCCAGACACCATCACTAGATAATATGAGCCTACCACCAGCTGTAGACAACTGCAAATAAAAAATACATATATCAATGAAAAGATAGAACATTTATTTCATAGGAAACAATCTATAAACTATATCAAAAAGGGCCACTAAAAAAGCTTGTACAAAAATCACTCGAAAAGCAAAAGCCAAAAGCAGCGCCTGTACGGATGTTAACAAACAGTCCACCTGGGCTATGAAAAAAGAGCCTACTAGGACAAAAACTAAGCCCACAAGCAAAATGACTCAAACTACTCCACAGCACCTTCCCAGTTCAAAAGAATTAAGAAAAAAAAGGATCATTTATGAATCCCAGGAGGATCTCTCTATCAATTTCTTTGCCTCTTATTCTAATTCATACAGTCAGACCTACTCGGTGGTATAGTCAGAACTACTTGGAAAGCTAAATGCTGAAACTATGAAGAACCAACAATCTGATACTGCAAATCTTGCTGATACAAAAGAGGCTGGGAATATAGATACGTTAATTTGGGACAAGGGTTGTGAGAAGCAACTTTTACAGATGCTTGCTTGAAATTGCGTATAAATGCATAGACCGGGATCCTACACGGAGACCATTTATCAAAGAAGTTGTTTCAGGGCTTGATGGCACTGGAATGGAGGCAGCTCAGCAATGAAATACATCACTGTGTTCTCGTTGAAACCGCAATTGAGTAGGTATAGCGGTATACCTGTATAGAAACATTATTTTTCCAAGTTTCTACAAGGTTGTGAATCTTGACCCTAGTGACTCTGGTTTCCTATAAAAAATTCATTTAGTTCTGTATACAGACAGATAAATGTTTCATACCTAGGCTATTTTGTCTGTTTATTCTAAAATAAGAATCATAAAAGGTATACATTTTCAGAAAAAGGAGTATTTAAGTTAAACAATATCTACTCCTATATTATGAATCTGGTACCTACCAAGGTAATATTATCCTCTCAATTGATGGGCTAGAAATACACACTCAAGTGTACCCGTTACATTGCTATAAATAGTAATTTTTTTAGCCAGCGTCTCCACCAAAATTTGTATTAGCAGTTTAAGTTGAACAGAGCAGGAAGTTATCAAGCATGACCAGAGTAACTGGTAAATGGTGATGACTACAAAAAAGAGTAGGTATGTTTTGCGCTTTCAACTGTTTCTTCTACAACAGTTCCTGTACAAAATGCATGCTTAACTTAATCTTTTTTAAGGCTGTAGTTTATGTCCAAGATACTGCATAGTTTATAAAATTCCTATTGAAAAATCAGTTATAACCCCTAGCAAGTAAAAGTAAACAGACTTGCAGAAAAGAAGGGATGAAACCCTTACAAACTGACACGCCTGGGAAAAAGATTGAAATTCTCAAGGACGTTTTGGTTTGAAGAAATGCCTAACAAAATCTGTTTATCTTACAAAGTTAAAGCCTGAGATATGGCACACATCAAGGAGATACATTATTTTAGAATTTTCTTATACAACAAAATAGCACCAAAAATGTTAGACCAAAGTTAAACATTAATTTTGAATACCTTATACTCATTCTTGGTCTCAGCCCCAAAAGAAAACGAAAATAACATTAATAATGCTTAAAAACGTGATGCATTAAGTTCTTCATATAACTTAATATGTTTAAAAATTAAAATAATCCTCAAAATAGTCGTGCAAGTGTAATATACCAAAATATAAATAAGGGACACACATGAAGTCTCCCAACCACACTCAAAGACACAATGGGGAGAAAGTAAATAGAATCAATAATATTGTCCAGATGAAAACTTAAAGAACAAACCTTCACTTGCTTTACATAAGGTACAGGAACAATGAACTCGCCTACATCCATATCTCCAATAGATCTTGAAAGACATAAACCGCCAGGCCAACATCTCAAAGGACCAATCTAGAAAGAAAATAGCACACTAGTTTGAAAATCTTCCATTTCAAAATAATTGGATTACAAAAACATTCTATTCATGAACATTTGAAGAATTCCAATGGACAAAAACTGATCAATAGTGATATATGTGGCAGGCAGAAGTAACAGTTTAAACTTTTCTCTGAAAAGACTTTGTCCCAACGTATCATTATATAGGGGCATATTAATATGTATGTCCTTTTGAATATCTAAGTTTTGAAGTTTGGTGGCTATGTAAAGAACATCAGAGAATGCATAAAAAAACACGCACAACACACAACCACCAGAGGAGTTTTGGAGAAGCGACCAACAACTTAACAACAACAAAAACATAACTGTGCTGTGAAGAAAAGATACCTCAGCACCACCACCTGCATTGAGCCGACCCACCTCACCACCACTTGCAGTAATACGTTCCCTCCTAATAATACACCAAAAAAATGAAAATTAAGGGGTTAATTGTCAAGGGAAACAGTTATGTGTGTCACGGAACAAATTACATCAATGACTTACTCCTCTTCATTGCATTCAAGCCTATGATCTGCGGACAAGTAATAGAGATCACCTTCAGCAGATTCAAGTATACAACGGGAATCGCCAACAGATGCAACAGTTACAACCCATCCTTCTATTATCACAAAGGTGACAGTTGTTCCTGACGTTTGTGCTGCAAAGTTAACCACAACAAAAATGTAAATATCATGCATGCAGCGTGCAACTCAAAATCCAGATGGAAGTGACGTTAAACGGATGGCAAACAATATGTAACAAAGTAAATGAACAGGAGGCCCTAATGCTGATAACCAGAGACAAAACTATATGCAACTCATCATATAAAAAAGACACCAGTAACTCACATTTCAATGCTAAAGAGATTTTTCAATTTGTAGTCATAAATAAACAGCTCATAATAGTCTTGCAGAATTATAACCATCTTATTATGATTAATTTATGGTAACCTAACAAACTGTATCAATCTTGAGTTGATTATGTCCACATCAATTCAGGTTGACATCTAATACTTCATAATTAAATATACAGAAGAAAAAAAAGACCATAAATTTTTACACTTTCTGTTAAGAATATTGTATGAAACCTGCGCGATCATAAAAATGAAGCCATATTCAAATAACATTGGTCAAAACTTACTAAACCTTCACCATCAATGACATACAGGCAATTGCCCACTCTGATGACATTTCTTAAACAATCTATAGAAGGTTCTTGATGCTCAAATTGGTATTACATAGCTAATAGAAAGTTCCACAAAGTTGTATGTACATGGTCTTTGAGATTTTACAAGCATCTCCCATGTAATTAAAAAGTATTGCATCTTTGCTTGCAGAATTTAAGAGTAACTCAAATTCAAGATGGTAACAATATGTTGTTGCATGCGTGACTGTACAACCATATCATGTTTGCATGAATAAGCTAGAGTGTGCTTACTTGTATGTGTGTGGTGAAAGAGTGTGCAAGGTTTTTTAGTTAATAACCCCCAAATCCAACCTACATCTTAGCAAGATTAAACTTTGGAGCTTACGTGTAGATCACACATTTCCTCCTTGTTTGACCACGAGTTCATCACATAGCATAGGCTACAAGACACTGAATGATATAAAGAAGCTACTCCTACCTTTTTCTTGAAAATCTTTATCTGTTTTTACGAAGCCTGCAACCAAGGCCCGTGGAAGAGCTGCTATCCATTCATCTCTGTTAAGCTCTGAAGGAATAGCACTTAAAACATTTTTTAGAAGATTCTCCTTTGTGTAAATAGCAGCTGCAGACCCATTGTGTCCATCAAATAGCTGCAAAATATGATTTAGTGAGATCAACTTGCCCAAGTAAGGCATAGGCCAAGAATGAGATATTATGTACAAATCATAGAAAATATACTAATGATTACAATAGACCATAGCTAAATAGATGAAGCTAAGCATGACAAAAAGCCTGCTATCATTCACATCACTGGAACTTAGTGTTTTCATCATAAATCCACATCTAGACAAACATTCAGTAATAACAATGCATCTCATATCCATCAACTAAATATCCCAACAGATCAAATTTAAACGTGATATAATATTATATTGCAAATGCCCCTAGCAATGGAATTTCCACATGTCTGGATGATTTCATAATCATGTGATAATATCTAAGAATTTAGAAATTTAAATACAATCCATCAAAATTGAGATTATTCAAGAACAATACCCCATAAACGGAAAATGTGGTGACGCCATCGCCGATCGCTCTTTGGCATTCGGTTTTGAGCAGCGTAAAGTCCTCTCCTTTCTTGCTTTGATTAGCCTGACCATGTACAATATCCGGTTTCTCAATCTTCTCACTAGCCAATTCACGCTTCAGCAGAACCGAGAGCGGGACCGTCTGATGATCACCTTTCGAGGACATTGCTCACAAATTTTACAGCTTCCTGAGAGAGAAAATGCGTCAACCTCTCTCTAATGCTCCATTTCTTGATCGCAGAAGATTACGCCGACCAACCCTCTCGCGTAGATAGCATTTCCAAAATCAAACAATCAAGCAATCCGATTCGGTGTCTCGAACAGACATGACTAAACGAATCTTACAGGAGAGAGAATCAATCAGTCAGAATCAGAAGAAGAATACAAATCTGAGAGAAATCGAGAAGTGGAAACTGGAAAGAAAGAAAGAAGGAAAATTACAAGAGAGAGAGAGAGAGAGAATGAGAATCCAAGGGAAGCAAAGGCTACGCGCCAAGAAGAGAGAGAAGATAGAAGTTGATGAGTTGTTATGATCCGATGACCTGCAGAAAATCCATTGTTGACGCCAACTATGGGTTTGCGCAATTGAAGCTGGTTTTCTCAATATTTCTATTTTAATTAATTTCCGTTTTACACTTTCACTCGACATATGCCAAAGAAACGCACCCGAATTCATTTCTCTCATTCGGCGCCCAAAAGCCGTTTTTTGAGCCGCTGTCAACACGCCTTCTTAACCGTTGGATTAAAAAATTGTGGGTCCTACGTCAGCCCAATTTATAAAACGAAACCGATTGGTTGGATCAATTTGGACAAAAATTAGATATTTTTTTAATTTCTATTTTTAAGGGAAAGTGACGCGGGATTGTCAATGGCAAAATCTACAAAGGGACAAACCATTTTTTTTTGTGGGACCAGTCAAATATAATTCCTCACGAGACGGAGAGACATGCAAAAATATAAAACCCTTTTCAGCCGGTGTTATTTATTTATTAAAAGATGATTAATTAATCAACTTGTTAATGTCACGTAGTTGCTAGTTCCTGTTAAAATTTATGGGCCCTTGACTGGCCCACTTATGGTGGAGTGACCTTTCCCCTCTCTGGTCTCTTTTTCAACCTAACCCTCTGACCTTCCACTTAAAGGACCCCGGAATTCTCGGCGCCAGTTATCCCTAAACAGAAACTGGTATTCCCACGCGCGGATAACGCGAGCGAACAACCTCGGTCCAATCAGTGCTGTCCTAGATTGAAGCGTGACTTCAAGCGCCTGAGGAATAGGAAGATCTCTCATAAACGGATGTTTATCAGACAAAACTCCGCGTCGAAATAACTAAATTAACTTGGTAAGCTGAAATCAACGGTTGTATCAGAATCAGATGGACCCCACATCCAAAAATAAATAAATAAAATAAAAATGGAAGCTGGATTAAAATCAGGCCCTTAACTCTGGGGCATGGGCCCCTGTAAGTTGAAAGCATGTTCAATTTTTCATATCAAGAATTGCAAGCTGGAAAGGAGGGTCCAGCTTGCCAATATATATATATATATAGCAAATGTTGCAATCAACAACTGGGGTATATTCATTAGTCATTACAGCTCATACACATCCCCAATTAACCAGAGAAATACAGTGAGCCATTGCATGCAGTGCACCCCACAAAGGATTTTAAAATTCACAACGAAAAGAGATGGTCAAGCAACTTCGACAATCATGACAGCTGCCTTCTCTTGATTGGTTTTGAGCCTGGATATACACACATGGTTCTGAAATGTTGACCCATGCCACCAGCTTTTAGCCTTTAAAGCTTGTGCTGTTGGTCAGTTTCTGGCCCAGGTTTCAACATAGCATTAGTCATCTTATATATTCTCTGTGTATTCACTCACAAATCATATTTTTCAAACAAAATTTAATTTTGCGGTCTTCAGGGAAGGGACAAACAATAAGAACAAGATATAAACAAAAGCATGAATAAGATTAGAGATGGCACAAGGAAGTGAAGGAACAACACTAGACAGCTGAGCTCATCGGCTCAACCGTAAAATTCATGTGTTTAGACACATCATATGAGGGCCTTGGATGAGTTGATGAGTCGGGTAAAAGAACCAAAAAAAAAAAAAAAAAAAAAAGTAGACCCTGTATTGAAGTTAGATAAATCTATAAACAAGCCAAGTAGTCTTCTCTGAGATTAAGACTGGACAAAACTCATGGCAAGATTGATTTTGTCTACCACAGTATACCTGCATCAATTAGAAATATCACTTCAATTCTGAAGACATGGTAACAAATAGTCAAAATGAAGCATCAAATTAAAAAAATAAACCCAGTATTATGAACTAGAAACAAGTAAAAGCACAAGATTGTAACTTACTAATTTGTAAAAAACAAATTGACTAACAGAGGAACCAGCTAAGGTTTAGGTCACAAATTCTTATTAGACAACATCATCATCATTGCAATTTGGACCCTAACTCAGCTTTTTAAAGGAATCTCAACTTACAATGCCATGTCATTGAGCAACCAATAAACCAAGGTCATTTTCCTTCTCAAAGATAAATAAGTTTGGTTTTGTCAGTACAAATATCAAATAAATAAATTTGTATGTACGAATATTCTTATCAGCCAACATCATTATTATTGTAATTTGGACCCTACCACAGATTTATAAAGGAATTTCAACTTACAATGCAAAGTCATTGAGTAACCAATAAACTAAGTTCATTTTTCTTTTCTAAGATGAATTAAGTTTGGTTTTGTCAGTACACGTAAAATAAATATTATCATGACAAAAATGCCAATTTCAAAGTATGATCTTGTTTGAGTCAAAATCTAATCATAGTTAAAATGACAAATAAAGATTGATATATTTTCTCAATTCAATTAGCTCAAGCGATATAAGTAGGTTACGTAATATAATAGGTTATGTGATTTAATAGGCAGAAAAAGAAAAGAGAATGAAGAATTATCACATCAAAAGGATTTTCTATTAAATACACTATTTATTCTTAAAATCTACTTGAATTATAAATCACACCTTTGATTTACTTTTCCTTTCACATTACAACATATTGAACTTTAAAATTTGGTTTTTCTTTTAGTTCCTATACCTTTATTTTATTGCATTAATTACTTTTTCAATCAATCTATTTCATATTTGATTTCAGCAAATTGTAAAGTTTATATTTACAATCAATTATTTACATTCCTAGTCTTGCTATTTTTAGTCTATCATTATGTGCTTGATCGAAATAAAAGTCTTAACGAGCAAAGTCAGAAACTAATTCAGGATGATCCACATCAAGTAGGCATATATCGGTGGCTCAACAAACACAATCATCCTATTATCACAAATTTCATTATTATGCAGGTTTTTGTCTTATGATATCAAATGAATGGTATTTAATGGAACAACAATAGTTGTATAATAACATTTACAAGAATTAATCCAAAATAGTCACCTAAATTGATTGGACAAGCTGGATATCCAATGACCTAAGACTCAGAGCTTCACGCATTATTCCTCTTTTCAGAACTATTCACCCTTATGATGTGGACCTGAAAAGATGGATATAATAAGAACAATCTCAAACTACTAAATTTAAAATTCTAAGTCGTATTAAAGATAGGAGTGGTGGAGAATCAGTAGCCCTACACATTACATTAGACTGCATAAATATGCATGTGTTTTTGCTCACACAATATTATCAATGCACATAGATATCAGATAATATCAATATCTGTAAGGCATATTTGGAAGACAAAAACACAGATGCCTTGCAACCAACCTTGAAAGCGAATCATAATTTAAAAAAAAAAAGCAGTACAGGAAGTTGCTAAAAATTTTAACGTAGTTAAATCATTACCTTGAATGTTGTATCTTTAATTAACTGAAAAACTACTGCATCTCCATCTACCAAGTCATGAGCAACTGCAAATCCTTTCCATCCACCACTCAGTCCTGTTTTTCGGTGTAAGTATATTGTTGGATACTCGTCACCAGATTCATCTACCAAAGTAAAAACCTCATCTCTTCTAGGAAGGCACTTCTTGCAGAAATTGACTGGAAGGCCCTGTCATCAGATTTATAAATTAAAAAATGAACTTAAACAATAAATTTACTAAAGCTGTACCCCTAAATTGAAACAATAATAAATAGAAAATCCAGTTAGTGAAACAGTCCATGGACTGCAATCACTACAATGACCCATCAAAACAATCATTGTTTTGCTATCACTTCTCTATGAATATCAAGAAACAAACAACAACAAAATAGTATGAACAAAACGAAAGAAAGACTTCATATAAAATAACACCAATCTGTTTACCAGCCAAAATCCGCCAGTTACATGAGATTGAAGCATCGACTTTATAAAAGTTGGATACGCGGGTTCTAAACGCGATTCCAGTTTTTCTGCTTTATCCATTGCGTCTGCCCTGGCTTCATCCGAGGCATATACCCGGTTCGACAAATCCCTCTTTTTAGAAACCCTATACATCCCAACGAGAAAACACCAATTTTATCAAAACACTGGCAAACATAACATTGTACGATTAAAAGCTGTTTGAACAAAATTTACCTTCTAGGTATTGCCACGCGTGTGTGATCAACCTGTTGAAAATCATAAATTGCAGTATATCATTATTAAAAAGTAGTTCGATTTCCTTGTAAAACTTATATGCTGTGGCACAATAATCAACTAAAAAAAAAAATCAACTGAAGGGCGAAAGCTAAAATGTTCATTAAATAAAGAAAGAAATGGATTTTCTTTTTGCTTACTTCTTTGTAATCAGGGACAGGTTTGTTGGCGACACGACTGGAGCGTCTCACGACCCCCAATTTCTTCTCTGCTGTACGAGATTTCACCGATTTCATCTGTTGATTTTTTGAACAAAAGACATAGACAGAGTAAGATATACTTGATAAGGATTAACATGTAAAAAAATCTCTATTTTTTAATTATTTATTTTGGATTTGTAATGACCGGAGAGGACTTGAAAGAGGGGCTTTTCATGACAGCTTGAGAGAGCTGTGGGAGATTGAGGGCTTCCATTCGTTTCTTGTTTTCCTCCAGTCGCTTGAGTCGAGATTCCTCGTATGATACCTTGGCCGCCGCCACCATTTTTTTTTTTTTTCTCGAGAACCAAACGAAAATTGTTTTATGGCGAGGGAAAATGATCGAAAAAACAAGGTCGAAAAATGTGGCAAGAGTCCTTTTAGCAGAATTAAAATTTGAAACCCTAGTCGACCGTTGAGTGATTGGGTTACTGATAGGAGCCAGCTAGCTCAATGGTGGAATCTGATTGGTTGCCAGACATTTTTTTACAGCTTCCTTCCATAGTTCCATTCCATGCTTGGTGCTCATTACCGCTAAGAAACGTCAAATCAAACTGAATCTTTTAAGTCAAAATTTCAAATGTGCAAACTCAACTTTTATTATTTATGAGCATCTCCAAACGTTAACGCTGTGTGCCAATTAGCAAATTGTAAAACATCTAGCCCGTGTGCTACGCGGGATTAGATTGAACTATTATATGAGATTGGATTGAACTGAATTATATTGAATTGGATTGAATTAATATAACACTATCCACCGTTTGATGTAATATGAGATATGACTAAAATAATATAATTATATATTTAAAATGATTTGAGATTGAACCAAAAATAATATAATGAAATATTTATTATATAACTAAATTATAATTAAATTTAAATATAATTAATCTATTAAATAGATATATAATTTATAATTAAATTAAATAAATAAACATAAATTTATTTTTTTAAAATAAAATAAAATAATATAAAAGTTACAATTCAATTTTATTAAAAACCACGATGAAAGTTTACAATTTTAAAAATAAAAGTTCAGTTTAATTTTTTTTAAATTAAAAATTTATTATTAAAAAGATAAAAAATATACATATTAATGGTTATTAATTTTAATTAAATTTGTTATGAGAGAGAAGTGTGTTATGTGAGATAGAGAGAGAAGGGGATAAGAAATTATTAGTAATGAGGGAGCGTTTAATAAAAAAGTAATAAATTTTTTTTTTTTTTTTTTTTGTAATTAGTCCCGGGACTATAAGTGATAGGGGGTGGGGTGGGGTGGGTTTATATAGTCCGGTCAATATGAGACTATTTTAGTACACGAGATTATAAATTTCATGTCTGCGCACTTCAACAAACACAGGATAGGGACTAAAATAGTTCAATCCCGAGCTAATCTCGCGTACCAAATAAGGCCTAATAGAATTAACGTGACATAAAATTTAAAAATAAAAATTTCACCTTACATATTTTTCTAAATTCTGAAAAGCACCTAATTTGTTTTTTTATTTTCAAAGAAAAGAAAAAAAAAAAAAAAGCCGGTCTGATTATGGGAGGAGATCCTCCTCGGGTATCAATTTCAATTTCGTTGACCTCTTCACTAAGCCAACAAGGTGAGTTAGAATCCAGTTTTACTAATAATAATATATATATATATATATATATATATTTTTTTTTTTTTGAGTTTTCGAGTTTGTCCTTGCCGTGTTCAGAAGCTACATTGACTGCTTAATAAAAAAATAAAAAATAAAAAACAATCTTTTTGTTGTGTTTGTTTCATATAAAAATCAATATTTAGTTTTTCTCTCACGTTGTTCTGTACAAATTACAAAGGTTACACATTGGGGAGGGTATTTTTGCAAATGACCACTCCTTGAAACACTTCCTTTTCACATACAAATGAATCTGTAGAGCTTTTGAGACTGTGTGCCCATCATGGATATCTGGAAACTGGGATTTAACAAAATCTTGTTAAGGTGAGATGGGGTTGTTTTGATTGTTCGTTTGTATTACAAGCTCATTTCAGTTTTGCTATCAATTTCTAGTTTTGGTTGCTAATAAATTAATTTTATTCATTTATTTAGGATAAATTCATTTCACTACTATAATCAAAATCTTAATTTCTTTTTTTTTTTTCATGGGAGGAGAAGGAGATGAGCAAACCTCCAATTTATTTAGTTTATTCAAGGAGATGAGCAGACTGTCCATCATGGAGGGAGGTCTGCTTTTTTTCCTTTTTTTTATTTATTTAATTTTTGTTTTTGGAAAAAATTGGGTTTTTTATTTTATTTTTTAAGTTGAGCTTATAGTTATTAAAATATTTAAAATTATTTTTAAATTTTATGTTATTTTAATTATAGTCCTTTGCAAAAAGATACTTTTACTCTTTATTTATTCACTTAATAGTTAGTCAAAATTGACACAAGGCAATTGCCTTAGTGGTTTGGAAGCTTCAAAACCTCTAAGCCACCAATGTTCAAACCTTGATGGTATATTGTAAATAATTATTTTTCCACTATTGCTTATAACACCATTGGTCCCGGTAGTCCTCTGACCCTTCAGGTGTCAGTTTAAAAAAAAAAAATAGTTAGTCAAAACTAATTCGAAAATATTTATTTAATTCAAAAAAAAGTTAAAATATATTTACGTCATATTCTTGTGAAATTGGGTTATATAAACGCAGAAGCTTCGAACAAGGATTGGTATTTGGTAAGAATAGCATTGCTTCCTGGATTGAAGATACTGAAAGTCTGAGCAGAGAATGTTGATGTATTCTCTAACTAAAAGGGAGGCCAGATTCTACCATTTTTATTGCTGTATTATGTTACATGCTAGTGAAATGTGCATATTATACTATTTCTATAATTCTACTGATCTGTATTCTACTTTTCTAATAGCAATATTAGAATAAACACTTTTTGTAGTGTATATAAAGCAAGTAAATGATTTGAATATTTGAATGACTAATAAAGTTTATAAACGTCAGGCTCTCATCTTTAGAAATACTAATTGGTATATTCAAATACTAATTGATTAAGAACCAAAAATGCAAGACCAATGATATTGGTTATCCCAATTCCCAAGTTGAATAAGAATTGCAGATTTTGACATGATTTTTTTAAATGACTTATATTTAGATTGAACTAAAATATTTAGTACAAACTGTTTAAAATGAAGTAAGCATGGTACAGTCACTCACACCAATCTTCCACTTTATATTGATATGAGATCCATAAACACAAAGCAAATTTAATAAATAGATAATGAATTTGGTAGCTTAAACTAAACTAATCGATTTTAAATTTACACGGGAAAAATTTGTATGTATTAGGATGTAATGAATCAAATGTAATATATCTTAATCATTCATATCATGTTATATAATATGAATAACCAATTCAAAATTAATTTTTATATCACGTGATATAATATTAGTGGCTGGATACATTGTATCGATGCATACAATTTTTAATTAATTTACACAAATTACCACACATAGGAGCAGACCCCTTTGCCCCTGGCCCTCCAAAGGTTTTTGAAAAAAAAAAGTTGTATATAATTTTTTTAGGGTGAATTACACTAAGGTACCCTGAATTTATGCATCATTACACGCATAATACCAGTTTATCGTTTATTACACTTAAGTACCATTGACCATAGTTGATTTCGTTAAAATTAATTGTTGACCAACTTTTTTTTGAAATGACATAAATACTCTTGCTAATAAATTTAAAAATAACATTAAAAATAAAAAATAATAATTAAAAAAATAATTCATTCAATTTCATCTCCACCATCCTCAAAATGACATACTAGTGGCCAAAACACTTCAACTACAAGTATGGAAAAGATCTGATAAAAAATAATTAAATATGAAAATAGAACATACTCAGATCTGGAAATGGAAGAGATTTGAAATTTTTCCAAATCTCTTCCGTAACATTTAAAAAAAAAAAAACTCAACTCCATCAGAGATGGAGTTTCTCCATCTGCCTCTTCACTGATTTGCTGATATAATATTTTTGTCTTTCAATACCTTTCGAAATTTCAAAACTCTCTCTTTCTCTAAAAGTCACTGCGTCCCTCTCTAAATTTGCAGGTCTCACACTTTGTTTTCTTTCCACAAAAAACCCACTTGATTTCAACGCAGCAAATTATCGAAGTACCAAGCTTTCTTAGACGAATTTTTTTTTTTTTTTCATTTTCTTATGAATTCTTGCACAACTGAGAATCTTCCTTGGTGAGTTTTATTATTTAAGTGAAAAGATTAGAAGGGTTGGTTTTGTTCTTGGTTTCCAAGTTTTTGAAGAAAAAGCATGAACACCGGTGAAAATGATTAGAGAATTGTAGTTAACATACATTTTTGTTATGTTGGACTTTTTGGGGTTTTGACTTTTGATGATTTCTAGGGTTTTATGATTAATTTTTTTTTTTCATATAAGCAATTAAAGGTACATACTTTGTTCTTTTTATGCTTTTCAAGCTCTGTCTTTTTAGCTTTGATTTTTGTTTGCTGCTCGCTTTGGCAACAGGGGGCTCAGGAAGATATCAGCTGCAAGTGGAGATGATGATGATGGTGGAGATGAAATTGAATGAATTATTTTTTTTAATTATTATTTTTAATGTTATTTTTAAATTTATTAACAAGGGAATTTATATCATTTCAAAAAAAAGTTGGTCAACAGTTAATTTTAACAAAGTCAATATGGTAAAGAGTACTAGAGTGTACTAAAAGGTAAACTGACATTATGCGTGTAATTATATATAAACTCAGGGTAGTTTAGTGCAATTCGCCCTTTTATTAATATTAAATTTAGATATACAAAAACTAAATATGTATGGATGCCCTTCCCCAAATTGTTTGGTCTTGTTCCGCCTTTGACCGCACGTTGAGTTGCTGACGATGAACTCAGCATTCTCTTAGAGCATCAAATTCTATCCTAAAAAAAAAATTGCCATTTTACTTTTTTTTAGTTAATTCAAATAAATTTTATTCCTTTTATATTATTTTATCAATTTAATATATTTATAAACTTTAACGAATAATTAAATTATTATAAAAAAATATACCGTTGGACATATCACGTCGAGATCTCCAAAATGATGCTAATATTATATGCATATTTAATTTACTTATTAATTATATTAGTTGGAATAATATTACGTGAAAAATTAAGGAAAAAATTATGTGACTAATTTTTTATTTTTTATATTATGTGAGTAATTATTTAAAAATAATATTTTTATATTAAAAAATAATTAATATTATACAATTTATCTAATAGAAATTAATTAATATAGTATAAAAAATAAAATATTATTTAAAGATAATCTTTATACTAATTTGGTGATTAATACTATATTCTATAAAGATTTTCTTTCAACTATAGGGCCATGTTTGGTACGCGGGATTAACTCAGGATTGGACTATTTTAGTCCTTATCCTGTATTTGGTGAAGTGCGAAGACATGAGATTCATATTTCCATATACTAAAATATTCCCATATTGACTGGACTATATAAACCCACCCCACCCCACCCCCTATCACTAATAGTAAAAAACAAAAAAAAATTATTGTTTTTTTATTAAACCCTCCTTCATCACTAATGATTTCTTATCCTATTTTCTCTCTATCTCACATAACACACTTCTCTCTCATCACACATTTAATTAAAATTAATAACCATTAATATGTATATTTTTTGTCTTTTTAATAATAAATTTTTCATTTAAAAAAAATTAAATTGAACTTTTATTTTTAAAATTGTAAACTTTCATCGTGGTTTTTAATAAAATTGAATTGTAAATTTTATATTATTTTGTTTTGTTTTAAAAAATAAATTTATGTTTTTTATTCAATTATGTTTTTTAATTTAATTATAATTTATGTATATATTTAATAGACTAATTATATTTAAATTTATTAAATTTAATTAGAATTTAGTCATATAATAAACATTTCATTACATTATTTTTAGTCCAATCCCAAATCATTCCAAATATATAATTACACTATTTTAATCCTATCACATATTACATCAAACGGTGGATAGTGTTATATTAATTCCATCCAATCCAATCCAATCCCAGTCCAATCTAATCCTATATAATAGTTCAATCTAATCCCGCATACCAAACGGAGCCTTATAATTGACACTATTTTTTACTTTTCATAAAATTACGTTAGTCTTTTTTTTTTAATCTGATACTTTTATGGGTCAGAGGATTACGAGGACCAACCGATATTAAATCATACAAGCACGGCCTAGACAACTACTCTTAGTAATGGGAGGTGTCTACTCCTAATACGGGGGAGAGTTCTATCCACACAATTGCGTTTTTATGGGCTATGGTGAAAAAATATATTTATATGTCTACACAAGGATTTGAATCTTGATGGTTTGAGGGATTTTGTGGCCTCCAGATACTAAAATAAAGGACGGTGCAGATCCAATCTGGATCTCCACCACCAAGAACACAAAAAAAAAAATTCAATATAAAATATTTTTTAAATTTTTTTCAATTGTATGATTTTTAAATTATTTTTTAAAAAATGTATCTCCACCGTCCATCAAGATTGATAGGATGATGGAAATCTATTTTTAAAAATTTTAATTTTTTAATTTTTTTAACTTTTATTTAATTTATTTTTTTTAAACTATGGGTAATTATATTATTTTATACAAAAGTCAAAGTCAAACCGTTATATTTGACTGGGTCAACTTACGGTAGGGTACTAACATGCAATTAAGACTAAACTCACGATTTCATTGCAATATAGCTAAACGTCAGGGTACTTTATCACAATTAGCCCTTTTATCTTAAATGAAATTTTATTTAATTTAAAAATATTTTGGATATTTATTATGTTTAATTACCTTTTTACCCTTCAATATTTAATGGTCAAACTTTAAAGTCAAATAAAAATTTAATAAAAGGGGAGATGTTGTGTATTTTTAAAAACTAAATGGGATAAAAGAGAGAAAAATAAAATTAGATGATGGAAAATTGAGAATATCCCAAATTATAGGGGGAGAATGATCATATCCCAAAAAATTATGAAGATATGAATGTTGTCACAATCGAGAAATAAAGAGAAGAAATGCCGGTGGGTTATTACTTATGGATATTATTAAAATTTCCCTATAGTTTGGTGTATTAGTTAAAATTCCCCTTTAGTTTCATTTTTGGCTAAAATCCCCCTTGTAGTTTGGTGTATTTGTCAAAAATTCCCCTAACAGTCAGTTTTAATTACCAAAATACCATTGGCCGTATAAAAAATAAAAAGTTCAAAGTATAGCAGAAAATTCAGAAACAATTTGAAGAAAATGACATTTTAAAGAAGTGAAAATAAATAAGAAAACTTTTAATTTGAGAGAGTTTTGAAAGAAAAATGGAGAAAGAAATATTTATAGGAAGATCATATGAGTAGCAATACAATGGTAATAAATTTGAAGCTACATCTGTATTTTAATTTAGCATAAATGAGGATGAAACATTAATTCCAGTAATATCAGTCTTCATATAGCTCAAATATTCTGACAAAGCTAACTTTAGTTTATCTTTTAATAGAGAGAGCATTTAAAAAAAAGATAATAACAATATCCTTTGTTTCAGTTTTTATTATTATTCAGAATTGTATAACACTTTTTTTAAAACTTTTTTTAAGCTAATTACTTCATATTATAGGTACATTAATATTGTTCTCATACCTGCATAGCTTCTTTTCTTTTAACTGTGATAAGTGTTTTTTATTTTTTATTTTTTTTCACTTTAAAAGTTGATAACACCTTAATTTTGACCGAATATTTTCCTCAAAGTAAGAGAGGGGTGGTTTGGCTTTTTCAAAATTCACATTTGTTACAAAAGAAAAGCTGTTGTTAGAATAAAATAATAAATATTGAGATACGCTTACTTAAAACTCTTGATCTCTTGTTTTATAAGCAAAAAGAAATAACAAATAAATGTTTATAATAATATATGGTTAGTTGAAAACTAAAATATATTAGATGTTACTTTTAGTTGATACCAAATAGAAAACATAAACAATAGGTATGAGGAAATATTTTCAATCATTTCATTGTGTTGGTCATGTGTTTGGTTTATAAAATATGTTAAAGGAAAACTAAGAACAAAATTTAAAAGAAATATTATTATTATATACTATACATATACAACTTCTGTCCAAATCAAAATACATATACAACTTCAAATTGATTACTATGGTATTACTACTCATATGATCTCTCTATAAATATTTCCTTCGCCATTTTTGTTTCAAAATTCTCTCAAATTAAAAGTTTTCTTATTTCTTTTCACTTTTTTAAAATGTCATTTTCTCTAAATTGTTTCTGGATTTTCTACTATACTCTGAATCTTTTATTTATTATACTTGTGATATTAAATCCATTTTAAATTATATTATTATTATAATATTTCTTTTAAATTTTGTTCTTAGTTTTCCTTTAAGATAATTTGTAAACCAAACACCTGATCAAATATGAGTAGTAATACCATAGTAATCAATTTGAAGTTGTATATGTATTTTGATTTGGCAGAAATGAGGATGGAACACTAATTCCAAGAATGTCAGTCTTCATATAATTCAAATATTCTGATAAACCTAACTAGAGCATTTAAAAAAAGATAATAATAGTACCATTTGTTTCCGATTTTTATTGTTATTCAGAATTGTGTAATACTTTTTTCAAGCTAATTAGTCCTTATTATAGGTTCGTTAAAACCGTTATCATACCTGCAGAGTTTCTTTTCTTTTTATAGTGTGATTAGTGTTTTTCATTTTTTATTTTTTTCACTTTAAAAGTTTACAACTTAATTTTGATCCGAATATTTATCTCAAAGTAAGAGAGAGATGATTTGCCTTTTTCACAATTCACATTTGTTACAAAAGAAAAACTATTGTTAGGATAAAGCAATAAATATTGGGATACGCTTGCTTAAAACTCTTGGTCTATTGTTTTATAAGAAAAAAGATATAACAAACAAATGTATATAATAATATATGGTATTGTGGAGAACAAAAATATATTAGATGTTATTTTTAGTTGATACCAAATAGAAAATATAAACAATAGGTATGAGGAAATATTTTCAATTATTTCATTGTGTTGATCAGGTGTTTGGTTTACAAAATATGTTAAAGGAAAACTAAGAACAAAATTTAAAAGAAATATTATAATAATAATATAATTTCAAATGAATTTAATATCACAAGTATAATAAATAAAAAATTTAAAGTATAGTAGAAAATCCAGAAACAATTTAGAGAAAATAACATTTTAAAAAAGTGAAAAGAAATAAGAAAACTTTTAATTTGAGAGAGTTTTGAAAGAAAAATGGAGAATGAAATATTTATAGGGAGATTATATGAGTAGCAATACCATGGTAATCAATATGTTAGTCTTCATATAACTCAAATATTTTGATAAACCTAACTAGAACATTTAATAAAAAATAATAACAGTATCATTTGTTTCCAGTTTTTATTGTTATTCAGAATTATGTAACACTTTTTTCCAGCTAATTAGTCCTTATCATAGGTTCATTGAAACTGTTCTCATACCTGCAGAGTTTCTTTTCTTTTTATAGTGTGATTAGTATTTTTTATTTTTTATTTTTTTCACTTTAAAAGTTGACAACACCTTAATTTTGACCGAATATTTACCTCAAAGTAAGAGAGAAATGCTTTTTCTTTTTCACAATTCACATTTATTACAAAAGAAAAGCTGTTGTTAGGATAAAACAGTAAATATTGGGATGCACTTGCTTAAAACTCTTGGTCTCTTGTTTTATAAGAAAAAAGATATAACAAACAAATGTATATAATAATATATGGTATTGTGGAGAAAAAAAATATATTAGATGTTATTTTTATTTGATACCAAATAGAAAACATAAATAATAGGTATGAGGAAATATTTTCAATCATTTCATTATGTTGATCAGGTGTTTGGTTTACAAAATATGTTAAAGGAAAACTAAGAACAAAATTTAAAAGAAATATTATAATAATAATATAATTTAAAATGGATTTAATATCACAAGTATAATAAATAAAATGTTCAAAGTATAGTAGAAAATCCAGAAACAATTTAAAGAAAATGACATTTTGAAGAAGTGAAAAGAAATAAAAAAACTTTTAATTTGAGAGAGTTTTGAAAGAAAAATAGAGAAAGCAATATTTATAGGGAGATCATATGAGTAGCAGTAGAATGATAATGAATTTGAAGCTGTATCTGTATTTTGATTTGGCAGCAATGAGGATGAAACACTAATTTCGGTAATGTCAGTCTTCACACAGTTCAAATATTATAAAAAAATTAATTTTAGTTTGTCTTTTAATGGAGAGAGAATTTAAAAAATAATAATAATAACAGTATCTTTTGTTTCCAGTTTTTATTGACATTGTAACACTTTTTTCAAACAAATTACAATGAAACTGTTTTTATACCTGCGGAGTTTTTTTTTTCTTTTTGTAGTGTGATCAGTGTTTTTTATTTTTTACTTTTTTCACTTTAAAAGTTGATAACATCTTAATTTTAACTGAATATTTTTCTCAAAGTAAGAGAGAGGTGGTTTGGTTTTTTCACAATTCACATTTATTACAAAAGAAAAGCTGTTGTTAGGATAAAACAATAAATGTTTGGATACGCTTGCTTAAAACTCTGCATCTCTTGTTTTATAAGTAAAAAGAAATAACAAATAAATGTATATAATAATATATGGTATTGTAGAGAACAAAAATATATTTGATTTTGTTTTTAGTTTTAGTTGATACCAAAAAGAAAACATAAACAATAGTTATAGGAAATGTTTTCAATCATTTCATTGTGTTGATCAGGTGTTTGGTTTACAAAATATGTTAAAAAGGAAACTAAGAACAAAATTTGAAAGAAATATTATTATAATCATATAATTTATAATGGCCCCAAATATAATAAATAAAAAGTTGAGAGTATAGTAGAAAATTAAGAAACAATTTGAAGAAAATTGCATTTTGAAGAAGTGAAAAAAAATAAGAAAACTTTTAATTTAATAGAATTTTGAAAGAAAAATGGAGAAGGAAATATTATTAGGGAGATCATGTGAGTAGCAATACAATGATAATCAATTTGAACTGTATTTGCATTTTGATTTGGAAAAAATGAGGATGAAACACTAATTCCGGTAATATCAGTTTTCAAATAGCTCAAATGTTCTGACAAAACTAACTTTAGTTTGTCTTTTAATAGATAAAGCATTTTAAAAAAATATATTAATAACAATATACTTTGTTTCCAGTTTTTATTGTTATTCAAAATTGTGTAATACTTTTTTCAAACTTTTTTCACTCTAATTATTTCTTATTATAGTTACATTGAAACTATTCTCATACGTGCATAGTTTCTTTCCTTTTTATAGTATGATCAATATTTTTTATTTTTTATTTTTTTCACTTTAAAAGTTGATAATAGCTTAATTTTGACAGAATATTTATTCAAAGTAAGAAAAATATGGTCTGACTTTTTCACCATTCACATTTATTACAAAAGAAAAACTATTAGTTAGGATAAAGTAATAAATATTTGTATATTATTGCTTAAAACTCTGCATGTCTTGTTTAATAAACAAAAAGAAATAACTAACAAATGTATATAATAATATATGGTATTGTGGAGAACACTATTATTTTCAGTTGATACCAAATAAAAAACATAAACAATAGGTAGAGGAAACATTTGCAATCATTTCATTGTGTTGACCAAGTGTTTTGTTTAGAAAATATGTTAAATGAAAACTAAGAACAAAATTTAAAAGAAATATTATTATAACCATATAATTTAAAATATATTTAATATCATGAGTACCATTTTTAATGGCCCCAAGTATAATAAATAAAAGGTTCAAAGTATAGTAAAAAATCCAGAAACAATTTGGAGAAAATGGCATTTTGAAGAAGTGAAAAGAAATAACAAAACTTTTAATTTGAGTGAGTTTTGAAATAAAAATGGAGAAGGAAATATTTATAAGGAAATCATATGAGTAGCAATACAATGGTAATTAATTTGAAGTTGTATCTTTATTTTGATTTGGCAGAAAAGAGGATGGAACATTAATTTCGGGAATATCAGTCTTCACATAGCTCAAATATTCTGACAAATCTAACTTTAGTGTGTCTTTTAATGGAGAGAGCATTTAAAAAAAGATAATGACTGTATTCTTCGTTTCCAGTTTTTATTGTTATTCAGAATTATGTAACGCTTTTTTCAAGCTAATTACTCTTTATTATAGGTACATTGAAACTGTTCTCATACCTGCAAAGTTTATTTTCTTTTTATAGTGTGATCAGTGTTTTTTATTTATTATTTTTTTACTTTAAAAGTTTACAACACCTTAATTTTGACCGAATATTTTGCTCAAAGCAAGAGAAGGGTAGTTTAGTTTTTTCACAATGCACATTTATTACAAAAGAAAAGCTGTTGTTAGGATAAAATAATAAATGTTGAGATACGCTTGTTTAAAACTCTTGATCTCTTGTTTTATAAGTAAAAAAAATAACCTAATGTTTATATTAATATATGGTATAGTGGAGAACAAAAATATATTAGATATTGTTATTTTTAGTTGATACCAAATAGAAAACATAAACAATAGGTATGAGGAAACGTTTGCAATCATTTTATTGTGTTGATCAAGCGTTTGGTTTAGAAAATATGTTAAAGGAAAACTAAGAACAAAATTTAAAAGAAATATTATTATAATTATATAATTTAAAATAGATTTAATATCATGAGTACCATTTATAATGGCCCCAAGTATAATAAATAAAAGGTTCATAGTATATTAGAAAATCCAGAAATAATTTGGAGAAAATAACATTTTGAAGAAGTGAAAAGAAATAACAAAACTTTTAATTTGAGTGAGTTTTGAAAGAAAAATGGAGAAGGAAAGATTTATAGGGAGATTATATGAGTAGCAATACAATGATAATTAATTTGAAGTTGTATCAGTATTTTGATTTGGCAGAAAAGAGGATGCAACATTAATTCCGGGAATATCAGTCTTCACATAGCTCAAATATTCGGACAAAACTAACTTTAGTTTGTCTTTTAATGGAGAGAGCATTTAAAAAAAGATAATGACAATATTCTTTGTTTCCAGTTTTTATTGTTATTCAGAATTGTGTAACACTTTTTTCAAGCTAATTACTCCTTATAATAGGTACATTGAAACTATTCTCATACCTGTAAAGTTTCTTTTCTTTTTATAGTGTGATTAGTATTTTTTATTTTTTATTTTTTTCACTTTAAAAGTTTACAACACCTTAATTTTGATCGAATTTTTTCCTCGAAGTAAGAGAAGGGTAGTTTGACTTTTTTACAATTTACATTTATTACAAAAGAAAAGTTGTTGTTAAAATAAAGTAATAAATGTTGGGATGCACTTGTTTAAAACTCTTGATCTCTTATTTTATAAGCAAAAAGAAATAACAAACAAATGTTTATATTAATATATGGTATAGTGGAGAACAAAAATATATTAGATATTGTTATTTTTAGTTGATACCAAACAGAAAATATAAACAATAGGTATGAAGAAATGTGTTCAATCATTTCATTGTGTTGGTCATATGTTTGGTTTACAAAGTATGCTAAAGGAAAACTATGAACAAAATTTAAAATAAATAGTATTCATATAATTTAAAATGGATTTAATATCATTAATATCATTTATAATGGCCCCAAATATAATAAATAAAAGGTTCATAGTATAGTAGAAAATCCAAAAAGAATTTGGAGAAAATAACATTTTGAAAAGTGAAAAGAAATAACAAAACTTTTAATTTGAGTGAGTTTTGAAAGAAAAATGGAGAAGGAAATATTTAAAGGGAGATCATATGAGTAGTGTTGAGACGAAATTACTTATTGAACCCTAACCCGTGAGTGTGGGGTGTCAGGTTGAGTGAACTGTCGCTCTCACAAGGTACTGTACCCGTGGGATTTTAATTTCGCCTCCCCCACCCCTCGAACCGCTAACCTGTGAGGCCCGAGGGCAGCCTATTTAGGTGTTGGGTGTTGGAGGTGAGTACCAACTGAGCTGATCGGGTACAGTACCTTGTGAGAGCAACAGTTCATTCAATCTGACACCCCGTACTCACGGGTTAGGGTTCAATGAGTAATTTCGTCTCAACAAGTAGGTAATTAATTTGAAACTGTATCTTTACTTTGATTTGACAGAAATCAGAATGGAATACTAATTTTGAGAATGTCAGTCTTCACATAACTCAAATATTCAGAAAAAGTAACTTTAGTTTGTTTTTTAATGGAAAGAACATTTAAAAAAAAAAGATAATAACAGTGTCCTTTGTTTTTAGTTTTTATTGTTATTCAAAATTGTGTAACACTTTTTTCAAATGTTTTTCAAGCTAGTTACCGCTTATTATAGGTACATTGAAATTGTTCTCATATCTTCAGAGTTTCTTTTCATTTTATAGTATGATTAGTGTTTTTTATTTTTATTTTTTTTCACTTTAAAAGTTGACAACACCTTAATTTTGACCGAATATTTTCCTCAAAGTAAGAGAGAGGTGGTTTGGCTTTTTCACAATTCACATTTTTTATAAAAGAAAAGCGGTTGTTAGAATAAATCAATAAATGTTGGGATACGCTTACTTAAAACTCTTGATTTCTTGTTTTATAAGCAAAAAGAAATAACAAACAAATGTATATAATTATATATGGTATTGTAGAAAACAAAAATATATTAGATATTATTTTCAGTTGATACCAAATCGAAAATATAAACAATAGGTATGAGAAAATGTTTTCAATCATTTTATTATGTTGATCAGGTGTTTAGTTTAGAAAATATGTTAAAGGAAAACTAAAAATAAAATTTAAAAGAAATATTATTATAATCATATAATTTAAAATGGATTTAATATCATGAGTACCATTGTAATAACCCCAAGTATAATAGATAAAATGTTAAGATATAATAGAAAAATTCAAAAACAATTTAGTGAAAATGGTATTTTGAAGAAGTGAAAAAAAAAAAAAACTTTAAATTTTATAGAGTGTTGAAAGAAAAATGGAGAATGAAATATTTATAGGGAGATTATATGAGTAACAATACAATGATAATTATTTTGAAACTGTATCTGTATTTTGATTTAACAGAAATGAGGATAGAACACTAATTCCAGGAATATCAGTCTTCACATAGCTTAAATATTTTCACAAAACTAACTTTAGTTTGTCTTTTAATGGAGATAGCATTAAAAAAAAAAAATAACAGTATCCTTTGTTTCCAGTTTTTATTGTTAATCAAAATTGTGTAAAACTTTTTTCAAACTTTTTTCAAGGTAATTACTCCTTATTATAGGTACATTGAAACTCTTCTCATACATGCAGAGTTTTTTTTTTTCTTTTTATAGTGTGATCAGTGTTTTTTATTTTTTATTTTTTTCACTTTAAAAGTTTACACCACCTTAATTTTGACGAAATATTTTCCTCGAAGTAAGAAAGATGTGGTTTGGTTTTTTCACAATTCACATTTATTACAAAAGAAAAGTTGTTGTTAGGATAAATCAATAAATGTTGGAATACACTTCCTTAAAACTCTTGATCAATTGTTTTATAAGCAAAAAGAAATAAGAAAAATATTTATAATATTATATGGTATTGTGGAGAACAAAACCATATTAGATGTTTTTATTTTTAATTGATACCAAATAGAAAACATAAAATATAAGTATGAGGAAATATTTTCAATCATTTCACTGTGTTGATCACGGGTTTGGTTTACAAAATATGTTAAATGAAAACTAAGAACAAAATTTAAAAGAAATATTATTATAATTATATAATTTAAAATAGATTTAATATCATGACCCCAAGTATAATAAATAAAAGGTTCATAGTATAGTAGAAAATTCAGAAACAATTTTGAGAAAATGGCATTTTGAAAAAGTGAAAAGAAATAAGAAAACATTTAATTTGAGAGAGTTTTGAAAGAAAAATGGAGAATGAAATCTTTATAGGGAGATTATATGAGTAGCAATACAATGGTAATCAATTTGAAGCTGTATCTGTATTTTAATTTGGCAGAAATGAGAATAAAACACTAATTATGGGAATGTCAGTCTTCACATAGCTCAAATATTATGACAAAGCTAACTTTAGTTTATCTTTTAATGAAGAGACCATTTAAAAAAAATAATAACAGTATTCTTTGTTTTCAGTTTTTATTGTTATTTAGAATTGTATAACACTTTTTTCAGGCTAATTACTGTTTATTATAGGTACATTGACACTGTTCTCATTTTTGCAGAGTTTCTTTTCATTTTATAGTTTGATCAGTGTTTTTTATTTATTTTTTATTTTTTTCACTTTAAAAGTTGATAACAACTTAATTTTGGCCCAATATTTTCCTGAGTGAGGTGCCTTGGCTTTTTCACAATTCACATTTATTACAAAAGAAAATCGGTTGTTAGGACAAATCAATAAATATTGGGATACACTTACTTAAAACTCTTGATCTCTTGTTTTATAAGCAAAAGAAATAACAAACAAATGTATATAATAATATATGGTATTGTGCAAAACAAAAATATATTAGATGTTATTTTTAGTTGATACCAAATAGAATACATAAACAATAGGTATGAGGAAATGTTTTCAATCATTTCATTGTGTTGGTCATGTGTTTGGTTTATAAAATATGTTAAAGGAAAATTAAGAACAAAATTTAAAAGAAATATTATTATAATCATATAATTTAAAATGGATTTAATATTATGAGTACTATTTATAATGGTCCTAAGTATAATAAATAAAAGGTTCAGAGTATAGTAGAAAATTAAGAAACAATTTGAAGAAAATTGCATTTTGAAGAAGTGAAATGAAATAAGAAAACTTTTAATTTAAGAGAGTTTTAAAAGAAAAATGGAAAACGAAATATTTATAGGGAGATCATATGAGTAGCAATACAATGGTAATAAATTTGAGGCTATATATGTATTTTGATTTGGAAGAAATGAGAATGAAACACTAATTCCGGTAATGTCAGTCATCACATAGCTTAAATATTCGGATAACAGTATCATTTGTTTCCAGTTTTTATTATTATTCAGGATTGTGTAACACTTTTTCCAAGCTAATTACTCCTTATTATAAGTACACTGAAATTGTTCTCATACCTGCGGAGTTTTTTTTTTTATATATAGTGTGATCAGTGTCTTTATTTTTTATTTTTTTCACTTTCAAAGTTGACAACACCTTATTTTGACTGAATATTTTCCTCAAAGTAGAAGAGAGGTGGTTTGGCTTTTTCACAATTCACATTTATTACAAAATAAAAGGTGTTGTTAGGATATAACAATAAATGTTGGGATACAGTTTACTTTAAACTCTGCATATTTTATTTTTAAAACAAAAAGAAATAACAAACAAATGTTTATATATGGTATTGTGGAGAACAAAAATATATTAGATGTTATTTTTAGTTGGTACCAACTAGAAAACATAAACAATAAGTATGAGAAATGTTTTCAATCATTTCATTGTATTGATCAGGTGTTTGGTTTACAAAATATGTTAAAGCAAAACTAAGAACAAAATTTAAAATAATAATTATTATAATCATATAATTTAAAATAGATTTAATATCATGAGTACTATTTATAATGGCTCCAAGTATAATAAATAAAAGGTTTAGAGTATAGTAGAAAATCCAAAAATAATTTGGAGAAAATGGCATTTTGAAGAAGTGAAATGAAATAAGAAAATTTTGAATTTGAGAGAGTTTTGAAAGACAAATGGAGAAGGAAATATTTAAAGGGAGATCATATGAGTATTAATACAATGATAATCAATTTGAAGCTGTATCTGTATTTTGATTTGGCGAAAATGAGGATGGAACACTAATTCCGGGAATGACAGTCTTTACATAGCTTAATTATTCTGACAAAACTAACTTTAGTTTGTCTTTTAATGGAGAAAGCATTTAAAAAAAAAGTTAATTACAGTATCATTTGATTCCAATTTTTATTGTTATTCATAATTGACAGTTTTTTCAAATTTTTTTCAAGCTAATTACTCCTTATTATAGGTACATTGAAATTATTTTCATACATGCAGAGTTTCTTTTCTTTTTATGGTGTGATATGTATTTTTTATTTTTTATTTTTTTCATTTTAAAAGTTGACAATACCTTAATTTTGATCAAAATAAGAGAGAAGTGGTTTGACTTCTTCACAATTCACATTTATTACAAAAGAAAAGCTTTTTTAGAATAAAACAATAAATGTTGGAATACACTTAATTAAAACTCTGTATCACTTTGCTGAGTGGGTATTTGTATGTTGACTAGATAACACAGATAACCAAAGAATCACCCAAAGAAACTATTCAAAGAAGCTATTGTTAGGATTGCACCTAGGTTTTTCTCCTCTCTAAGTCCAACCACGCGGCTGCACCAAGATACATAATTAAAAGCATTTGTCAGCCTTATAAGCTAGTTTGTTTCATCTAGGATTATTGAGATTAGGAGCTCGACTAGTTAAATAAAAAATTGAAAAAAAATAAAATGATTGAAAACGAAACTTGTCAGGTAACTTTCTATCTGCAGGGGCAAAGTTTTATCGGCAGTGATAACTGATAAAGGTAAGTTTCTATATTTTTTTTGGTTTTCAAAATGTGATTTTTTACTTACTATAAAAAATTGTGTTGTACCTTTGACATTTGACAGTTTTTTTATTTTGAAAACTAGAGAGAGGGATCAAGGAAAAGAAATGGAAAAATCTTATCTCTCTTCTTATTTTATTTTTTTATTGAAATATAATCATGGGACAAAATTATAAGTGGCCAAAAAATTATGAAAAGAATTGTTTTTAACCTGAAAAAATAAAATAATCATTTTTAGCCATTTTAAAATTGACATATTATAATTTAGTCCTAATATATATAGGTTGGTAATATCTCACTTCAACCCAAAATCTTTTTTCCAGAATTTATTTTATTAATTAAAAATCGTAATTGTTTTTTTTTTAAAAATCCTAATTAAAAAGTAACCCTAAAGTCAGCCGCACACATTTTCTCCTCTCTCTCTCTCTGCCGCACCGATTACCCTCACCCTCTCGCCGCCGTTCCGTTTCCACCTCGCCGTCGGCATCTCCCTCTCTCTCCTTCGCCGTTACCCGGACTTCTCGCACATTACCTAGACGTCTAACCTGTCGCCGTTTCGGTTTACCTCGCCGTTTTGATTTCTATAACGCCGCTGGCCTCTCCCCCTCTCCTTCGCCGCACATTACCCGTACCTTGTCGCCGGCTGTTTCGTTTTGCACGACGCCGCCGGCCTCTCCTTCTCTCATTCGCCGCACATTACCCGCACCTTGTCGCTCGCTATTTCGTTTTCTGCTTGGACACGATTTCGTTTAACTTTGAAAAGTCACCGCTGCGAAACTATTGCAGTTTATTGGAGTATAATCTTCGAAACGATTCCATTCAACTTTGTCCAAACGATTCAGGTATATTATCGAAACGATTCTGCTGTGTCTGAAAACGATTCAGTTTAAGTTTAGAAAGGATTCAGTTTCTGACTCGCTCAATATGATTGTTCGAACTTCTCTAATGGTTATTTTTGAGGTTTTTTCAAATTTTTTCATTTTATTAATTCTTTGGTCAGTATAGCTTTCATGGAGGGAAGAACATTGATAAGATAATCTTGAATTTTTTGTCGAGACCTGAGTGCCTGTAAGTTAACTTTGACATAATTTTGAAAAATTTTGTTGCTCCGTATGCCCCAACCATTGTGATTACTGCAAAGCTATCTTTTTTCTTGTTTCTTTTTTCTTCTCTCACTTGAATTCAAAGCTCTTGGTTTATTTGATTCAAAGCTCTTGGTCTTCTATCTTTTTTTTTTTTTTTACTTGAAATATTTTGTATTGTAGGGTGCCCCTGTAACACCCCCTAACCCGACCCGACTGGATCAACCCAAGGAGCGCTACCGGGTTTTCAAAACACTTTATAAATTTCAAACAGTGAAAATCATATAATTTATATGTTAAAAATATATTTCTAGTGAGCCCATCAAACTGTATTTCCAAAAAGAGTTTCCTCTATTTTTTGGATTTCCCAAAACCTGTTTTCAATAAAACAAATATAATACAATGTCAACACTTCTATATCCACATTTACAAATCCATGCGCATTCTGCCGTTTAGTGCGACTTTCAAACGGTTTCAAATAAAACATATAAAATTAATATTTACAAATATTTGAAAAGAATATAAATCATAAAGCAATTATTACAAAACATATATATACCTGTCGAATTACAGATTTCTGTATATGCATACTTCACTAAATACAATATATAATTTTAATTCAATTGTAACTACTCAAAAGAAACTGTGACTCTGGACCTTCAATATGCTGTTACTTCTTCTCTATTCTTTGTTTCTCCCTGTGTCTCTGATACCTGCGCGTGATAAAATCAACGCGCTAAGCAATAATGCCTAGTAGGTGTACACTAAACTCAAGTATCAAATCAATAATCATTTCATAATAAAATATACCATTATTTTAAGCATAGAAAAACATTTTATTCATCATGCAATATTTATCTGAACATTTTATTTATCTAAACATTTTATTCATTATACAATATTTAGTTTTCAGTTCTTTTATAATCATTTTATTCATTCTGTTACATATTATTTATCTAAACATTTTCTCTACTTTCATTCTGACCATACACTCATCATACATTTCTATCTCTGTAACATCGATGTAACGTTCACCTCCGGGATTCGCCTAAACTGGACTAAACTAGGTTTGCCCCACGAGATGTAAATGTCAGGAATATCAGTACAATATCTATCTCCGGGATTCGCCTAAACTGGACTATGCCAGGTTTACCCCGCGAGATATAACAGTCATGGATACAGTGCACTGGCTATCTCCGGGATTCGCCTAAACTGGACTCAACCAGGTTTGCCCCGCGAGATATAACAGTCATCACTATCAGTACAATGGCTATCTCCGGGATTCGCCTAAACTGGACCTTGTCAGGTTTGCCCCGCGAGATGCAACAGTCATCAATATCAGTACAATATCTATCTCCGAAATTCGTCTAAACTGGACTATGCCAGGTTTGCCCCGCGAGATACAATAGTCTCAACTCGTTATATTCAACAATAATTCACAAATCAAAATTAAATGCAAGTATCAGAAGTTACAAACAATATTCGTAATACAGACTTCGTCAATTTCACATCAAAACCTTCCGTTTCTTTTCAAAATCAACAATTAATTTTCAAATCGTATTTACAAAACAATAATTATATACAAGTTTTCCAAAAATCGTTTCCAAACATTACTCGCAACACGATTTATTCGAAATCATAGAAATTTCATTATATGATCATCTTCCCTAATTATTTTTCAAACAATTTCTAACCATATTCGTAAACAAAACATAATTATACAAAATCCATATATAACTTTAATAATCAATGTGACAAAATCCATATATAACTTTAATAATCAATTTGACAAAATATCGAAGATTCAAATAAAAATATATATAACGAAAATTATAATAACTTCAGAAATCAGTGTACACCCACCTGGATTTCGTTTTTACGCCTTTTTTCTTCTGAATTTCTCTTTTTCCCTGCTCTTTCCTTTTTCTCTTTTCTTTTCCTTTCTTCTTTTCTTCTTCTTTCTCTTCTCTTCTTCTCTTCCTCTTCTTCTTTTTCTCTTCTTCTCTTTCTCTTCTTCTTCTTCTTCTTCTTGCTCTTTTTCTTTTCTTTCTTTTCTCCCTCTCGGTCTCTCTTTCTTTCTATTTTCTCCCTTTTCTATTTTTTTAGGGCTTTCTGTGACGAATTATTTTTTTTATAATCTTTCGGTCGTCGCGACCGTCGTCGCGACCTGTGGTCGCGGTGACCAGGTCGCGTTGCTCTCTGGAGCAACTCCACCGCCTTCATCGCGATCACTCATCGCGGTACCCTGGTCGCGCTGGTGGTCGCGTTGCTCACTGCCCGAATTTCATTTTTTCATCGCGAGCAGTTCATCGCGAGCTATGGTCGCGGTGACTGGTCGCGATGCTCACTGCCAAGAATCACCATTTTTCATCGCGAGCAACTCATCGCGATCTGTGGTCACGATGGCCAGGTCGCGATACTCACTGTCCCAGTTTTTCCCTCTTCTTTTTCGTCCTGCATCATTCCTGGACCGTTCCATCTGGTCCACCTGGAAACTATAAAAATAAACATACTTTTAATTACGTTTTACACCCCTCAACTCACAAAATTTACTCGAAATTTGGGATGTTACAGCCCCAAGATATTGTGGCCACTGGTGGGAAGTGCCAAATTTTGAAATGGGTAAATGGTAAGTGATTATACTTGGCTCATATTCTACCAATTTCTCTGTTTTTCTTTAAGCTGTGGTTCTTTGTGTCATTAATAGTTGTTTTATTTCATTAAGTGATTATACTTGGCTCATATTGTACCAATTTCAAAAAGAATACTTGATAAGCTATTCCAATTCGGAGAGGTGGAAGTTGTAATTTTTTGTTATTGTGTTTCTGCTTTGTTTCGAATGTTTTGGGGATTGAAAATCTTCAAGAATCGTGTATATTAAAATTTAGTCGATGTTTATGAATATAAACACAAAGGCATGAATCATTTTAACATGCTATCAAAAAGTTAATTTGTTTAACTGATTGTGTTTGAAGAGTTTTGATCTGCCCCATTTGTGTTCTTTATTGCTCTCTGCTGTCAATGCTATGTAACTCTGTGGCTTGCACTCTTTTTAAGGCAAACTGTTGTGTTCCGCGAGTATCAATGTCAATATTTTCTGATAATTGACTAACAGGATTTTTTGTTTTCTCAATCCATAGTTTGGAATTTTTATTAGTTTATAAATTATAGATTCTTACTTGTTGGTCAGCGATATGCTTCATTTGATGTGTTTCAGTCTTTTAATTCATTTTGAACCCATTATTATAAATTTTTTCCCTTATATTTTCTTGATTACCATAAGATTCGAGGCGTCATCTAAAGAGGGGTGTAAGAGGATGAAGTTATAAGAGGCTTTTTTTTGTCAGTTTTTCGTTGGTAAATTTCCCATGTGAGTTTTCTTAACTTTATGAATTTTTAATCCTTTCAATTTAAAGAACACTTTGAAGGCTTTGAAAGAGAAGGAAAAAGAGCCAAAGGCACTGGAGCCGGAACCAGAACCTACTATTGAAGTTCTATTTCTTTGCAGTTATGAAGGTTGCGGGAAGACCTTTATTGATGTTGGTGTATTGAGAAAGCACTCTCACATCCATGGTGTGAGACAATATGTCTGTCACTATAAGGGATGTGGAAAGATAACTCATATATTTACATTGGTTTGATTGTCATTAAGGGTTTATTTTATACTCTGCTCTAGAATTATGAGAGTTCACTTTACTTTTGAAGTTTACGATATGCAATCATAGACAAATGTTGTGTTTTGACATGACATGCTTTTGTGCATTTAGAACAAAAAAGAGAACTTTTTGTTTTAGTTTTTACATAGTTAATTATTTTTTCATAAAAAATCAATTTTTGTGAACTAAGTAATTGATTCAGATTAATTAGATCATTAAAAACATTTGATTTCTTTTTCATTATTGTAGTTTACTTTTTACTATATGTTAACCGGCCTCTTATATAATTAAAAAGACTTATTGGATGTTATGTTCTCGGATAAAAACAAAACGAAACAAAACAAAATTAGTTGAATATATATCAGTGTGACTACTAATTGGTGTATGTCTGGCAACATAACTTTTGACTGCAAATGTCTACATAATTTAATTGTATGTGGAAATATTTCAATTTTAGTAAGTTAAGTAATTGAGAGATACTATAAGATTGTAATTTGCATTTACAAATGCTCATCTTTATAAGAAAACTATGTTATTTTACCTTCAACTTAGTTGTATGTCTGTTTGTCTTTCATATCAACTTCAATATCATTGCCTTCCAGTAGATACCATTGTAAAATTGTTATTTTACTTCCTCAGTTGTCAACATTGCAGGTCCTTCTCCCTTATTGTATTGATAATTACCATTGAATTTTATGCAAAATAAATTTGAGGAAGAAAGTGATTGTCATTTATGACTCCCTCCAAAACACCGCATTTCACAAATAGAGCCATTGATAAATTTTTTACCGTCAATATTGAGGTGTGGAGGATTCTTTGAAAATACAGGTATCGCTCCTTGGACGGACGGTATAAAGGTTAACGTCATTCCGCCCGACAAACTGCCATAGCAGCTAGACAAGTAATGAAGTATATGAGTATTCGTGATTTATTATTTTCCTTCATATCTGTATATATTTTCTAAGCTTATTAAAATTATAGGACCAGCTGTGGGGCTTTCGTGATGAAGTACCTGGAGAATATCATGACATTTAAAGAATTTAATTGGGATTTTGTTCAAGAAGATGTAAAAAAAATTCAGGAGGAGATTGCTATGGAAATATTTGCATATAGTATACCTGTAAAGTGGTGTGAGAAATGGACAATTTTTAGGTGAAAGATAAATGGTGGTAGATTTTGTTGGTGTATACACTAATGGTGGTAGTGGTAGATTTTGTGGGAACAATATGAATTTTTTGGTTTTTTTTTTTCGGTTGACAAAGGTAGATTTTATAAATTTCATTTTAATTTATAAATTCAACAATTTGTTCATTTTATTCATTTTGTTGGTGTATACACTAATGGTGGTAGTGGTAGATTTTGTTCATTTTATTAACATGAATTTTTCTCATAAACATCACATATTGTGAAAAATTTTGACTCTACAATTCATATTTGGCCCAGTTGATATTGCTACAATAATTAGTTGTGTTGTTGTTTAGTTTTGGTAAGACAATTAACCTGTAAAATAATCCAAATATTAGAAAAACAAAAATTACAAACATATTATGTAACCCATAACTCAGAAGAAAATTAAAAGTTAAACAAACTCATAACACGAAAATATGCAACACATAACTATTTATAAGCAGAAATAGAGTTAAATATTGTAGGAGTGTCCAATTAAATAAACTTGCAAAATAGTCAGAATAATTTCGCAAAATGTTTTAGTAAATCACCAAAGTTCATCTCTATTGTGCACTTCCACCTGTACCAGTATTCGTGTCGTTGCTGGTTTGAGAATGATCAACAAATTGGCATGTCACGCGGTTATGTCCTAATTGCTTGCAAGCACCGCATTTCACTGAAAACAAATTGGCATTACACACCAACATTTTAGTAACATTTCACTAAAAATAATTACACCTTAAATACATTACATTAACCTATATTTCACTAACGTACATTTCACTAACCTACATTTCACTGACATACATTTCTGATTTCACTCATATACATTTCACTAACCTACATTTCATTAATATACATTTCACTAACCTACATTTCACTAACATACATTTCACTGACGTACATTTCACTGACATACATTTCACTAGCCTACATTTCACTAACATATATTTCACTTACCTACGTTTTACTAACATACATTTCACTAACCTACATTTCACTAACCTACATTTCACTTACATACATTTCACTAACCTATATTTTACTAACCTACATTTCACTCGCCTACATTTCACTAGTTTACATTTCACTAACCTACATTTCACTAACATACTATCACTAACATATATTTCACTAATATACATTTCACTAACCTACATTTCATTAACAAATATTTCACTAACTAACGTTTTACTAATATAATCCATAACCATTAAAATTTCATAAAACTAAACCCTAGTATCATCCAAATTCTTTCAACCATAAAACAAACACAATATACAAATAAAATAAAAAAATAAAATAAAAACTTAAAAAAATCTACAAAATACATTCTAAATAAAATATAAACAATTTCATAAAATTTACCTTTAAGTTTTGAATTGTTGAAAATAAATAAAGGTGATAAAAAAATAAATTGGTTTTGATTTTAATGAGAGAGATAAATTAATAAAGAATATAATAATAAGATAGAGAAATTTTTTTAATAAAAGGTATAAAATTTATGATTTCTGTATGGCGGCTCAAGCCTCAAAGCAACTTTATTTTTTTTAGGTTAAATTGAATGGGTTTTATTATAATTTTTAATGGATTTTTTTGTAATATTAATTATCATAGGTTATTTTATAATTATCCAGTAAGTGGGTGGTTGAGGGTTATTTATATTATTTTTTTCTCCAATTGGCTAAAAACGATTATTTTTGCATCTGCGGTTAAAAATAATTTTCTCAATAATTTTTAGGTCATTTTTAACAATTTTCACTTAATAAAATGTAGGTTGGTGAAATGTTGATTAGTGAAATGTTAGTTAGTGAAATATAGGTTAGTGAAATGTAGGTTAGTGAAATATTGGTTAGTGAAATGTACGAGTGAAACGTAGGTTAGTGAAATGTTGATTAGTGAAATATATGTTAGCGAAACGTAGGTTAGTGAAACGTATGCTAGTGAAATGTTGGTTAGTAAAATGTTAGTTAGTGAAATGTAGATTAGTGAAAAGTTAGTTAGTGAAACGTATGGTAGTGAAATATATATTAGTGAAACGTAGGTTAGTGAAATATATATCAGTGAAATGCACGTTAGTGAAATGTACGTTAGTGAAATGTATGTCAGTGAAATGTAGATTAGTGAAATATAGGTTTGTGAAATGTAGGTTAGTGAAACGAATGTTAGTAAAATGTATATTAGTTAAATGTATTGAATGTGTAATTATTTTTAGTGAAAAATTATTACTGAAATGTTTGGAGTGAATCATTATGTGTGAAATTCATTTTTATTAATGTTTTTGTGAAATATTGCATCTTTTAAATATTTTCTCTCTTATTTGAGGAAATGAATAACCGTAAGCTTGTGGTCATCTGTAACGGACAATGGGATGGTCTAAATTATGTTGATGGTTCATCGCTTGGGGTTTTGGTTTCTAAAAGGTTAAAATTTACAGGGTTGGTTGAGTTGATATATCGAAAGTTTAACATTGACAGCACATGTTATGACATAGGCATAAACACGGTCGTTTGGAATCATAACCCGAGAAAGTTACAAATTATAGGCAACGATAATGTTACAAACCATAACCGCGTGACATGCT
Organism: Xanthoceras sorbifolium; assembly: GCA_003430845.1. Lineage (NCBI taxonomy): Eukaryota > Viridiplantae > Streptophyta > Magnoliopsida > Sapindales > Sapindaceae > Xanthoceras > Xanthoceras sorbifolium. The sequence continues at coordinate 29,661,032 of CM010617.1, forward strand.
AGTTTGTTGATCATTTTCAAACCAGCAACGAGACGAATATGTACACAGGGGGGAAGTGCACAATAGAGATGAACTTTGGTGATTTACTAAAACATTTTGTGAAATTATTCTGACTATTTTGCAAGTTTATTCAATCCGACACTCTTACAATATTTAACTCTGTTTCTAGTAAATCAATTATATAAACAATTATGTGTTGAACTTGTGTGACATCAAGGATAACTTTTGTAAAAGAATATTTAACTCTTATCATGTGTTTCATTTAACTTTTGACATCAAGGATATCCGACAGTCTTACAATATTTAACTTTTGTGACCTCCCAAATTTTTTTTACATCTCATTGAACAAAATCCCAATTAAATATTTAAATGTCATGATGTTGTCCAGGTACTTCATCACGAAAGCCCCACAGCTGGTCTTATAATTTTAATAAGCTTAGAAAATGTATACAATAATAAATCACGAATACTCAAATACTCCATTACCCGTCTGGCTGCTGTGGCAGTTTGTCGGTCGGAAGGACTTCAACCTTTATACCGTCTATCCAAGGAGCGATACCTGTATTTTCAAAGAATCCTCCACACCTCAACATTGACGGTAAAAATTTTATCAATAGCTCTATTTGTGAAATGTGGTGTTTTGGATCTTTATGCTTCTAAAGGGAGTCATAAATGACAATCACTTTCTTCCTCAAATTTATTTTGCATAAAATCCAATGGTAATTATCAATACAACAAGGGGAGAAGGACCTGCAATGTTCACAATGGGTACATGACAATAATACATCTTCTTGTCTCAAAAATCAAACTAAGTACTAAAGTGTCTCAAAAATCAAACTAAATACTAAAGTGGCTAAAACTGTGGGAGTTTTGTTTTATTATGGATGAACAACTACGGTTATATTTAGGAAGCATACTCTACTGTTTCTCTTGAACTCAGTTTCCTTTAAGCTTATTTCCTTAACTTCTAAATTACCTAAAAAATATGAGCAGTTATAGCTAAAACAATTCTTAAGATCAAGTATTTTAATAGTTTTATGTTTAGATTTTACAACTTTAAGAAGATCTTTGTTATTATATATAGAAGTTATTGTAGTTTATGTATTGAACATTTGTTATTTAGTTTAAGCATGCAACAGCTTGAATGCTGCTGCATAAGTTTATAATACTGGGTTTGTAGTAAAACCGTATTTCATAAGTAATTGAAATATTTTCTTCTTCTTTTTCCTTACTAACCATATTTCATAAATAATGGTTTACAGGAGTACATATCATAGAACACATCAAACCTCAAGACAAAACTATACACGTTACTAGAAACTATAATGAGATCCGTCAAGAAGACAAATCCTCAAAGATCAACTTTTCATGCACTATAACTTACTATTATCCAAAGAATAAGTAAAAAAAAAAAAAAACATAACATTTTGCATAATATATTATTAAAGAATTGGACACAGTGGTTCAGGGAGGTAAATTGCTCTACTTCTTTTCAAACAAACTTAAATTGATAAAAGTTTCATTCACAGATCAACAACTTCTTTCCCCATCTCAAAATTATATAATATATGTATATAAATCAATTTCAACCAAAAAAAAAAAATTACTGAACTCTTTACTTCTGAAAATCAATTTAACAGTTTGTCATAGGACTCCTAACAAATAACTTCCACAGTTCCAATAAACCATGTAAACTCAAATTTATCACAAAATCAATAAAAACCACAAACATATTGCAACTTATGTATCATATAATCCATATATCCATATCATTAAAATAAAAAAAAAAAATAAAAAGTAGCCTTTAATAAAAAACACACCAACTTACTTGCACGAAGAACAAAAGTAATTAGAAGTAAATAAGAACAAATAATTTAATGAAATTAATATTATTCCAGCTGAAAAATTAGTAGGGTTTTTGAGTTACCTTGTCCTTGTTGTAACCAAACTTCAGAGTTTGTGAAACTGAATCGTTTACACAAATAATTAACATTTTGACAAATAATAACTACCTCATGTTTACATAATCGAACTGAGAACTGAATCGTTTTTTTTTTCTCTTTTCGAAACTGAACCAAAATCGCGCGAGAACACAACTTTATCTCTGAATCGTTTCGAAACTGAAACTGAATTTAGTGTTCTCTGAAACTAAAACTGAATTTAGTGTTCTCTGAAACTGAAATGTGACAAAACAGAACACAAACTGAATCCTTTCGAAGATTTTTGTCCGCGAGCGAAAAGGAGGCAAAACAGCAGCGAGGGAGGGAGGGAGGGGGAAAACGCCGACAAGGGAGGGAGGCCGAGGTAAAACGCCGACCAGAGAGGGAGGCGAGGGAAACAGAGCGCGAAGGAGAGGAAACATCGGCGACGGAGGGAGAGGGAAAACACCGGAGATGGAGGGGAGAGGGAAACGCCGGCAACGGCGACGAAGTCTGAACGGCAACAACAAAGTTTAACCGTAGATGGAATCGAAACGGTAAAGGAGAGAGGGTGCGGCGAAACGAGAGAGACGGAGAAAAATAAATTAGATTTTAAGTTTTTTAATTTAATGAAATAAAATCTGAAAATTTTGGGTTGAAGTTAAATTTTACTAACCTATATATATTAGGACTAAAACATAAATTGTCAATTCCAAAATGGTTAAAAACAAAAGCTAAAAATAATTCTTTTCATAATTTTTTGGTCACTTATAATTTTGTCCCTAAAAATATTCTATCAAATATAGAAAGTTAGAAACTGTAAATTTTAAATGTCCAGGCAAAATTCATGTCGCCTTGGGCTGCTGAGCATTGTATACTTTCTCATACATCACAGAGTTTATCTTTGATTTTTTTATTTCGAAGATGTTGAGTTAGAGATTACATTATTGAGTTTTACTTTGGATACACTGATTTTTTCATCGCAAAAGAGACTACATCTTTTCGCACAAATGCAACAAAGTGAGGTATACAGAGCCAAGCAACAACACATATGCCTCCGGCCAAACTCTGCTCTTCTTTTCAGTATTTTATGGCGCCCAAGTTCTTCAACCAGGGAAGCACTTCTAGTTAACCCTTCTTTCAAGCTTCTAGGGTTGTAACCCAACTCCGCTTTAGCTTTCTCACAAGAATACGCCCATTGATGTCTTGCAACACGTGCAGTCTGTTCAAAAGATCATTATCAGAAGACGGTGCACTACATAAAAGATAAGATCTTTAAGGAAAACTACTGCCAGACACTTGGGTAAAACTCAGCCCAAATGCTCATATACCATCACTATGATCAATCCCATACGGCCATACTAGTCATTGTAAGACCTCAATTACAGATTCCACACAACTAGTCTTGTATTTTATCAATTTGGGATTACAAGAGAATCAAAAATATAGAGATGATGAATTCACCATAGCAACATTGAACACCCAAAAGAGAAAAAAGGTGAATGCGGAAAATAGGGTTGGGGCTGCCTGCTGAGAGAATCATGGCACTCAACTTGAGCCACATTCCATGATATAACGCCGAATAATGAATTTCCATATTATTATGTGAAGTAACTTCCCGAGGTAAACTTTGAACACAACAAATTAGTACTCCTAACAAATATCATGACTAAGATAAAGAATTAAAATGCAGAAACAACTATGCATACCGGGTAGCTGATGAGAGGAAGCTTTCCTGTGATTCGAGAAAAGAAAACCGAGATCCATCCATAAGCCTCAACCACCCATAGAGGGATGCAAAATCTAGGCCTTTTTGTTTCAGTTATTACAGCAGCCATGTCAAAAATAAGCGCTAACGATGCATTTTCTCCTGTGAGTAGGTACCTTTCACCCAGTCGACCTCTGTCCATTGCTGCAATGTGACCCTCTACCACATCATCAACATGACTGAAAGAAAATCTATCATTTCCATAGCCTATGTAGCCGGGTAACCGTCCATTAAATCGTTCAATCACCTGAAAGGACAAAACTCATTAATACCACAATTAGCATAAGAATTTTGTGGATGCAATCTGGTATAACAATACTAGGTTCAATAAGTACTCCCATCAAGCTTAACCTTCTAATTCAACAGTACCTCAGCAAGAAACGCTTGCAAGGGCAAAAAATGAGGCACTGATCACAGCTTGAAGTTTCAGTGTAGTAGTCATGACATGACCCCCAATGTCACATAAGAGACCTCATGGAATTACAAGATTCTACATTAATAACTGTTAACCAAGTTTTATCATTCGCCTTATTTTGGAGAAGAAAGCATATAAGCTTCAGTATTAGAAATATTTAAAAAGCACCTAAAAGCAAATAGTCCATTCTTTCTACAATTAAAGAGAGAAACCAGTTACATCCAAATGTAGCACAAGGTACATTGATGAAGCAAGAAATGCATACAAATACATACTGATTATTTCATATCAAATTCTCCTTTTTTTTTTTTTTATGGATCATGCTGAAAACAATCTATTGAATCTATTGACTAACAGTATAACAACACTAGTACAATTAAAGAAGCCAATTTTCACAAAACTTGCAACATATATGATATATGGAAACTAGTAAGTAATTCTACAATCAAATGAAACTAGGAAGAGCACTAGAGTGACAAAAATCTTACCAACTGGGCAACAACGTTACCGGAACTGAGCTTGCCCGCACCAAAAATAACACCGGGATAAACGGGCACAATTGGTAATCCCTCCGAAGCAGCTTGTAAAGCTATCTTATCGGCGGCGGCCTTGGACCTCTCATACTCCGAACAGAAATACTCCTCCTTGTGAAACTGCCATCAAATAATTTAGCAACCACATAGCAAAAAAATGATATTAATCAATCAATTAATTAAACGTAACATACTTGAGTCTCATCGGCAATGTATCCTTCCGTTGAACCAAGAGCGAAGAACGACGACGTATAAATAATCTTCTGGACCGTTTTAGTCTCTTTAGCGGCTTGCAGTGCGTTATTTAATCCTCCAACATTGACCTAATAATATGCACATATCTACATTTTAACAATTGGCGGAACAAATCTGTGTAACTAGAAAGTTCAATTAAGAGAGCAAGGGTCAGCTTACGGAGAAGAATCTGGAAGGATCGGGGAGCCAGGGCTCGACAACAGGCGGCAGCGTGGAAGATGACGTGGCAGCCAGAGAAGGCATCAAGGAGTGAGCGGTAGTCGGTGACATCACCATAGGCGAGCTCGAGAGGTCCATCAGTGGTGGGAGAAGGAAGGCTAGAGATGTCGCTGGTGGGGCGGACCAGGGCCCGGACTGAGTGGCCTTGTTTCACGAGTGCGTGGCAGAGTCTTCCACCTAAGTAACCGGACGCTCCTGTCACCACTATCTTCATACTCTTCCCTTCTTCCATAATCCAAAGTCGTATATTATTATGTGAATTGTGATGAGACAAGACAAGTACTGTATGTATGTATTAATTATCGTTTTTGGTTAAAATTCTGTACTGAACATAAAATCAGATAGATATTCAGGACACATATATGAGATGGCCCCGGTTCGGTTCGAACCGAGCGGTTCGAATCGAACCGGCGGTTTTGAACTGGAACCTAAGGTTTCGGTTCAAAATCGGTTTCGGAACAGGTAATCGGAATCGGGACACTCGGTCCCGGTTCCAGTTTTTTATTTTTTGGAACCGGAACCGCTGGTTCAAAACCGGCGAGGAACCGGAACTGCCGGTTTCGCCGGTTCCTGTTCCGGTTCCATTTTTTTAAAAAAAATTGAAAAAAAAAAATTTTGTTTCTTAAAAGTAAAAAAAAAAAAAAAGGAACCGCCGGTTCCGGTTCCGGTTCCGAAACCGGCGGTTCCACACTAGTTGAAGAACCGAACCGGTGGAGAACCGCCGGTTCAAAACCGGAACCGGAACCGGGACCCCTACGGTTCCGGTTCCGGTTAGGCCAAAAATAGAACCGGAACCGGCAATTCCAAAACCGGAACCGCCGGTTCCGGAACCTCGGCCACACAATACAGAATTTTAACCAAAAGCAACAATATAATATATAAATATATATTCGAGCTGACAGCCTGAGCTGAATCAACTCAAATCAAAGGATTTGAAAATGCCTCGCAGAATAATCAATAACGAAAAAAGTGCTCATGAATTGCTAAACTGAGTTGAAGATAGATCTGAGATTTATGAGTGAGAATTGAGAAAGCTTATTCCAACAATCCAAAATATAATTGTATTTGCTTAAAGCTAAGTTATTGTGGCCCCGTTTGGGGTCAACGGAATGCTTTTATTTATGATGGGTATTTTAAAGATTATACTTGTGTTCTGTCTCTTGCTTAGAAGTTGTTGGATGCGTTTTGTTTAATTCAGCAACAGTTTTCTACTTGCTCCGACAAATCCTAAATGGCAGCCTCCTCCTTGGGCTACGGGTGAGGAAGGTTCAAATATTGTTGGAGTAGGTGCAGTAGTTCATGACCATTTGAGTGATGTTGGGGAGCTTTTCGCTACAAGGGAAGCTTTACTGTGTCTCTAGCGTTGGTGTTTCAGTTCATCGTTTGGAGAGTGATTCCTCCTTAGTATCCTTTTGCGGTTGGGAGTCCTCTTAGTTCTAGACATAAGACATTAACTAACTTTTTGGAACAGTGGGTTGTTTTTCTTGCACCTATACATTCCTAGGGATGTTACCCATGCTTTGGTTAAAATGGAAATCTCTTGTTTAGAGAATATACTCTGATATGTAACTACAGTATCATTATTAGAAAATCTCATCAACATAGTTATTACAAATCAATTGGTAGATGGAATTAAACAAACAAGAGAGATTGAATCTCGATTTGGAGGCTCTTTATTACGGCAATATAGTGGAAATATATTCACAACATCCTCTCTATGTTTACAATGATTGCCGACAAACCCTATATATATATTCAGTAAGTAAAGGAACTGTACACTTCTTGTTAGAATAAAGGCCACAAGCTCAAACCACGGTTTCTTTATTGTCCTACAAAACATCAAATCAACAACCCCACATTTCAGAATTCAGATGCCCATTTCTCCAAATTTATATTGCCTCCGCTGAGCATTGCCCTCAAGCGATGTGCTTCACTCTTACAACATATGGATTCTGGAAACTCATCTCCGCCAAAAGTTGTCAGTGAGATATTATAATCTGGAGCGACGTATACATTTGATAGGATTAAATGGGGCATGCCTCCGTGTAGATGTATATGAGCGCCCATTCAAGGAGTCTGACGATCTTATATCCCAGCCTTCAACATTCTTAGGAACACAGACATCAAAAAGAATTTGACCAAGAACCCCCTGGGCACTAATGCTTGGTGGGGTAGGCAAATGAATCAATCCTTCCTTGTGTTGTTGATCTTGCACAGACCCTCCATCTCTACCCTCATAATACTCTATTGAGCTCGGCATGAAGAAATGGTCGTTAGGCACAAGAGGAGTTCCACAAAAGCTCTGGGTAGGGCTTGCAGCTGCTTTCCCCATGCTGTCAATTGGGTCAATCTCATCATGCGCTCCTTCTACGCCCACCCTTTGTCCTTCAAGTCTTTGAATTCTTTGGGAATAGACTGCAGCTGCCTTACCAAGGAGCTCGGTTACAGCAGCTTTGTAATCGATTGGATAATGCCGATAATGACCTGTATTGATAACAAGATTGAATCACATAAAGAGGGCGAAAAATATTGATAACATAGACTAGAGAAGTATCTGGAAAGAAAATTTACACGTCATTGGTTCATAAAAAGGTCACAATAAGACAACTTTTATTTAGCCTCTTATTACACGAAGACTACATATATGCATCATAACTCATTACAATATCCTACATTTTAAACAAGTATTCCTTTCAGTTGTGTTAACATAAAAACAGGCATCCCTTCATTATTGTTGTTTGTTTTGGCATTGAAAGCCTGGAATACAATTAGAAGATTGCAGGTCACTGACAGATAATGGCCAAGAAATGGGATATAGCACAAATTTTACTTTTATTTAGCCTCTTAATACACGAAGACTACATATATGCATCATAACTCATTACAATATCCTACATTTTAAACAAGTATTCCTTTCAGTTGTGTTAACATAAAAAAAGGCATCCCTTCATTATTGTTGTTTGTTTTGGCATTGAAAGCCTGGAATACAATTAGAAGATTGCAGGTCACTGACAGATAATGGCCAAGAAATGGGATATAGCACAAATTTTACTACATAGGATGATAGGAATAACATCCTATGTTGGAAAGAGTAAGAGCTCCTCAACAAACAGCAAGAATATTTACTAAATATTTACAACCAAAGCACCCCCAAGAAAGATTTAGCAGAAGATATTACACATATGGTGATCATTATAAGACATAATACCAATAAGTTTAGAAACAGACCTACATGAGGAGAGCCATTCCATTTCACAAGTTTTACATCTCCCCCAAGCTCTCTTAGTCGTTGAGCAAAATTATGGATAATTTGGTATGGAGCAAGATCATCATTTTCCGAGCATAAGATGAGATATGGTGCCCCCATGGTCTGCATAAGAATAATAGCATATGAAAAGATAGACACTGTGGAAGTGAAAGCTTTCTGTGGCAAGTAATCTGTTATCTACTTACAACAGAGGAGTAAAGAGTCTGCCAATATTCAGCTCGGTGTGATTCAAACTTATTGAGGAAGAGAGCATCAAGACCAGAAGCGATGCCGTTTGCTAGCCATGAAATCACTCTTGGAGGATGGGACATATTGAGAACAGTTGGGTGAACAACAAATCGAGCACCCAAATCACTAGTAAAATCCACTGGACTCGAATCATAGATATAGCCTGAAAGACAGTTCCGTACCAGTTGGCGGTCGTCCTTTTACCAGACAGAAAAGAAAAACAGAAACAAAATTAAAAATTAATGTAGATAAAATATAAGTTGAAGTTTATAAATTAGACAATCTCTATCGAAACTCGTTTGCTCCCAACATATCGGCAATTATTCAGATCTTATGAAAACGATAATGCAATGAAAAACTTCAACTTTGTTATGATATTGCCAGAAACCATCAATAAGGTAATAATATACAAATCCTTGAAGCAGAAAAGGATTAGAAGGCATTGACAAGATTGAAGAAGAAATAACATACCAGATTCAGTTTTCTTTCACATATTCCTTCAATCATCTGCAAAAGAGAAAAATACATTTAACATATCTATAACTAAACCGAAAACGTTTAAAGTATGGTGAACTGGTTTAGTTCTATACAAAGAAAGGGAAAGATATTTATTGTTGACGTCAAGGCACACGTATGTCTGGATTTCCATACTCTTTAAAACAGAAAATTTACCTGAAGAACCTTGTACATACAAGCTTTAGGACCCCCAGAAAAGGATGCAAAGACAACAGGGCATGGCTTAACCTTCAGTTCCTGCTTGCCACGGTATAAAACCAAACACTTGTTAATAGCCTGCCCACTCAATGCAATAAATTTTTTAACAGCTTTGAAGCTAGAAAGATACTAAAGTTCAAAGATTTCTAAGGTTTCAATAAAAACTAGTTGTGGTTTATATATAAAGTCAAGACTTCAACCGAATAATAACCACATAAACATTAATAAGAAGATGAAATATATAAATCAGATGAAGCGGACTACAGCATTTCTTCAAGTTGCAGTTGGAAAAACACAATAGTACTGACCTCAACTAGTTCTTTGAGAATGTCAAATGCGAGAGTTTCAGCCTTGTCAGGAAAGAACCTGCACATATCATGTTCATTAATTCCAAATACAAAACCAACATTTCATATGACCACAAAAGAGATCTAATCGCACTCCACTTATCGAAAAACTGACTATACAAATCAAACGTTAAACCATCGCAGAAAGAGAAATACACAGCTAATAAACAAGTAGATGGATTCTCATGTTATACACAATCAAATCGCATTAGCAAAAAACCAACTAAAACACACGTATTAACGAATAATAAATATATTTTCAAAAAAAAAAAAACTAACCAGCTATCCTTACAATTCAACTGTGCAACAAACGAATACAAAATTATCAAACGCAGTCAACTTCGATGAAACCTCAGAACATAAAAGGTCAACAGCTGGCAAAAGAACAAGAAATCGAACTTACATGTTGAGAAATTGAGAATGGCAAACAAGTGAATTCCAAGCCAGCGAAGAGTAGAGCTGGACGTATTGATTGACGTGCCTCTCTTCACTCGACATCCAAGCAAACACCACCACAATTCCTTCTCTTTTCCCTCCATTTTCCTTCTTTCCTCTCCAGTAACACCTACCCCCAAATCCCCACATTTTTATCCTCTCTCTCTTCCTCCCCCGAACAATTCCGATTTCACTTTCTCTTCAACGCTTGCTGCTTTACGATATCGGTATGGATTCTTGAACAAACACAGAATTCGACTCAATCTATGGACCAAAATTCAGATATATTTATAAGGTTATGGTTTTTTTTTTTTTTTTGGTCTCTCTCTTGATTTTCTTTCTTTATTTTGCAGCTTGTTATATCTATATATATATAGATAGGGAGAAGATGGTAGTGAACTGGGTCATCGGACTGCCTCTCAAAAAAGGAGATTTTTCTTTAATCTATTTTTTGCAACTGCCAGGAATTCTCGCCACGTGTAATATTGAAAAACCCTCGAGTAGTCGAGTTACAAAAGAAACCTGGAGATATCTAGTATAATGACGTGAATACCCTTATAAGATGTCGTGTCAGAATCATATTGACTGAAATATCTGTTAGGTTTTTGTGAATGTAGATTCGGGTTGCAGGGAAGAGAATGAGAAGCGGCTGGTTGGAGGGTAATTTCATTTGTTCCATTTTTTGGAGTTTTTTGGTTTTTGAAATAATATTTTAGAAATTAAATAAAAATAGAAAGTAGCATTATTGATTTATGGTCGTCGTCATCTTGCAAAGGAAGAGCCCATGATCCATCCAATAGATGACAAGGCAGGGGTTTGTCCGTGTTTGTCATCCAGTTGGAATGATGATCTCATTTGTATAAGAAAAAGAAAATGTCACACATCGACGGCGTGACGTGACTGTCTAAGTAAATGATAGTTTATAAGATTAATAATTGTGGGGATCTTTTGAGATCAATCACTAAATATGCGTAGTCATGGCTAAGATTTCGAAACCGATAGTTCCGATTTTGGAACCGCCGGTTTCGGTTTCATTTTTGGTCTAACCTGAACCGGAACCGTAGGGGTCTTAATTCCGATTCCGGTTTTAAACCGGCGGTTCTCCGCCGGTTCAGTTCTTCAACCAGTTCTTAGAACCGGTGTGGAACCACCGGTTCCTTTATTTATTTATTTATTTTACTTTCAAGAAACAAAATTTTTTTTTTTCAAATTTTTTTAAAAAAATGGAACCGGAACCGGCGAAACCACCGGTTCCAGTTCCTCGCCGGTTTTGAACCGGTGATTCCGGTTCCAAAAAATAAAAAATTGAAATCGGACTGGGTGTCCCGGTTCCAGTTATCGGTTCCGAAACCGGTTTTGAACCGGAACCTTAAGTTCCGGTTTAAAACCGTCGGTTCGGTTCGAACCGCCTGGTTCAAACCAAACCGGGGCCATCTCTAAATATGCGGTTCGGATATCTATTTTCATAATGGAATATATCTACTCTCATAATATAAAAAAAAAAATTACTCATATATACTGATAAATATGCATGGTAAAAATTAAAATATTGCGTGTCATATATAAAGTGATTTCTCATTCTACAAGTAGTTTCAGAAGCTTATAGTAGATAAACACCAAAGATTGAGTAGACATTATTACATTTGTTGTCTTGATTACTTTCTTTCTTTTCTTTAAATGGAAAAATTTCAAACATTTTATAAATCTAACGTAGAAGGTAATACATACATTAGTTTTCCAAACCTTTGGTTGTCAGTAACCATCCTCCTTAATTTGCCTAGCTTCCTCCTCTTATCTGGAAGCCCCCTATGGTGGGGTTTAAAATTAATGTGGACGCAGCCACTAATTCGGTTGATAATAGTTTTGGGGTAAGGGTTATGGTTAGAGATTGGAAGGGTAGTATTGTTTGTGCCTCTGCCTTGTTTTTCCCTTTCTTTTTTTCTGCGGAAGTGGCTGAAGCGCGTACCATTCTTAAAGGTGTTTTGCTTGCAGGTTCTAGGGGTCTGTCTCCTATTGCTATTGAGTTGTCTCTTATTACTATTGAGTCAGATGCCCTTTCAGTTGTTGCCTTGTGTAATGGCTCTTCTATTTCTAGAGCTGATATTGATTTAGTGGTGCAGGATATTCTCGTCTTCAACTCTGTTTTTGCTGTTATTAATTTCAGTTTTGTGTGCTAGACAGTGTAATCTTATTGCTCATTCTTTGGCTATAAGAGGTTGTTTCTAGTAAAGCTTTCAGCTGTTAGAATACTTCTTTTTCAGTTTGGCTTTCTAAGCTAGTTGTTCAGGATTGTAGTTCTGTTCCCTCCTATGGAGGTTTTTAATACAATTTTCTTTTTAAAAAAAAAAGAAAGAAGATGAAGGTAATACATACATTGGATTTAGTAATTATTTTGCAGTATTTCCTTAATTGGTTATTATTATTATTTTGAAAAGACCATATAATTATTATACAAGGCAATTAATAAGCTTTGTCTTTTAGTATAAAAAAATCGGGTCTCTGTAATTTTAATAGTTATTTAAATATGCATTAAATTATCATTATAACATATGGCTGATATTTATTAGATATTCTATTGATTTGTTAGGAAAAATATTATAAATTTCTACATTTTTCATCGATGGTATCTTTTTATATGAAGATTTTTGATAAAATTATACGAATTTTACATAAACTTAAAGTGAGTTGTATGAAAAGGTATCAAATGAATTTAAAAATTAAAGAGAATTTGCTAAATGGAAAACAGAATTGATACATTTGTTTGTATTTAAACTAAATGGTAGGAGAAATGTACAAAATTATCAAATTTTATTAGTAGTTGTTGATCAATTATCACAAACCAATGGAAGTTTAGGTTAAAGAACAAACTTTAAAAAAAGTAATGTCCTCACAAAATTTGTTAGGTAAGAATTAAGGAGTAGGTTTAGTGGCATGTCAAGGCTTGGAATTCATTGTCAACACAACACATAGATGTTGTCACGATATTTATTATCAATAATTATTACTCCAAATTTGTACTAATTAAATTTTCATAACAAAGATTTGGTCAAAATGAAATTAAATGATCAATTCTACGGAAACTATTTTCAGAAATTAATGTTTGGAAATTGTTGGAAATTTTTTTTTAAAGGTACAACAAAATTAATAATAAGTCTGTCAGGATCTGCTTGAGGTAAATAACTAAATGCGTGGCTTGTAGATCTATTATCATAATAAGGGGAGAAAACTACTAGTATATACTGATAAATACGTATAGTAGAATTTAAACTCTCACCTCTAAGAAGGAGATGCATTTAATATCAGTAGATGTATGAAATTGTTAGAACTTGAATTGGAAGAAAGGACAAACCAACATATTATTGGTATCGAGGCGACCAATTATGCGAATATAAAACAGGTTTTTGTTATAATTTGATAATTTATTAGTAATTGCATTTTAATTAAGGGTGTGTTCAAAATTATTGTAATGTATAAAATAATTATTTATTTTATAATTTAATATTTAAAAAGTATTTAATAAGTTGGTTAAAAATTAATTATTTTTTAAGTTGATTTTTTAATATTATATTTTTAAAATATTAATAAGAAATAGGTAATCTTTAATTAATTTATTAAATATATTTTAAATTGTAAAATAAGTATTTATTTCGTAAGTGACAATAAACTCAAACGCAATCTATGTTAAAATCTCGATTTCGAACTTACACCTCCGGTTAAAAAAAAAAATAATTAAAGTTTCTTTAACTTTTTTTTATAGTGCAGAAGCAGAAAATCGACAGACATGGCACCGGCACTGGCACGCGAGCCCTCATCATGCTTGCCCCCCACACTATTTAACGAGCGCAGAATGAAGCAATTATTACCAAGTATTGAAATTGTTGATGACAAGTGAACCTAACCCTCTATCGGTGCTACACGTGTGTGTAGTAGATTCTTTTTATTTTTTTTATTTGTTTAGTTTATATATTGTGATATTAATAAGGTGATAGGCTGATAGCTAGTAGCTACTTTTGAAAAAAAAAAAAAAAAAAGTGGTAGATTTTATACGGCCAGGATTCTCTTTTTTGGGACCCCCAAAATAAAAAAAATAGATAAGACTTTAGTGGAACTTGGAATAATTATGCCAAGTCGACCTGGTTAAAATTGGTGTACAAAATTGTTTTTTAAAAAATAAATAAATAAAATTTATTATAAATTTATTAAAATCGTAGTACAAAGAAAAAAAAATATGAATAAACACCTCCCAGTGTTACAGTCAATTAAATGACGGATAATGAGATAAAATATTACAACCTTACTTACGGCGTTATTAAAAGAGTAGTCTTGTTGTCCCTTATTTTTTATCTTTTTTTTTCCTGTGCAGTTGATTAAACTTTTAGAACTTATTTAGCAGGCAGGATTGACTTGAATTGCATTAAATTCTGAGATTAGACTAAATTGGATTGGACTGAAATTAAATCCTGACCTATATTTGGTATGTATCAGATTAAGAGTTGGACTATTAAAATAGTCCAGACCCGTGTTTAGTGCTGTTTCGGATTATTTATTTATTTATTTTTTAAAAAATTATTTTTTTAATGGTGAAGTCATTTTTTTTTCACCTAAAAGTATTTGTTCAAATGGTGGTGGAGCTTTTGGCTACTGAATTAATGGTCAAGGTATCTTAGTTTTTAAACAAATTTTCTTATATAATCAAACATTCAATAAGCCAAACTATTTATCTCTTGTTCCAACAATAAATCACATAAAATTATAACAGAATAAAATATATAAGATTAGAAACAAAGTAATGAGAAAAAAAAAAACTTAGGTCTAATATATGTTTTACAAGAGACATTAAAAAAAAAAAAATGTGTAAAGCCAAAAAAGTTGATCTGTATACTTTCTTATGCTAGTAAAAAAAATAAAGAAAAAAAAAAATCCATTTTTAGAAGCCGTATAAGAAACAAGAAGGAGAAAAAAAAAGTAAATTAGGAAGATGTATTCAATTTTGACTTTTAATGACTTTTACAGACTTTTTTTAAGTGATAGATTTTTATAGATTTTAATGATTTTTATTGTCTTTTATAGAGTTTACAGAATTCTAACAAACTTTTATAGACTTTTATGGACTTTTATTTTAAAAGATTTTTATTGATATTAATAGATTTTTATTGACTTTAATAGAGTTGAAAGAAATTCTATAAATGACTTTTATAGACTTTCATTTTAAAATAAGTGCATATTATATCAAAATTTGTTAGATGGTGTATTGAAACCAAGTACATAATGTAAAAAAATATGATACATTCTTTAGATAAATAATACATACCCGTTGATGACTTGACAACCTAAAATAAGAAGTTTTTTAAATAATTTAATTATTTATTAATATAATATCTTTAATCTAAAATAAAACAAATACCGCAATAAGAATTAAAACTTAAAAACCCCTAACAATTTCAAACTTCATGAACCATTTTTCTCCAAACCCAAATGATAAACAACGAGAAAAAGAATTCGATAAAAAGAAAACAATTAGGGAAAGAACAAAGTGAAATGGGAGATACATCTCTCTTTGTATTTATTATTTTTGTGGAGTTGCACTAAATTTTGAGCAACAATAAGATATGATCTTTTGATTTCATTCTATCACTGTGATTTTTTTTTCTTTTTAATAAATATGTATTTCGATGTCATATGGACATAAAATTCTTTGCTTTTTTATTTTTGTTTTTCTTCTGTTACTAATTATTTACATAAGTTCATATTATTCTGATTACGCATGTCAATGATGTATTGATTGTCTAAATTATATTTTTTTCTGACTTATTTGTTGTAAATTTATTATATCAATTGTTGCACCCTTCTTACTATAATTTACAATAAAAAGCTTCAATGAGAATTTACAAAAAAAAAAAAAAAACATAATTTGTATGTCCAGTCTAACCAAGTCAATCCTTTTAAGAAGAACTATTGCTATGTGGTCTAACAATTCGAAATTGAAACACTGTCAGGGAGAATGAGTGTCATTTTCTATCTAGGCTGTTTCTTGATCCTTATATTTTCAAATCACTCAAGTTAATTTGTTTTTAGACTAGCTGATAATAATAAACATATAAATTTAGGCAAATTGAGGTAAAAATAGTGGAGGAGAAGGAGATACGAATTAAAACGTTTTTCCTACACATGCTTTCAATGCATGTAAATGAAATGTAAACTAGTGTGCAAATGTTGATAACCAAATTTAAACTTATGTTCTACTTACATTGTTAATTTTTTGTTTAAAACCAAAAAATCAAAATCAATAAAAGAAGAGAGTAGTATGAAAAAGCTATAAGATTAAAATCAACAAATCAAGAATAACTATTTGAAAAAAAAACAATAATATAAAAATAAGAAAAACGATTTGCTTACCCAGAACTTGAACCGGGGGGGGGTCTATAAAAATCTATCACTTAAAAAAAGTCTGTAAAAATCATTAAAAGTCAAAATTGAATACACCCTTCGTACGTTGTTGCTTCTCAAATTGAAAGTCTACAAAAGTTTGTGAGGTGAATGGTGGAGAAATTGTGAGATTAGGGTATTTATAGTTTACAACAAAAGTCTAGATTTTTTATAAGTTTATAAAAGTTATGAACTTTTTGAATATCCCCTAACTTTTTTATACTTCATAAAAGTCTATATTCAATACCCCATGACTTTTATGGACTTTAAAAAAGTCTATATTAGATACCTCAAAACTTTTGTAGACTTTTAAAAAGTATATAAAAATCCATATTGAATACCTATTGACTTTTATGGAGTCTTTAAAAATTTATATTGAATACACCTAAACTTTTCAAAGCCATATAAGTCATTAAAAGTTATTAAAAGTTGATATTGAATACACCCCCACTTAATGTAGAGATTGAAAACGAAAAAAGAATAAAAGGAAGGAAAAAAAAAAAAATACCTTTTTGGGGAGACTATAGTCCAAGAGGAGGTTTAATAGGAATGATACTATATTAGACCTAACTTTTTCACGGGTCAAGATAGTGAAGATTTGGGTAATTTTTTTTGTGGGTCCGGGACAATTAATCCCACTTTTTTAAGTCCAGAGAAGCACCAAATATGAGTCTAGTCCAGTCTCAAGTACCAAACATTGTGATGTTTCTTCTTTTCTTTCCCCTTGAGGTGAATGAAGGTCTTTTATTATAAAAAAAAAATGGTGGAGAATGAGAGTAAAAGAGGAAGAAGAAAAAAAGGATGACAATCTAACGTTATCTTTGCTTGGTTGGGAAACTCATGTCAACTAAATAAACGAATCGTGATACTTTTAGGGTGATTATACCAAAAATTTGGCTCACCACACTGGGAAGTTGAAGTTGAGGATATGCGAGAAAATGTTTTTGTGTCTTCTTTCAAGAATTCTAGAGATCGGAGAAGGGCATTAGATGGGGGGCCATGGAGTTTTGATAATGCTCTATTGGTTCTCGAAGTTCCTACAGGTTTGAGGAATTTTGCTTATATGGAGTTTAGATGGGTGCCTTTTTGGATCCAAGTTAATAATATTCCCTTGATCTGCATAACGAAAAATGTTGGTTTATTGTTGGGACGACATCTCGTGACGGTTAAAGAATTGGACTTGGGTTCAACTGGTGATTGTTTTGGAAAATATCTACGTATAAGAGTTTTGATGGATGTTTTAAAGCCACTTCGTAGAGCTCTTAAAAGTACGCTTGGCAGGTGTCGCAAAGGAGATGACATTGCTGCTTAAGTACGAATGTTTACCCAAGCATTGTTTTTGACGTGGCTATCTTAGACATTCATTCCGGGAATGCATGGAAGAGACTAAGGAGACGGTAGTTGCAGACACCAGTAAGTTATGGATCATGGATGCGAACCATAAGCCCCATAAAAAATTAGCCGTCGTGGACAAATAAAAAAGGTCCGAACATTATACCACCAAACCCGAGTGTTGGTAACCAATCTTGTAAGGGATCTATGGATGGTTTATGTCATCCGCATGTGGTTTCGATCAAGACAATGTCCAATAATGAAGTTGGAGATGAGGTGAGAAGGCAGGCAACGAAGATTCTAGTCATTGAAACTGTTGGTCAGGTTCATTCAGGTGAGGACTATTCTGCGAGGGCATCTCATTGTTGCTCTAGTAAGGCGACTACAGGGGAATAAACCCCATTTGATTTTGGCTCAAAACGGCTGATTGATGATCGTGATCCTCAATCATTAAAGCAGTCAACGACTTTCCATTTTGAAGGGGTCCCGAATCTTGTGGGGAAGACAATTGTTATAAAGGAGAATAACTTGGCTAAAAATCAGGAAAGGAGAATTTTAACTCTCTAATTAATGAAATTTATTTGGTCAATAATGAGGCCATGGTGGTGGAACAAATGAAAGTGCATGAGAAAAGTGGCAGGAAGAATCAGATTGGCCATGAGGGGCTGATGGGCTCATCAATGAGCGGTGATGGGCCTGTTTATTATCCCGCTCGGTTGGCTGTGAATCCTAGACCTATACCAATAAAGGCATATGGTTGGACCTAGTAAGGTGAAGACAGGTGGCTGAAAGCGTTTGGCTCGTGAAACAAACAAGGCTGTTCGTTTAGCTTCTTCAGACTTTATGTTTGGAAAAATGATGGTTTTTTAATGGGAATGATAATTAGGAGGTGCTTGGAAAAAAAATTAAAATGGCAGAACTATAGGGATCTAGTAGCTTAATGATATTGGCAGGTCAGTATCAACCGACCAGCCGGACGCAATGAAACACTTTGTATGGAATGTCCGGGGGCTGAGGAGTAGCCGGACAATCCAAACTCTGCTTATGTTAAAGCAGGATCATGACTTTGATTTGATGTTTTTGATGGAAACGAAAGTGGATCACAAAGTAATGGAAATCGTTCGTGTTAAACTTGAGTTTACAGAAATGCTTGTAGTTGATAGTATCGGGCAGAGTGGAGGTTTGTGTTTGTTGTGAACGAGTAGTGTGGTGGTTGATTTGTTATCATTTTCGTGCTCGCACATTGATGTCAAAGTTTGTTCTCATAAAAATAAAATATGGTGTTTTTTAGGCTTTTATGGTCATCCGGATCCTTCGCAAAGGATTCATGCTTGGACATTGCTTCGGCGCTTGTATAAATGTCTTCTCTTTCATAGTTTTGCGTGAGAGATTTTAACAAAATTCTTCATGATTCAGAGACTAGTTGTGGTAATGATAGATCTTCGGTTCTTATGTTTAACTTCAAAGATACCTTGGACAGCTGCGGTATTGAGGATTTAGGTTATTCCGGTCCACAGCTTACTTAGTGCAATTGGAGGAATGACAATATCACTATTTTAGAACTATTGGATAGGTTTGTTGATACTGCGGGTTGGTTAGATTTTTTTTCCAAATGCTCATGTCAGTCGTTTGGGGTTTTGGTTGTTGGATCATAGGCCAATATTGTCACGACCCGGGCCCTAGGCTGTGGCAGAGTTGTAAATAAAATCAATAGTTTTTAATCTTGACTTTATTAAAATTTCATAAAAACCACAACAAATTTCTATGGATACTTCGGAGTATCAAACAAAACGGAAATATGTTTACAAACAAAAAAGATTTCAAATACACCATTCATAATAATTTAAAATAAAATTTGAAAAGTGAGATTTTATAAATATTACTTCATGTTAACTACCAGGTTGCTACTCCAACGTCTTCCGTTGGTAGAGGTCGGCGTCGACGTCATTTTGAGGCTTTTTAAATGGAGGAGAGGTGTAAAACAATAATTAAAAACACATGAATGGCAGTGCAAGATTCAGCCTCTGTGGATAAGATGATGGAAGGCATTGAGAGGTGTTCGATTAAGCTCTAAAGTTAGTCCTCCAATAAAAGGTCTCAACTTCAGCAGGCTATTGAAACTAAGAAAAAAAATCTCCTTGCGGCTTCGTCGATGGACCAACAAGCTTTTTGGAAGAGTATTCGTTATCTTAAATCTGCGCTTGATTGGTTGTTATATAAGGAGGAGGTGTTCTGGCGTCAACAGTCCCGCATCGAATGGTTGAAATGAGGGGATAAGAACATTCGTTTCTTCTATACAACGACATTTGCGAGACGATCTAAAAAAAAAATTATAGGGCTGTTTGATGACAATGGACGGAGGAGGAATAATAGGGGCGGTTTGGCAACGATGGTTCATTCTTATTTTTCTAAAAAAAATTTGTTCTTTGCAGCCAGCTGAGCATTTTGTGGATGGTGTTGTTAGATGCATGCAGCACCGGTTATCTTAGAACATTGTCCGCTTGCTTGAGGCTAAGTTTTTGAGTGCCGAGATTCTCAAAACTTTGTTCGATATGTTCGCTACGAAGGCCCCGGGTTTGGATGGTATGCCCATCTTATTTTTTCAAAAAAATTGGGATGTGGTTGACGCTAGTGTCATGAAGGTGTGCTTAGATTATTTGGATAATGGGGCTGCTATGAATCAAATAAATGAGACGCTTATTACATTGATACCTAAGGTGCATCAGGCTCAGCGGATGACAGATTTTCATCCCATTAGCTTATGCAATATTTTGTATAAGATTATTGTAAATGCTTTGGCGAATAGACTTCGTGGGGTCCTGGATGAGGTAATTTTTGATTTTCAGAGTGATTTTATTAAGGGTCGTCTAATTTATGACAATGTTATAGTAGATTTTTGCATGCTCTAAAATGTAAATATCGTAGTAAGAATGACGCCTTTGCATTGAAATTTGATATGTCGAAAGTCTATGATAGGGTCGAGTGGGGTTTTCTCTAAGCAATAATGCTTAAGCTTGGTTTCCCGATCGTTTGGATGGATGTGATTGTGACATGTGTTACTTTGGTTTCCTTTGAGTTTCTTATCAATGGTGAAGTTTGTAGCTTTCTGAAACCATCTAGGGGTTGAGGCAGGGAGATCCATTGTCTTCGTATCTTTTTTTTATTTGTACTGAAGGGTTGTCGAGCATGCTTCGGGTGAAGGAGAGGATGGGTTCTATTACGGGGTTTCAATGTAGCCGTAGGGACCCCAAGATTATTCATCTTTTTTTTTTCTTGCGGATGATAATTTATTTTTTCCTGAAGCTTCGGTGGGGGATTGTTGCACTATTCAGAGACTCTTTATTTCTTATTCTCATGCCTCGGGGCAGGTTGTCAACTACGATAAGTCTGCATTGTGTGCGAGTAAGGTGGTCTCACCTCGTCTTGGTAAGGATTTGGCTGGTATTTTAGGGGTGAAGCGTGTGAAATGTCATGAACGGTACTTAAGGCTGCCTAGCTTTGTTAGCCGCAATAAAAAAACTTATTTAATTTTATTAAGGATTGAATTTAGGATAGAATAAAAGGGTAACTCTTAAACTTTTTTCTATTGGTGGTAAGGAGATAGTACTAAAAGCCGTGGTGCAATCTATACCTATTTACACTATGTATTTGTTTAAGCTTCCGCGGTATTTGATCTTTAAAATTCACAGAATGTGTTCTAGATTTTGGTGGGGTTCTTTAGATGACAGTCGCAAACTTTATTGTAGTTCGTAGGAAGGTCTTTGCTCAAGTATGGAGGAGGGTGGCTTAGGATTTCATAGTTACTTGTCTCACTTCTCTAGTTGCTTGGGTTCTTATGAGTCATTATTTTCCTACTGGTAGTTTTTTTTAAGGCTAAGTGTAAAAAGGGTGATTCTTTTTTATGGAGAAGTTTGGTTTGAGGTAGAGGTATTATGGAGGCGGGTTCTTGTTGGTGAATTGGGTCCGGTAATTCTGTTTCAATATATCATGATCGATGGATTCCCCGTCGCTCTACTTTTAAGCCTTTTTCTCCTCATCAATTTGGTGAGTTTGCAACAGTGAACTATCTTATGAATCCTGCCGGGGGGTGGAATGTCAAGTTGATTAAATTGTGTTTCATGGAGGATGATGTGAATGCCATTTTATCCCTTCCTCTTAGTTCGGCTCTAGTGAATGATGCTTTATATTAGCATTTCAATAAGGCTGAGATGTATACGGTTAAAAGCGGTTATTGGGTGGGTTGTACTCTTGCTCGTAATTTTTGGGCTGCTGGTTCTTGATCAGTCGGTTTGAGTGCTTTAGAGTCTTGATGAAAGTTCCTTTAGCGAATCTGTGTGCCTCTTAAGATTATACATTTCATTTGGCGAGCTTGTCATCAATGGATCCCAACATTGGCAAACCTTGCTAGAAGAGGTGTGAATGTAAATGTTTTTTGCCCTTTGTGCCATCGAGTGCCTGAAACCACGTTTCATGCTTTATGGTGCTATGCTAGGTTAAAATCTGTTTGCCATGCATTACCCTTTATGCATGAGATCACTGAAAACCACTCTATTAATTTTTTAGACCTCATGATTGCTTGTAAAGCTTGCCTTCTCCTAGATGAATTTGAACTGCTGTGCATTGTGTTGTGGAGGATTTGGTTTAGCTGTAACCGATCTTTGCATGGGGCTGGCTCTTTTGGCATTAAGGAGATTGTGCATTGGTCTTCATCTTATCATCAAGATTACATTCTGGCTAACTTAAGCACAACTCCTATTGCGCCTCCTTATCATTCAGCTTTGCTTGGTGTCGCTTGTTGGATTGCCCCACCTGGTGACAAACTTAAAATTAACACGGACGCTTCACTCAATCTTTATGATGGGGTAATCGGTTTGGGCATTGTTATTAGAGTTTCAAAAGATGTTGTGTTAGCTTCCTCTGTTCAATGGATCGCTTCTCCGTTTTCCACGCCCTTAGTGGAAGCCTTTGGCATGCTTCGAGGTCTGATCTTTGCAAGGGATTTGGGTCTCCTGCCTGCTGTTTTGGAGTTGGATGCGCTTGTAGTTGTGAATGTTGCTGACTCCTCTCATTCTTTGGCTGATTTGGAGCATTATGTTTTTTATATTCAGAACATTTTAGCTTTGTTCCCTGGTTTTAGCATTGGGTTTGTTCTGCGCGAAGCGAATTAGGCTGCTCATGTTCTTTCTATGTTTACTGTCTCTGGAGGTTGATTGTTTTTGGATAGAAGATCACCTTCCTTATCTTTGTAAGCAGTTGCTTGAGGACTGCCAAGATTTTGGCTAGTCTCCCTTTGATTTTATATTATGATCCTTTTCTCAATAATAATAATAAAATAAAATAAAAATTCTCGCATCTTATAATGCATTAATTATTATTATTTTTTTAAAACATTGGTTATATAACTAAAGAAACAACAACGTTACAACAACAAGAGAGAATCCTTCAACCAAGGTCTTAATATAAGTTGGAAAATCCTTCAACTAAATAACATCTTCATCTAAGTTAAGACCACACTTAGCTAATATATTAACAACATTATTAGCTGTTCTATGAATAAAGAAACATTGAGAATCCGATGATCCTGAAGAAGAATGGAAATATCATAAACGAAGCTACCAATCTAAGATAAAAGATTGGATTTAGACGGAATAATATTGATGATAGCTAAAGCATTCGACTCAACTACTAAGGGAGAAAGACCAGACTTTAAAGCTAATTCAATACCTCTCTTTAAAGCCATAGCTTCTGCACCATAGGAGAAGAACCTGATCTGAAACTTGCCGCAGAAGAAAGCAAAACATGATTGTTGCATTCTCTGATCACTATGCCAATACCTGTGCTATTAGCAAGAGAGCTCGTCGAACCATCCGTATTCAATTTGAATATTACACCAGACGGCCTTGTCCACACATACACAGGTTTTAGAACTGGGCTAGGTAAACCAAGGAAAAATGTCGCAAAGGTAAGATTTCGACCAGCCTAGAATGTCCTCAGCTTCTAGTAAAACACCAGTGTGAACAAAGTGATTATGAAAAAACTAGGTGCGCCATAAAATAACAGGTAACTCTTCAAGCTCCGGATCTTACAGGTGAGATTTACAACTCAAAAGGAAATCAATCAGCAAACCAGACAATGGAACAAAATAACCATGAGTAACACACCACGACCGCCTTAAGGCCCTTCAATGACTTACAAAGCTATAAAGCATGTCCTATGGATTAAGGAGCCATGCAACAAATTGGGCATACAAAATCATTAATTACTTTTAAGTTTAATTATATTTACAATAATCTAGTAGAAAAACGGTGAGTGTTTTCAAATCAAAATTTTTTGATAAATTCGATTCTTTGATCCCATTATTTCTCAAATACCACTTTTCTTCGATGCTAGTAGCGGCCTAGTTGTTTACGTATCTTTGGGGTAGAGAACTGGTAACTAAGGGTTTAGATTGGCGAATGGGTTCTGGATTAAAAATCAATGTTATTTTTGGCTTGTGGTTGCCTCGTCCTACTAGTTTTAAGCCTATTTTGCTGGCACCTACAAGTTATGGGGTTCATGTTTATGATCATTTTTACCATTTAGGAGATCTTTAGACCATAATTCTATTAATTCTTTGTTATATGATATTGGCAGAGCGTTAATGAACAATATTCCCTTACCTATGTTACCTCACGAATTAAAATATTTGATCCTTAAATATCCCTCTAAGAATTAAAACATTTTTATGGAGGATTTGCTTTAAAGCAGTTCCATCCTTACATAAGTTATTTCTTCATAAGGTCGATGTTTCTCTTTGGTGTCCATGTTACCATGACAAAAAACTACCTACCATGTTCTCTTCTTCTGTGAGTTCGTTCAGGGGGTCTGGTGTAATTGTAATTTGCATTTTTCGATGGTTCCACGTGAGGTTCTTCAGTTTGTTCTTATTTTTTTGCAACCAGTAGAAATGGAACGATTTTGTGTCATTCTCTGGAAATAGTGTAAATGTAGATCCTAATTCGCGTAGGGTAGCGGAAATGGCACTATAACCTGCACAACTAACAATTGAAGAGGGTCAAAATGTTCTTGACACCGGGGTGGTGCTGGCCAAGGACACTCCGACGCTCAAATTAGAATAGTATTAGGAATATTAATCGAATACAATTGAAAACACTGAATAAATAATAAATAGATAACAATTTCTCCCTATAAGGACTTCCTGGGGAAGTGAGATCGGTGATCGTGGATGTATGGTTGAAATAATGTATGGCCGGAGCACGTGACGGTAGACCTACGGAGGTCGTCAGAGAAGAACTTAAGTTCTGAGAATAAGAATGTCTCAATATAAAGATCAGATTCAGAGAATATAAATAGTTTTATGTATCAAATTCCCCCCTTGGCCTGTGAAGGGTCTGCCTATTTATAGATAAAGCGAGCTCCAAGGCTATCATTAATGTGATCTACCGTTGTAATATCCTTCATAACTCGTCCCACTGTTATGATACTCCTCATAACTCAATCTACCGTTATGATACTCTCATAACTATGCTTGAAACGGTCTACCGTTGTTATAATACTCTTCATGACTCCGAATAATACAGCTGTTGGAGGGATCTACACATTTATGAGAGTTCAAATGATGCATTTATGGCATTTAGGGAGTATCTCGCGAATCACGAGTCCGTTCTACCATGTGAATGTCCTACCACCACGTGGGCTTTGTTTTACTGGGCTTTATCTCTTTTAGGTTTCATGGACTTTCCTTTTTATTTTGAATATTTCTTGCATTGGGCTTTTCCTTTTTGGGCCTGATTTATTGATTTGTTTCTTGGGCCAACCCATTGACGATTTTTGGCCACTACAGTTTGCCCCCACTCTACAAATGTGAGAATTTCGTTCTCATTTTTGTAGAGTGAAAATGGTATGTCGAGCGCTTTTTTAGGGATACGGTTGAATGCTTATTAGTATCTCTTGGGTGTCAATTGCTCTATGTGGTATTGTGAATACTCATGGAGCGTTCTATATAGTAATCTATTTTTGAATATCCATGGAGCGTTCTACATGGAGAGCTCTCTTGTAGCGTTCTACACTATAAGCTCTCTTGGAGCGTTATACCGTGAGCTCTCTTGCAGTGTTGTACTTGGTGAGCTCTTTTTTGAACATTCATGGAGCATTCTACATGGTGAGATCTCTTGAAACATTCTACTGTGAGCTCTCTTGGACCGTTCTACATGGTGAACTTTCTTAGAGCGTGTAACCGTAAGCTTACTTGGAGTTCTACGCAGTGGGCACTCCTGGAGTGGTTCGACAGAGCGGATTACCATAAGCTCTCATGAAAACGTTCTACCGTGAGTTATTTAGCGTTTTACCATGCTCTCATTTGGAGTGGTTCAATAAAACAGTCTACCATAAGCTCTCATGGAGCGTTCTACCATACTTTCATTTGGAGTGCTTACACAAAAGGTTTAATTGGATCGGTCTACCATAAGCTGTATGGAGCGTTCTATCAAATACTCACTTGGAGTGTTGGTTTAATTGGAGAGGTCCACCAGAAGCTCTCATGGAGAGCGTTTTACTTGGTGGATATTTGATAATGTCTGAACAAGAGCGCTCTACCATATGTTGAATACCTTATATGTTGAAAGTTTAAGAATATGTACCTTGCAATGTGGATTGTTGTAATCTCCATTGAGCGGTCTACATGTGGTCTATTCATGAGTGGCCAGCATGATCAATTAATTTGCTTACCGGTCGGCACTCATTTGGTAGCACCTGTTAAAGATTATCTTGGCTTTTAGCGGTCTACACATGTGTGTTCAACATATGACTTCCTTTCTTTAATGTAGCACGTGACCTTCGACTCATGCGATTTTTTCCTCCTCTTCTTTCTATTTTTCTTCCTTTGGTCGAGCGCTCTACTGGCTTTTTTTTTTTTTTTTTGCATGAGCCCACTTCATGCGATATTTTCCTCTCTTTTTATTTTTCTTCCTTTGGTTGAGCGCTTTATTGAGCGTTCTACTCCTTTTTTTTTTTTTTCGTGAGCTCACCTCATGCGATATTTTCCTCTCTTCTTATTTTTCTTCTTTTGGTCGAGCGCTCTATTGAGCGTTCTACTCCTTTTTTTTTTGGTGAGCTCACCTCATACAATATTTTACTCTCTTCTTATTTTTCTTCCTTTGGTCGAGCGCTCTTTTGAGCGTTCTACTGCCCTTTTTTTTTATTTTTTTTTATTTTGAGAGGTCACCTCATGCGATATTTTCCTCTCTTATTAATTACCTGCCAGATTCGTATACCTTCCACTTTTTAAAGCTGTACATTTCGTATTTCACTTTGAATTTCTCATATGTTCCATTTTCTTGCGCCTCCCTTTTTTCTTTTCATTTTTTTTTCTTTCTTTGTTTTGAAAACAGAACAGCTCTGCTTTACCATTTTCTCTTAGGACGAGGCTTGCATGTTCGCTTCGATTTCATTCCTCTTCTAATTTTTGGTGAGTTTTTCTTTTGTATATCTCAACCATCATATATATATATATATATATTTTGTGACAGATTGTTTACTTACCTTTAGATCTGGTTTTTGGAAATAAATTTTTTATATCTTGTTGTTGGTGTGTTGAATGTCTTCCATTTGTTTGATAAAATGTGTTAGTTGGTGTGTTGAATGCTCTTGTAATTTGTGTTGATTGTTAACCTTATAGTTGTCATAGGTGTAAGTTGCATTTTTCATGGTAGAACGTAGGGATTGCCAAAAAATGCTTTCCAAGAACGTTATGGTAGAGCGTTCTCGACTTCTTGGTTCATGGATTGTAGAGTGCTCTTGTAGTTTGTGGTGTGTTGAACATTGTCATATGTGTGACTTGCATTTTTCATGGTAGAACGTATGGTTTTTACCATGATAAAATGCATTCCCAGAACCTTATAGTAGAACATTCTCAATTCCTTAGTTCATTAAGTGTAGAATGTTTTTGTAGCTTGTAGTATTGTGTCGACGCTAGTCTTTATAGTGGTCGTAGGTGTGACTTGTATTTTTCCTCCATAGAATAGATTACGTATGTCGACCATTTTTTGGATGTATAGTGAAATGTGCAATTCACTATGCTAACTTAGTTTTTCTTTTGGTCGACTGCGTGTAGGTATGATGTCTCATAGTGGAGACTTTCTTGATTCTGATGGTGATTCTGGTAGTGCTGGTAGTACATTAGGGTGTGATTCTATCGCCTTGGATAGAGAAGTTAGGGAGGTAATAGTCGTATCTAACTTTGAACTAGGCCATGTGTCTAAGGCCGACGTATATGGTGAGTTCCTAGAGGTTGGGGTTGGCATCCCATGGGAGGCACACGAGGGTCCATCCACGATGGTTGTCAAGCGATCTGCTCCTATTGATAGGGATGATGATGTTAGTTCCTCTGATGTAGAACGTGAAGAACCTAGTAGACCCTTGGGATTCTTAGTGAGTAATCCTCCCTCTAAGTTTATTGAAAGTGATTGGTGGAGATTAGGTATAAGTATGGGATACCCGAGAGTGTTCAACTAAGAGTCCCTAAGAAGTATGAACGTTCGGACTGGTTGATTCCTGGGTGGATGTGTTTTTATGAATTGCCCTTCAAGCAAGGACTGCGTCTCCCTGTACCTCGACTCGCTTGTCGGGTGCTTGATTTTTTCGATTTAGCACCAAGTCAACTTATGCCAAACGCTTGGCTGTTATTATTGTCAGTCGAACATTTTTGTGAGATCCATGGTATAGATTTCGGTCTACCGGATTTGTTTCATTCATACTATTTGAAAATATATAATACTGAGAGGGGTCGATATAGCTTTTGCCTACGACTTCATAAATTGCACTTGGTTGTTGGTCTAACTGCAAATGACCGTTATTGGAAGACAAACTATTTCTTTGCTAAAGGGGATTTGGTTGAACATGTCGTAAGAGGTTTGACTATGCGTTCCTTTTGGAATTCAGCTGGTAAGTTTAACTTTATTGGTAGGATGCTACTTTTGCTTGATTTAATTCCTAATTGATCTTTCCTCTTTGTTTTGCAGTTGGTATTGACAGTGTGCATGCTATTGAAAGTGGTCACAGTGTATGTAACACCCCCTGACCCGACTCGGCTGGATCGACCCAGGGAGCGCTACTCGGATTTTCAAATCTTTCTAAATTCATTTTATAATCCGAAAATTGTTGTGAGCCTATCGATAGATTTTCAAAACATTAGAAAACCAAATAGTTGATTGTTTTAAAACCATTTTCAAGTGAGCCCATCACAATAAACTTTTTATAAAAATTTCGGCAGAGTTTCGTTTATTTTTCGGATTTTCCCAAAACCTGTTTTTCCACAAAACAATTCAAATACAAATTCAATATCAACACTTCAATATCGTTTTCAAACAATTGCGCACCCTGCCGTTTAGTGCGACTTTCCAACAACAGTTTAAAAAAAAAAATCATTAAAGAGTCGATATTTACAAACATTCTAATAATAAAAGACAGAAATCATAAAATATTTAATTACAAAACATATTACGAAACATATTTACAAATCCTCTGTATATGCATGCTTTCAGAATATATACATATAACAACAATATAGCTACCCAACTGTGATAACTCTGGGACTCTGTCAGCAACTCTCTCTCTCTCTTCAGTCTTTAGCCTCTTCCGGATCCCTGGTACCTACGCGTTAGAAACAAAACTAACGCGCTAAGCATATAGCTTAGTGGGTGTACACTAAACTCAAATATTAAAATCATAAATAACTTTTAATAGGAAACAAATCAATATATATATATATATATATATATATATATATATATATATATATACACTTCAAAATCAAACCATAAGCTCAACTAAAACAATATTCTCACTCAATTCGTTTTCGCAATTCATTTAATAATCATTTAATATAAACACTGAAATACACAATTCGTTCACAATCATTTAATACAAACACTGAATTACACGTATTAAATCGATTTCAAAAAGCACTTATAAACATATCATGTAATTCAATTCAATTCTGCCCCTCTAGAATACTCAACATAATAGAACTGGAATATGGGTCAAACTCCCACCCTAGGACGAATCCTAAGAGTGGTACGTATCTCCCTACTCTAGGACCGTGGGTACGGAACCTAGAGAGGTACATAACTCCCTATCCCAGGAACGAATCCTTAGGAAGGTACGTGGCTCCCAACCCTCAGGACGAATCCGTGAGGAGGTACGTGTCTCCCTGCCCCTGGACGAATCCATGAGGAGGTACATAATAATCATCAATAGCAATCCGTATCGGTGCAGTATTGCTCAGTAAACCCAGCTGGTATACCAACCTCCTATATCCATTTCTATGTCTAAGTACCCTAGGGCCGTTTCGATAAACTATTTTGCAAACATTCACTATATACACGATCAACGGAAACAGTTGATGTCAATAACATAGATTTGTCATGGGAAAATCAACAATAGTAATCAATCATCGATTTTTCATATAAAATAAACAATTTTCATACGAAAATCGAAAAAGAGAAATTTCAACGAAATCGAAAACGAAAACGAAAACGAAAACGAAAACGAAAATGAAATACTTAATACTTTTCGTAAAGATTCCGAAAACAAAAGTACACCTACCTGGATACCGTTTCCTTTCGGCAAAATTGCGGTTCCACGATTTTCTTTTTCTTTCCCTTTTTACCTTTCTCTTTCACCCACACTTTTTTTTCTCTCTTTCCTTCCTCTTCTTCTTCCTCTTCTTCTTCCTTCTCTTTCTTCTTCTTTCTTTCTTCTTCTTCTTCTTCTTTCTCTTTCTCTTCTTTCTTTCTTCTTCTTTCTTTTCTTTTTCCTCGGTCTCTCCTCTCTCTTTTCTGCTCTGTGTGTTTTCTGGCTTCTGCGAGAAGCTACTTTTTTTTTATATTTTTCGGTTGTCGCGACCGTCGTCGTGACCTGTGGTCACGCCACCAAGTCGCGGTACTCACTGAAGCGTTTCCACCGCCTTCATCGCGAGCACACCTCGCGATACTATGGTCGCGCTGGTGGTCGCGTTGCTCACTGCCAGAATTTGACATTTTAACCGCGAGCAAGTTCATCGCGATCTGTGGTCGCGGTGACTGGTCGCGATGCTCACTGCCAAAATTTCATTTTCCACCGCGAGCTAGCCATCGCGACCTGTGGTCGCGGTGACCAGGTCGCGATGCTCTCTGCTTCAGTTTTCCTTTTACTTTTAATTACATTTACACCCCCTCCAATTACGAAATTTATTTTCACATATATGAAATTAATTATCCGAAATCCGGGATGTTACAATTCTTCCCCTCTTAAGAAATTTCGTCCTCGAAATTTACCTTAATGAAACAGTTGCAGATACTGTTGTCGCATCGTTTCTTCACTCTTCCAGGTAGCTTCTTCAACTTTATGATTCCTCCAGAGGACTTTCACCAGTGGCACTCTTTTATTTCTTAACTCTTTAATCTCCCGATCAAGAATCTGCACTGGTTCCTCTTCATATGTTAGGTCTGGTCGGATTTCAATACTTTCGGCCTGAACTCTGTGGGAAGGATCAGATCTGTATCTCCTCAGCATAGACACGTGGAACACATTATGAATCTTTTCTAATTCTGGAGGTAAAGCTAGTCTGTAGGCTACTGGTCCTACACGTTCAATGATTTCGTATGGCCCAATAAACCTAGGACTTAACTTACCCTTTCTGCCAAATCTGAGCACTTTCTTCCATGGAGATACTTTCAGAAACACTTTCTCACCGACTTCATATTCTATCTCTTTTCTTTTCAAATCTGCATATGATTTCTGTCGGTCAGAAGCAACTTTCAATCTATCCTTGATAATCTTCACCTTCTCCTCAGTTTGTCGAATCAAGTCTGGGCCTACTAACCTGTCCTCTCCTAACTCTAGTCCAGCACACTGGAGTCCTGCATTTCCTTCCATACAGTGCCTCATACGGTGCCATAGCTATGCTCGACTGATAACTGTTGTTGTAGGCGAATTCAATTAATGGAAGATGATCCGCCCAACTCCCTTCAAACTCAATTACACAACTCCTGAGCATATCTTCAAGCACCTGAATTACCCTTTCTGATTGTCCGTCTGTCTGCGGATGAAAGGCTGTACTGAAACTTAGTCGAGTACCCAAGGCTTCTTGAAACTTCTTCCAGAATCTAGATGTAAACCTCGGATCTCTATCTGATATGATGAATACAGGCACTCCATGCAATCTGACTATTTCTCTGATATATAATTCTGCCAGTCGATCCAGGGAATAGTCAGTTCTAACAGGTAGAAAATGTGCTGACTTCGTCAATCGATCCACTATAACCCATATCGCATCGTGTTTACTCCGGGTGAGTGGCAATCCAGTGACAAAATCCATTGTGATACGATCCCATTTCCATTCAGGTATTGCTATTGGTTGTAACAATCCTGATGGAACCTGGTGTTCAGTTTTCACCTGTTGACAAGTCATGCATCTATTCACAAATTCCACCACATCTCTCTTCATACCAGACCACCAGTACTGAGTTTTTAAGTCCCTGTACATTTTTGTGCTACCTAGGTGCATCGCATACGAACTACTGTGTGCCTCTGTTAGGATTATCTTTTTCAATTCTTCATCATCTGGAATGCAAATCCTGTCTCTGAAACACACAATACCGTCAGTTCTGATTGAGAAGTCCGGATGTTTCCCTTCTGGAATCTGTTCACATATCATCTGGATTCTAGCATCCTGCTTCTGTTTCTCTGCAACCTGCTGAATCAAACTGGGTCTGCATACTAATTCAGCTACCAATGCATTATCTGGATTCAGCTGCAATTATACATTCATAGCTTTCAGAGCAAACAGTGCTTTTCTGCTCAGCGCATCTGCGACCACATTCGCCTTCCCTGGATGGTAGTCGATTATACAGTCATAATCTTTAATCAACTCCATCCATCGTCTCTGTCTTAGGTTGAGCTCTCTCTGAGTAGGCAGATATTTCAGACTCTTGTGATCTGTGTATATGTAACATTTCTCGCCATACAAGTAATGCCTCCAAATTTTCAAAGCGAAGACTATGGCTGCAAGTTCCAAATCATGAATCGGATAGTTCAGCTCATGATTTTTCAGTTGTCTGGACGCATATGCAACCACCTTGCCTTCCTGCATCAATACACATCCTAAACCATGGTGTGAGGCATCACTAAAGATCACAAAGTCTTTACCTGAAACAGGCTGAATCAGGATTGGAGCCTCAACAAGCATTGCCTTCAATCTGTCAAAAGTTGCTTGGCATCTGTCAGTCCATTCAAATATGACATTCTTATGCAGTAGCTTGGTTAACGGACTTGCTATGGATGACCATTCAAAGCTGCTTGGCATCTGTCAGTCCATTCAAACCCTTTCACAAACCGTCAATAGTAACCTGCCAAGCCTAGAAAACTTCTGACTTCTGTAACATTTATGGGAGGCTTCCATTCCACTATTGCTTCAATCTTTTTCGGATCTGCCTTAATACCCTCTGCTGATACAATATGACCCAGAAATGCAATCTCAGGCAACCAGAATTCACACTTGCTCAGTTTGCCATACAGCTGTTTCTCCCTCAGAATCTGCAATACTACTCTGAGGTGCCTGTCATGGTCTTCTGCCGTCTGTGAGTACACCAGGATATCATCTATAAAGACTACCACAAACTGATCCAAGTATGGTCGGAATACCCGGTTCATCAAGTCCATAAAGGCTACAGGTGCATTAGTCAGCCCAAATGGCATCACTACAAATTCATAGTGTCCATACCTGGTTCTGAATGCAGTTTTCGGAATATCTGACTCTTTTATCCTCAACTGATGATAACATGATCTCAGATCTATCTTTGAGAAGACACAGGCTCCTCTCAGCTGATCAAATAAATCATCGATTCTCGGCAACGGGTACTTATTCTTGACAGTAAGTTTATTCAGCTGCCGGTAATCGATGCACAGTCTCAATGACCCATCATTCTTCTTCACAAATAGGACTGGAGCTCCCTAGGGGGATACACTGAGTCTAATGAAGCCCTTATCCAGCAATTCCTGTAACTGTATCTTCAGTTCTTTCAGTTCTGCTGGGGCCATTCTATAGGGAGCTATCGATACTAAAGATGTACCTGGTACCACATCAATCACAAACTCCACTTCTCTCTGAGATGGCAAACCAGGAAGCTCCTCTGGAAACACATCTGCAAAATCACACACAGTGGGTATACTCTGGATGTCAGAATTAACTTTTCTGGAATCAACCACATGTGCCAAATATGCTTCACACCCCTTTCTGATCAGTTTACAGGCTGCAGTGGCTGAAATGACATTGGAGAGAAAATCCCTCATTTCACCCACCATTGTGATTTCTGCACCATCTGCGGTTTTGAGGGTCACTCGCTTCAGTTCACAGTCAATCACCACTTTATGCCGAGTTAACCAATCCATGCCTAATATCACATCAAACTCATGGAATGGTAACTCCATCAAGTCTCCTGGAAATTCACACTCCTGTATCCGAATCGGACAATTTCTGTACACACGATTCACTACTACACTTTGACCTATCGGATTACTGACTAACACATCATATGCAGTAGGTTCAGTTTTCAAACTTCTTTGTTTCAACAATGCATCACATATATACGAA
Source organism: Xanthoceras sorbifolium (assembly GCA_003430845.1). NCBI lineage: Eukaryota > Viridiplantae > Streptophyta > Magnoliopsida > Sapindales > Sapindaceae > Xanthoceras > Xanthoceras sorbifolium. Next base: position 29,695,521 of record CM010617.1, read on the forward strand.
TGAGTGGAACCAGGGTCTATCAATGCAATAGCTATAGTATCAAAAATAGAAACAATACCAGCTATCACGTCAGGCGCATCCTTGTCTTCCTAAGCTCTAACACCATAAACGCGTGCAGGAGCTCGACTATCAAGTCTGGCCACGGACTCTGACACTCCTCTGTGGCTACCACCTTCAGGCACTGCCTGACTAGGCCTCCTACCTCTGGAAGTAGTAGGGGCTGATCTCTCTGGCTGCTGGGATCTCATCTGTGGGCAATCTCTCAGGAAATGGTCATGCGATCCACATCTCAGGCAGGCTCCTGTAAGTTTCCAGCATTCCCCAGGATGTCTTCTACCACAATGATCACACAATGCCGGGGCTGGTCCCCTCACTGCACTCCTAGGGGTACTGGCTACAGAAGTTGCAGACTGACCAGGCCTAGCTGTAGGTATAGGCCTCTGTGACTGCACTGGACCACTAGACTGCGGTCCCTTAAACTTCTTACTTTGGGGCTGATATGAGCTGGATGGCCCTGCCCCTCTTCTCTACTGCCCTTTGTCTCTTCTGGCCTACTCTTCCTTTTTAATTCTTTCTACATTCAGAACTGCCGAGACGAGTCGGGTAAAATCTTCGAATTCAAAGGCAGCCACCTGTAACATTCCTCAATTAATCCACAGTCTAATTATATATTCAAATCAATTCAATTACTTAGAAATTTAGAATGTTACACAACCTGTAGGCGGATATAATCGTTCAATCCATCTTCAAACCTTCTACATTTATCCGCCTCTGTCACCACCATCTCTTTCGCATATTTACTCAACCTGACAAACTCCCTCTCATATTCAGTCACTGTCAGCTGCCTTTGCTTCAGGTTGGTAAACTCTCTCTTCAGATTGTCCAAATAGATGCGACCAATATATTTTGTCCAAATAGCAGGTTATCGCGATCTGTGGTCGCGGTGACCAGGTCGCGATGCTCACTGCCTCGATTTTCCTTTTTCTTGCATCATTTTTGGACCGTTCCATCTGGTCCACCTGGAAATCATTTACACCCCCTCCAATTACGAAATTTATTTTCACATATATGAAATTAATTATCCGAAATTCGGGATGTTACAGTGTAGAGCGAACTAGGGCCATCTTATCATTCAGTGAGGAGGATAGGCATTGGAGGACTGTTCTTGTTGAATCATCGTTGAGGTCAAGTGTTCTATGGAAGCATTCTACTTTGAACGTAGGAGGTACTCCCTTCCCTTTATTAAAACACCTTGGGAAGTATGCTAGGAGCAGACATAGTGTTGAAGTGTTATTTAGATCTGAGTTCCTTAGTCCTATTACTGAAACTGAACGTACTTACACAGAACTCCAAATGTCTGGCAAGTTTTCAATTCCTGATCCAAATGAAGCAAAAAGGCGAGCAATGGAGAAGAAAGCGAGAGGAAAAAAGAAGACTGACCAATTAGAATAGCCTCATGTTCTTGCTGATGAAGCTATTACCCCTCATTTGGGTTCTCTGTCTGTGAAGGATAAGAATGCTCTCGAGTTGAGCGCTAAGAAGCGCAGGTTGGAAACCTTAACCGAAAGGGATGATGGTTTGATTACCTTGTCGCTTCCTTCTGATGCTTCCACTTTTTCTGACTTTAGCTTTATTTCGGGTCAAGTCGAACGTCTTTTACTTCCAGAGGATGCTGCACGTTTTTGGAAAATGGGAGCTACAAAAGCCGCCGAGTGGTGTTTTGCTAATGCTTTCCAGGTAAACTTTTATTTTTAGAACTTTTTGTTAGATTATAAGATGTTTTTTATTTGAGAGCTTCTAAATGTGATGTGCTTTTGAACAGATGTTCGAAGGTCAATTGTACATGAAGAATGAATTAGTATCGAGCGCTAAAAAGGTACGAGACCTTCGCTCGTCTAATGGTAAACTTCGTGCCGATGTCGAACTCCTTCTTACAGAGATGGA